>VWZF01002974.1:553873-643720 GCA_013396755.1 Sclerurus mexicanus
TCAGGAACTGTATATCTCTCTATAGGTAAAAAAAAAAAACCAAAAACAATTGACGTTTTGTATTTTAAAAGGAACATCAAAATGTGTAACTTGGAAAATCTTAATTTGGCTCTCACTATTCTGTTGCATTAAATTATTCACCCTTAAGTGGAACGTGGCCTTTCAGTCTGTTCAAACATGATGCTGGTGTGGCACCACTGCTGATGCAACTCAGATAAAGATCAGGAATAGTTACTGTTTTGGTTGCCACAAGTTCTGCAATCAGGAGAAGAAAAGCCTGGGAAAGGTATTCACATTAATGGAATACAAAGGTGGTTGTGTGATTTGACTGTGTTTATTGGCATTATTCACACTGGCACGTTCTGTGCAAGCCTTAGCCCACACCACGGGGATCAAATAGATGGCAAAGACTTTGTGTTTCTGTCCAAATGATAAGAGCAGATGAAATAAAAATCAGAAACAGACTCTGTTTTACAGTTTAAAGGCCAGAGGAGGGGTTAGTATTAATGCTCAAGAAACAAGTATTTTTAATTGGCTTTTCTGGAAAAAGTTTTCTGGTTTCAGAAAAGTTTTCCCCAGCTTGATGTCCATTTCCAATGTGTTGGGGTTTTTTTTCTCTCTCTACATCTGTAAAACATAGAAGTGCTGTATTGTTTTATCTCCCAGGGAAGATATCCTTTCTTCTAGATGTAACCCTACCTCTAAATGACTTCAGAGTTCAGAGTCCTGGAGGTGTAGTGGATATATGGCAATCCAGGCCGTAATTTACAATAAACCATCTTCTGACACCACTTCCATGACTTAATGCTGGAAGTATGTTGCTGGAGAGACTGCCCTACACTGCCATGGTGAGAGAGCCTTACTGTGTCATGGTAAATATTTTATTATTTATCCTGTTGTGGTTATTTCATACGCTGCCACAGACATTTTCTCAATTTCTCTTTCTGCCTGGACACGTTTTCTGATATCCCTCCTGGAATAGGCAGATGTTCCTAATGGACAAAAAATTCCATGTTTGCAGCATACACCAGCTTGTTTTATTATCTTTACATGCTGAAGAAACTTTTCAGCTCTCAAGAACGCAATTCAAGTCTTGAGCACAAACTAATAAGGAAAGTGAGCAGAACTACAGAGAAAAAAAAACCTGTTTGTATTTTTCTGTATGAAAGAATGATTGGTCAAGAATGTTTTCTGTGTCTCGTTTGTTTGTTTGTTTGCTGTATTTTGGGGTGAGTCACTTGCTTATTTTCACCCAAAGATCAGTAGTTTTGAAAATGCAGTTGATTCATCATGAAATTGGTCAGTAAACTGTATTGTAGCCTATAGAATTAGCAGATACTTTCACATCAAGAGGAGTAAAGAGATGCAAAGTGACAGTATTTGGAATGCATGACCCTGCAAACCTTCTCACTGAAGAGCATGTTTGGGACATTTATGGTCCTCAGTCTTTTTGCTCTGTCTTCGGCTGTAGTCTTTGGACAGGTTACATAACTATGCTGTGACTCACCTTCTGCATTTATTGATGCTTTAACGACATAGGAATAAGTGGTTTGCTTCACTGGTACATGTTGTAAGGTTTAATGCAGGGATGGCTTGGAAGCCTTCAGAAGGCTGGAAGTGCTATCCATGGCTATAAAACATTGCAATGTAATCACCTTTAAATCATCTGCTTTGAAAATCAATTAACCCAAAAAAAAAAAAAAAGACCATTAAGAATTATCCCCCCTGGGTTACTAACAGGCATCTTTTGCCAGAGAGTTGGGATTGCAAGAACAATGTCAAGGAAGGACCCTGTAAGCATGGAACATTTTGAATTTTCTCTGTTTAGTGTGCTAATATGCCTCTACTGCACAGAAGATATTTCTGTGTGGGAGAATATACTTTAAAAAATGTATTTTACATGCAACATTTTAATACAATTTAATACATTAATACAATACATTTAAAAAGTGCGTAACTTGAACAGACCCTTCTCAGGAGATCTCTTTTGGCAAAGTGAAAAAGCCCTGTTCTAGCATTACAAAATCCCCACAGATAAATTTGAAATCTTGGGGGTAGAAACTGGAGGGGAGGGGACTCCTTTCACTTCAGGGATGTATTCTAGACAAGCTTGTGCCTGATGACACTCTGCTTCATTTCGGTGTTCATCATCACTAATCCTTAGTACAAATGAATATCTGCACTTCTAAACAATCAAAGGTTAAAGACAACTCAGCCATTCATGTGATCTCATTATACCATGATGATTGCAGTACATCAGAGTTATAAATAACCTTAGTTCATAAAGTTGGAGTTCCAGTAAATGAGTTCCTTTCCAAAGGTTAAATATTTATGTCCTTATTTTCTGTCTGAAACAGTCTATAGTTAGGAATGTGCACTAACTAATGAGCCATCACAGCCATCTTCTAGAAGATAAATAGAAGTTTTGAGTTGGTATACTGGCTCCCAAGGCTACTCCTTGCTTAAACTGCTTCTTACTGCTCCTCCGTGGGTTTTCAAAAGAGATCAATGCCATAGCAAAGATTTCAAACCATTAGATTTGTATAGTCAGACTTAGCCTTGACTGAGTGTGCAAGAAAACAGTATAGTAATAATAGTGATACCCTCTGTCTGCTTCCCTTCTGCTGAGTCTAAAGAGCTGAAACAGCTACAAATAAAAGACAGTAATATAATCAATTCTTTCAGCCCTTTTTAGACCACAGCCTAGGGACAAGTGTTTTGCACTCTCAGAAAGGGTAGCTGGGAGATCCTGTGTCATCATTCTTTTATCCACGAATTAACACCAATTTTGACCCAGCAGTCTTTGCTTCATTGATTTCTGGACTTGCAGTTCTTCTATTTTCCCAACATGGTTGGAACACAGTTCTCTGAGGTTACTAAGAGTGCTTTCTGTTCAAAATAAATCTATATATAACGAGCTAAGTTACACATTCATCATCTTAAAAAATATTAAAAAAAAATAAGAGCCTTTCTGCAAGAGGAGGACCCTGTTACATACTGTCCTGGGAGAGGACACGGGGGAAATGAGTGGATTTGTCATATGCTTATTGTCCTGATTTCTGATTCAAAAATGTATCAAATGATACTTACAAAACTCAGCGTGAAAAAACCCTGTAATAAAATAGAAAAGCATTAGTATTCAAAAGGCATTGGAAGCATCAAGACAACCTCCAGTTACATGGCATAGATGTATTTATGCTGTAGTTTACTTATACTCGTTTTTTTCTGGTCTCATAGTGAATTCTTTTAAGTAGTAAGCATTAAATACTTGCATGGTTAAGATCTCTGTTGTATTTGTGCTTGAAAGGCAAGTCTTGGTATTCATTGCATGTATGTCACACTTGGAGGGCCTGTCTCTGGAAACATAGATAACCTAGCAAAGAGGCTCCCCTAAACCAATCCAGCTGTTTTCCAAGATCGCTGGTACTATTTTCAGATCAGCCTCCAAGATCAGGGTGGTTTCAGTATCTATCGCCTGTGGACTTTCCCAGCCATTCTATGATCTCTGCATCCCGAATTCCAGGAGGAAAGACTTTTCACTTGTATCCCTCTAGCTACCCCAGGTGCAAAAGATGAGAACCCAAGAGAAGCTTCTTCCTAGTATTTCTTTCAAGCTGCTTTTCTCTCCTTTAAAGGCCCCATAGGTCTTCACTTGCCCACTTCGAGTAGATCATACTCAGTTCTTTCGGGAATACCACGATCTGTGGAGTTGTGAAATAATTGTAACCATTATGCATCTTTTTTCTGAGGCTCCTTATTTCACGAGTAAAAGATAAATACTGTAACTTTGATTTGTCACTGGAAAAGTGCTGAAGGGATCCAAGATGTTGCCAAAACTTAATTTCCCTACAGGACAGGAAATTTAAAGAATGCATCTCAGTGATGCTCAAAGGATGGTATGTCCCAGACTCCAGAGAAAGAAGAAAAACCAAATAATACCAATTGTCAGTCCTGGAAACAATACTGATCCCTAAACCTGCTGCTTGAGTCTCTGGGTAACAACTCTGGAGTCATACAAGTTTTGAATTCCCTTTTCCCCTCTCTGCAGAAGATTGATGAGGCAAGAGGTGGCAATTCCATCAAATTGTGAAATTCAGTACACCAAGGCCATAGCATATTTATAGGAAGTCATCCAATCTCAATGTCAATTGCATGGGACAAGAATAATTCTGGGGTTTCCACGTGGGCAGGGGATAATCCTGGCATCAGTCATACAGTTGGTGTGGGACTGACCCACAGTCTTTCCAATGCCTTCTTTAGAGAAATAGGAATCCATATTGAAATATCTCTTGAGGGACTGTTTTACTACTTCTTTTCCTCAAGTCTGAAAATTATGGATGAATAATGATCTCCCAATTGCCCTTCGCAATCATGATACAGCCAAAGAAGTTAATAAGTCACCTCTGTAGCCCCCCCTCCCTTCTCTGTACAGATATTTTTTACCACATGAGTGAACACAAAGAAATAATCAGATAAGAGATTTTTCTTCTAAATTAGGCCTCTTGTTTGTAAACTGAAAGAGTGCTAATGCAGTTCAAACTCAGCTGTGTACCACATACGCACACTCAGCCCAGGAGTATTATAAAGAGTGGGAGAATAGGAGGTTTTGTTCTATTCTTCAGTCTCTTTCTATATGAGAGGGCCATTCATTCAATCCCTATGCTTCTCTCTCTCTCTATTTCTCTCCATAATGCCAGCATTAGCTGCAAGCTGCTAGCTGTAAAAGTGCTTTGATGTTGACCTCTCACTGCCATTGACAGACCCTCATTGGTGGGTGAGTAGCAGAGCAATAAGGGCATGTGTGGGAGAAAAGAGGATGAAAGCCTGGACAGCTAGGAAGGGATAATATGAACAGATTCCTGCCTGTTCACTTAGTTTCTTTTTTTTTAACTGGGTCTTCTGATTACAGAGGTTACGAACCAGTAAAACTTCAGAAATGACCACTGAAAGCCTGCTGTACATGAAGAATCAGATAATTGTTCCAGCTTTTGCCTTGTAAAATTAAATCAAGCCATGAACTAGGCAAGAACGCATAGGGGAGTTGAAAACATTTTCCTGTTTAAGGCAATGAAATAGTGGGGTTTTGTCTGAGACATACAGTAATATCACGAGGGCAAGTAGCATGTAAGAGGCAGGGGAGTAGGCAACACGGGGGAGAGTTGCCTACTAATGATCTTGATTATTTTCTTTCTCATCTTGTGTCAAAACCTAAGGCACAAGTCTTGGGCTTTAAAAGGATCAAAACGGAAAGGTGCACTCAGAGGTCAAAAGAACTTAGAGAGGTTCCTGCCCCAGGGAGCACATGTGTGCACACATGGATATGTGCACATGAAAAGCTACCTAGTGCTCCGCACGGTGCTCCTGCACATACTAGAAGAGCTCCTGTATTCAGATCACAGTGGGGCCCCTGGCCCAAAAGCAGCTTTGCATCCCCCAAAGAGAGCTGGGAGCTGGAGGGTACGATGAGGACCGTGGGCCACCTGGGCCCCCAGCCAGCTGTTTGTGAAAGCACGGTCAGGGTCGCTGGAAAAGCAGGAAAGCCTTAGTGCTGCCTGTGCCCTATTGAGGCAGGGTGTCTCCAGCCACTTCACCTCTGCACTCCCCCCTCACCTCTCTGAAAGCTCGGCTTGTCATACTAATAATTAAACCCTAAGGCTCTAACTTGAAATGGCCAAAAGGCTCTGCAAGGCCAAGGGAGGGAACAGGAGGGAGGGAAAGTTCACACAAGTTTGTATTAGAAACCTTGTTTTCAGTTGCGATCTGAAGGACCAACTCTGGGAACAAAGATGCTTGACTGAAGGTTCCTATTGCCTGTGCTCTGTGGAGCAGCATCTGATCTTCTGCTTGTCTGAGACAGGAAGAAATCTGTTCTGCCTCCACTCCAGACCCTGCTACAACTCCCTGTTGGCAGCATTAGGCCATCAGAGTTGTTTAACTGTTTTGGGAGAGCTGTAGATAGTTGGTTAAACCTGGCCTGTGCTGCTGTGTCGAGCAGTCGCTGGCTGGAACAAAATGAATCAGCTGGAAAAATGGGGAAATGGGTGAAACAAGTGCCCATGTTACAAACTGCAATTTAATAGCACGTCAGCAGTGTCACTGTTCAAATCATACCCTGCTCCAAGCACTTGAATAAGAAAGAAGCCATCAGTGATATGATCTGGATTTGATTTCTTCTTTAGAGACTATAAGGTATTCATCACACACTTTTGGTGCAGAGACTCTTCACACATTAATCCGTTAGAAAGAAAGAAATCTTACACTGAATGATTAAAAATATTCACATTTTGGAGGGGACAAAATTCTACAGCACTTTTTGCCTTGCTGTCTGCATTTGCTATCAGGGAACTAATTCTCCAGTCAATTTCACAGATGGTTTCCTGTCATTACTATACAATTCTATTTATTTGATAATAATTTTATAGGACTTTTCCAGAGGGATTCAGAATTATATGTTCAGCTTGTAGCAGTTTTTAAAAGGTGTGTGAATACTGCACTCCGTCAAAACTTCCTTGCCTAAACTTTTTAAATAGAAAATGGATTTTCAATTCAAGCAAGAAATCTTGCCAAAAGTGTCTTGGTTGAAGTTTTTCAATGCATTTATCTCTGTGAAAAGGGAAGTGTATATAACCCTCTCTGTTCTGTCACTTTACCTTTCGCTCTCTTCAACCCATCTGAAATAATGGCTATTTTCCCCTTTCCAACTAGAAATGAAACAGAACTTCACTAGTTCTTTAAAAAGGTACCATTTTTGAACCTGAAAGCAAATATTTTAAATTTCATGTTTGCTGTTACTTTTTTAGGACAGCATGATGAACTAGAGAGCAGGTCAGACACTGCAGAAAGCTGGTGTTAGTGCAAGTTGAAGTTTCACCCAAAAGGGAGTACATCTATCCTGTTTCCATTATTTTCCCAGGAAATATCTCTTCTTCCCTCACCTTCTTCTTGATGAATATTTTACCTGAAACTGTTTTTTAATACAGTCCAGTCTCTGATAGGGCACTGTGTTGTTGCTAAGCTACCTGAGATTACAAGCCCTTGCTGTTTGGTGGGACTCTGATGATCACGGCATGGTTGGAGCCAGTGAGGATTTTTATCTTAGTCCTTGAGAAAAAAGGGTCTTCATGTGTAACAAGCTCCATCCCATAACTCCAAAGAGAGGACACTTCAATCTGGATTAATCTCCTTCAGAGCTACCTTACAAAAGCCTCTGGAGCTTCTCCACAAAGCGCCATGCCCGCAGTTATAATAATTAAAAAAAAAAAGGTGTCTTCTCTGGCATTTTCCATTAATGAAGCCTTAGGGGATCTGGATAGGCAGTTGGAGTCTCCATTCCGAAGGATTAAAAATATATCTTTGCCAGAGGTACGTCAGCTGTTTTGGTAGGTACTTTGTATTCTGCCCGTCCGTGGACTGCAGGAATCCTTACTGTTCCCTGATGTATCATTTCACTCCAGTGAAAATCACAAGCGATAACTCAGGAGGCAGTAAAATTACAGGGGTCACAGAGTACCCCCAGTATGCTGGAAATCAGGTCACCAACCTCACTCAGCTGGCCCTCGTGCTGATAACTCCCCTTTTCCCATTTCCCCTCTCCCCTGTTCGCTCTGTGCCTCAATTATTTTAAAAAAAAAAAAAATAAGGGAAAACAGCCAGCTCCCCAGGGCCTATGAAAACAAGTGCACTTGGGCAGCTACAGCAGGGGACAGTGCTGGAGCAAGGGAAGATACATTTCTGCTCCCCTTTGGACTGATGTGACCATGCGTTTGGCACAGCTGGAGATACCCTGCACTCCAGTCATGCTTTGTGGTGTTCCAGCACCATGGAGGATGGAGCCCTGCTTGAGAGCAAGTCCTGTTTCAGAAGAAATAAACACGATTTCAGTGGGAGAGCCTGCGTTGTTGACTCCCAAAAGGTTTGATGAAGTATGGCAACACTGGTACTTTGCAATTTTATAGTATAAGCTGAGCGTGCAAAACAATGGAAGGAGGGAGAGAAAAGGGATATAGATGCAGAAGGCTGGAGGTTTTCAAGTCTCAGTTTTCTTGTGGTGTTCACAGATGAGCCATAAGTGGTGGAATGAACTGGACCAGTCTTTCCAATTCAGGTTTTCTTTCAAGATCAGAATAGTCAAGAATTAATTAAACTTACAGGAACTCAGAATATTGTAGGGGTATTTCCTTGGTCGTAGTGTTTGCTCCTTGAATTTTCTCCTGTTCTGTGTAGGAAAGTAAGGACTCCAAACTGAAGGGTACTGGGAGAATACTCAAAGCATTCATTGGTGATTTCCAACACACCTGTTACTTCATTGATTTCTTGTTTAGTAAATGCCCTCTTTATTGTGATCATTCTGATACCCAATCTTTTGTTTGGGCTTATACAGGTTTAATTTGTTGATGATTTCTTTTTTTATAACAATTCCCCGGAAAATGCTGAGCTGGACTATTTTAGTGTTGATAAATGGATGTACAGGTACCAGATACCTACTGTACCAGGTGTTTCTGCTCTGGGGGCCTCTTCCTCTCTCAGAAGTCAGTACTCACCATTCTTCACTGAGACGAGCTCTGTGGCTTTACAAAATCCAGTTTCAATGAGGGGTTTTTGTGTTGTTTGACTATGTCAAAGCAAGAAAAAAATACTGTGATGGCTTCTTTTTCTAAAAGCTTCCAAAAAACTTTGGAGAGCGTGAGCCTTTCTGTTCCTCCTCACTCCAAGCATCCTTCTTCCTGCAAGTTCTTTGCAGAAGGAGCTCAGAGATCACTGTGCTTTGCTCGTAAGCCAGAAGCAGCTTTCCTTCCTTCCTTCCTTCCTTGCAGTGGAGGGAAGAGCTGCTGAAAATCAGTCAGGCAATGAATGCATTTCAGTTGCCTGCTCGGTTGGATGGGGGCAAGGAACTGAGGAAACCACCTACAGATGAGGCAGTTGTGTGAGTCATGAGAAGAGAGAAATGTTCAGCACTTCTCAGGAGGTTTTTACCAGTCGTAGAGAGGGAGCTGAGCACTTAGGAGCACTCTAAGAAGCTTGTAAGTAAAACTCCCAGAAAATATTAAGCTCTGTTAGTGCATGGACAGAGGAGGCCAAGACCCAGTGTTTCCTTCTGAGGGGCACTTATCTTACCCAGGGAGCAGGAAGGCTTTCTTGCAATGGATGTTATTCTGCAGAGCTCCTCGGGGCAGGTTTGTTCCCTTGACTTTTAATATTCTGCTTTTTCTCTGTTTGTGCCAGAAAATATGACTTGGGTTTCATTTTACAAAAATAATAAAGCCAGAAAAGGTTAAACTCAGATTTGGCCTCTTTGCTTTCTAAAAGACAGCAATAGGCATTTTCAAAGGGCCAATTCCAAGCTTTATTATACTGCTACAAGGCCCGCAGGAGGGAAGAGTGTTACGCCCAACTCATAGTGCAGACAGAGAAAGATGGATTTTTAAATTATCTACCTTTGCTTTGCAACATGAACATTTCAGGGCAATTATCCTGAGATAATGCCTACAAATTGCTGAAGACTTTGGGTTTATAATTGCTTATGCTCATTTAAGGTTCCCAGCAGACTAGACCAGGAAAATCACTGCCAGTCAAGCCCAGGCTGATAGTATACGGTAACTGAGTTTTTCTTAGAAGACAGACAAGCAAATCAGTTTTCTTTAAGAGCAATAATTCTAACTAATTGTTTGGTTTCATTGTGCTTCCATAGCAGGAGCTGTGGTGCTCAGCAAGGCAGAACAGTGACACTTCCCATCCAAGACACATCCATGTCAATGGGCAAATTGAATTCCACTGCGTGAGGTTGTTCTGGTGCAGCAGTGAGGTGTCAGAGCACTCCACAGCACATCCCCACGTCCTCTCATTTACACACCAGTAGCCATTCCTGCTACCTTAGAGAGGGAATCACAAATTTACAGTGAGATAATGCTATGGTGTCGATGCAGAGAGAAAGAACTGTAGCTGCCTGCCCTGTTTGTAATTAAAAATCATTCCTTAATACAATATTTAAGTGAGATTTCAAATCAGCAAGACCATTCATACTAAAAGAACACAATTTCAAAGTAGGAATTTGTTCATATATTCACATCTCATACATTTGGCTGCATTTATATATACCTGTTACCTGTTTGTATACTTGCATGCCTTTTTGTATATACCTATATATTTTATAGAAAGCCTTACTCCCCGTTAGTTTTGCTGTGAAGCTCTGATACCATTCCTATCACAGGCATCCTCCAGGCATTAGTTAGACAAGGGGAAATTCATTTAATCATTATTACTTGCTAAGCACAAGCAGCATTGGCCAGTTTTGGTGTCACACTCCAGCAGTGTAAAATCTCCCCTTCTGTCCCTCCAACTGTTGCTATTAGAGCAGCTGAATAACTGATTTTTCTCATCCAGTAACTAAGAATAAAGAAAAAAAATATAAAACAGGCTTAGCTGACATTTCTGACATTTAGGGGGAAAAAAAAAAAGATATTTTGCACAAGAAAAAAATCCTCCTTTCCAAAGTGCATTGGGTTATCAAAAATATTTTGCTTGACCTATATAAAAAAATCTTTGGGTTGTTTTCTTGTTATTTTCTAATGTGTTCCAACAATATTTGGACTGAAAATATTGTCTGGAGAGAGATAGCAAAGTATATGGTTAAAAAAATGTTGAAATGAGTGTGTGTAGACATTTCTGAATATTTTTGCATTTTTTGACCTTATTTATTAGAATTTACAGATAACAGTGGTCAGTTTGAAGGTAGGCTTTTCAGTGAAGAAACTAATTTCCTGAAAAATTCCATCTAGGATTAGGAAGCAAGAAACATGCCCTGCCCCAGCATTGCAAATGCCATTAGTACCCTGCTAATGTACTTCAGTAGCAGTTGCTGTATTATTCCATTTGTAGGGGTTTATTGTGGTGCTCACTGGGGAAAGTTTTTGAAACTTTGCCTTTATAAAGTTGAGGAGACCATACAATGTAGTTGGATACAATATTGAAAGCCATCAGGTCAATATTCACCATCCCAGTCACCAAAAATATCTGCTTTATTTTGAGGTGCTCCTTCACAACCCTTCATTCTTGCAAACTGTGGCCAAAATGATCTGGGTGAGGGACACAAGAGGGGTTTATGTCACCAAACTTTTGGGTTAGTGTGTGTATATATCTCTATTGAGCACGGAGATTTGAGCCCCAGATACTGCCAGGTTGTTTCACCATTTTATTCATATTTCCTTTCTCGTGAAAACAACTCTGTTAAAAACCAGAATTGTTTCCAGTGGGCTGTATGAGCACCAATGAGCTGATACATGTCATAGGCAGCCAAATCCAGAACTTCTAATAAATTATTGATGTCAAGACATTTTCAGAGAAACCCAAAGAGCATGTTTTACTGCTGGCAAGTGGGTTCTTAGAATGAGGAAAAAAATCAATTTTTCATCCACAGTTCTCAGCTAAAAACAAAGTGGTATCTTTGCCTAAAATGAATTCAGGATATGACATTCACACAAAATAAATTTTTCATTGTCTTCTTGAGATACTGGCTTGGCTAAATGTTATCTCCAAAAGATCCCTGTGTTGTAAAGTCCCTCATTTACCGGTGTCATCCTTTTGAATGGCAAAGTGGTGTCTCTTCCCATCTTCCTGGGCCTCAAAAGAATAATACAAGAGACTACTTGTAAATCTAACATGTGTCTGGAATGTCAAATCCACCTTCCAGCCCCATGGCCACCGTGGCATATTATGTTGTAGTGCTCATAAACTGATCAGATTATATTTTAAAACCATCTGAATGCATTTCAGGGGTTTGGGCAGGGATTTTGTCCCTTTACAAGACTCACTGGAAAGTCATTTCAGAAATTTTTATTCCAAATTTATAAACTCAAAGCCAGTTTATATCCATGTCTTTCTGGGTGACCTTGACATGTATATCTATCCTTATATAGCTGGTATGGACACCCCCCTTCCTGAATTGTACCTGGGTCTCTTTAAGCCATCATTTAGGGAGGCTTAACAAGCAGAGTCTTTCAGTTTTCTCTCAGAAACTCTCCAGTTCCTTGATCATTGTAATAGTCCTCTTTGCACCCTCTGGTCCAATTTGCATGCATCCTTCTTGAGTATGGGTAACTAGAATTTACACTGTATTTCAGATAATGTCTCACCAGTGCTTTGTGCAGTAGCATTAATATTTTCCTCTCGTTATTAGCACTATTACAGGTGATGAATCCTAGGATTGCATCTGCCTTTTCAGTTGCATTATATTATGGCACATATTTATCCTGTAATCAACTAGGAAACTCAGGTCTTTCTCTTCCTTTGTCATTCCCAACAGCTTCTGGCAGAAATTCTCATTATTAGTCCTTTAGTGCATGACCTTGCATTTTGTACTGTTCAATTTCATCCCATTTCTATTACTTCTGTCCTCAAGGTCATCCAATTCTTCCTGCACGATATTGCGATTTTCGTTTGTGTTGGTGGTGCCTCCCAACTTTGTACAATCTGCAAATTTCATTTGAACACTCTTACTTTTTTTGCCCAGTTTATTAATGAAGCGTTAAATGAGATCAGCCCAAAGACTGATCTTTGATGAACTCCCCTAATGTTTTCCCTCCAGCCCCATATTTCCCCCTGCAGCATATTGCATCTTCCCTTCCCTGGTCACCAACCCAGACCTTCCAGTTCTGACTGAGTCTCTATTCTCCCCCAGTGGACTGGATGGTTCCCAAGAGGCACCTGCTGAAATACTTTAACGAAGGCTGGATAAATTTTAAGAATTCTAATTTTAAAAATGACTTTTATCAAAAAAGCTCTCAGGGTAGCTGGGCACAGTCCTGCTTCAGGAAATCTGTGTGGTAAATGTCTGCCTTTGAGTCTTTCTTCAAATTTGCTCTAAAATCTAGTAAGCTATGAAGGTCTGACTGACAGGTCTTCCCTAAATCCCCTTTATTGACTCTAAGAAGAAGAAGATTTTACTGCAAGGTACAGAAAGTAGGTACAAAGGGGGTAGGTACTGCTGTTCCCTCCCCATGTTATAGTGCACCACTTCGCTGCTCTATTAACTACTGACAGTGGCTACTGGGTGTGCAATTTCACGTGTTTGTTCTCAGTTGGTGATCACATTGCCCCTCTTCAGACATACTGAAAGGAAGATATTCCTTTAGGCCCATGAAACTTTCTGGGTTCTCAACCCATCCTTTCCCCCATAGTGGTTTTCATTCCTTCTTCCCTTTTTCTCTTTCCATTCACTTAAATCATATTCTGATCCATTCATTTCCTTTCCAAAATCCAACACACTTTTCTGAAGTTCTTGTTTCTCTCATCTCTCTTTCACGGTATCCTTAGGAACTACAAATCCCTGCTTGAATCCCAAAGTTTCATGGCACAACCAAAAATCTGGCTCCTCCTGGCCTGTCAGTGTAGAAGAAAACATCACACCAACACACATTGCATTAGGCTTTGCAGGAAGAAACACAAGTGACCAGAGCTCCATGAGACTCACTATGACATTTAATGGACCTTCATGTGTTCTCAAGGTTGCCTGACTCTTCTTTTTCTTCCCGTTCTGGCTCATAGATACTTGGAGAGGTTTTAAGAATTTCTTGTTACATCCATGTGGATTTCTCTCTCTCTGGAGGAAGGTCATGCCATGGGAGTCAAAAGCTTTTTTCTTACAAAAGCAGTGGCTACAAAAGGTGCCCTCTATCAAGAGCAGCCCTGAAATAGCATTTTCCCATTTCCAGATGTGGAGGCTGACAGCATACCAAAAAAAGAGATCCTTCCTTGGGAGAGAACATGGCAGAAACTTCTGAACTCAGAAACAGCTCTTCTTCCTTCCACCCTGGTTTCAAACAGTGCCTTTCACCTGGACAGATTTCAAGTTGTGTCAGATTTCCCACTATATTTTACCTGGAGCATTTCTAGTATGTGTGGAAGCAGCACATGGAGTTCAGCAGGCTGTGGTTTATGTGAAGCAGCACAGTGAGCAGCACTCCCAGAACCTGCATTTGATAAGCAGAAGATGAGCACCTTGCTGGCCTGGCAGGATAGTTTAACAGGATAGGTTGTATTAAAGTTTAATTTCACCTCTTGGAAGATGCATGTCTTTGATGGCAGCAAGCTGTGGTCTTCTGTGGTATTGCGCACCAAACATCTGAGGTGCACCTTGGAAATTAGTTTCTCATCATTCTCATTTGAAAACCTCCAGAAATACTGTGCAAGCAGACAAGACAGCCCAGTGTTTGCTTTTATGAGCTGGAGTCTCCTGCTCCTTATAGCATATGCTGTTTGTTAATTATTCTCTTTCTCCTGTGCCATCTCTTCCCTACTCTTGTTTTCCCTCCCCTGTGTTTTACTTCTCTGATGGTTTGATCTCTTGTACTGCATCTCCTCAGCCCCAGCATGCTTTTTTGCATGTTGATTTTGATTTTCTTTGCTATGTGGGATTATACATTTATAACAGACCTTTACAGAGCCTGAAAAGGAGTATGTTTTGTTAGTTGGAATGAGGAAAACATCATCTTTAAATCATGATTCCCTTATGCTGATTATTGATAGGAGGGATGGGGGAAGGAAGGGTTTTAAAGACTTGCCCCCAAGATCTTCCCCGTTTGTGGCCTGAGTTCTTTCAGTATCAGAAACACTGTTTCTGATTGTTGTTTCCTCTTCTTATGCCTCTGCTGGTGTGTGGCAGTGTGATACCACAAGCGATAGTGATGTAGCAGCCCTGGAACACATCACTGTGGTTGTTTTCTAATTCTTCATCAGGGTACACCTCGAAAGGAGACCTTGGCCAGCATAGCTCACACACCAGAGCAGCCTTACTGAAATCCCTGGTGCTTTTGTGGGGATGGGGCTTGGAGGGCTCACTCCAAAGAGGCCCAAAGTCCCATTCCAAGGCAAAAATCAAATCTCTTGATTTAATAGAGTTGTGTTATGCTGCAATGAATTCTGGGTTTCTCCTCTTTAAATTACCAGCACGCCAGAAAGAAAAGGGGCAAATTAATGAAAAGAAGAAGACATAAAAATGTCTAAGGTACTAATCAGTGGAGAAAAGAAGGGCTTTGCATCAAAACTTTCCCCAGTGAAAAGACCCAGCTGGATACGGTGACTAAATGTATTGGCCACAGCACTGATAGTTAAAGAAAAGTTACTTTCATTCACCAGAACTGGAAAAAGGTATCTGAAAAAGCTCTCCTCCTTTTGATTCCCTTAGTTCTTGTCAACAAAGTGAAGTTCTGAATGGCAAGGGGGAAACTCATCTCCCCACTTTCCCAGGCAGTGCTTGCTGTGTTGCTGCACGTGGTGTGGAAATGGTCAGTCCCCCAAGGAGTGATCACAACCCCAGCAATAAAGTGGTGCCACTGTCAGTGGAAGGCTGTATTTTGATATTGTGTTTCCTGCATTTCATTTCCTGTGTGAAGCCCGAGGAGAATTTTTTTCTTTTTGAGCATCTGGGGGTTCAAAGACTGAAATACTCATCAAGGTACTGGAGGAAAGCAGGAAAGGAGAACAATCCTGTTGCCATCAGAACACTGTGCTTCCTTTGGGCAGAATCCAGGGTGACTTCTGGGCCTGAGTCCTGTTCCCTTTCCAGGGCAGGCAATAGGTATCACGCTCCTATTTACTGATATACTAGGGCAGGAGTGCAGGAGTCTCCAGCTTGCTCCAAGTCTTATAAATTCTGGGAAGATCCTTATAACCACATAGCTAAATGGTTCATTGGAGTTCTGTGGCAAAATATCTCGAGGGAAGAACTGTTCAGAGAAGTGGAATGGCCCAGCAGCATCCTATCCTCCATACATTGCTAGAAGACCCTTAAAAATATTCCAGGGGCTCTCAGACCACAAACATTTGAGACTTGGTCCTTGTTCTGAGATATCTATTTCTTGCCTTACTATGGAATACGTGGAGCTTCTCACAGGCTAGAGAGTTTTGCTGTAACCCCCAGAGTGTTTTACCACTGCCAGAACCACCAGATTGTTAGGGTGATTGGTGTTTGAAGCCCTCTGCTCCCCGAAATATCTCTTTTCCTATACCTTGCACTGTAATACTGCATGTGACATGCTGCATTGCACTTATCCGTGTCTTATACCAGAGAGCTTCTTCTCATCTTCTTTCATGGATGGGAGCAGAGTGGTTTAAATCAAAGCATTTGACTTTGAACCTCTCTTGAGCTGGCCTTCAGGCAAGTTCTTTCTGATCAAAGACAGAAGCATACCAGGGTCCAGGTATTAAGGCTGAATAATTGGTTCAGACTAAAATAAGAACTGTCCCAAACCTCCACAGAAAAAGTTTTTATGAAGTTTAAAAAATGTGCAGGTAACTTTTTGGCCCTTGATATACTTCTGCGTTTTCTGAGGGTGTGCCACTGCAGAGATTGTTAATGCAGTAACTGACCACGAAATACCAGTCAAATTTGCCAGTCAAAGCTACTTGAGAAGCAGGTAGAATTAGGGGTCCTAAGCAGAATGGCAAAAGGTGGGATACTATCAGCATAGCAGGATATAATTGAAGTGATTTTGCAAGATCCTGATTTCTTCTGCCACTCAGGACTCCCCATTTCACTGAAGAAATGGGTATTTCCACAGCATGTATAGCTGTGGCTTTTCTGGAGACATCACAGACTCTTCAAACTGGGGGGGAGAAAGAGAAAACCAACAACCAGGCAATCACAAGCAATTTACCAGACGGCCCAGGATGCCTGTAGCATCCCAAGCAGCCTGAGCCTGTCTGCCCCTGTTTAGGATAAATACTGAAACCGCAGCTCCGTGAACTCTTCTGCCTTTGCCCATCAGTAATGTGTATATAAAAAGTCTATGCCTGGGGATCAGCTAACGGGATTATTCACAGGCACAAAATGAAGCTGGCCCGATCCTGACGTCCCTTGCAGCCCTCCCTGCAGCCTGCTGAGAGGGGCAAAAGCAGGCTCGGGCTCCAGGTCCCCATAATTTTGGCAGCTTTTGGGAATTTGGAAGGAGGGGTACCAATGGAAATAGGCTCCTATTTTTGTTTTGTTGTTTTTGATTTTTAATAGAACAACTTTCAGTCCGAAAGGAAACCCTGGTGAAGTGGTGAGGCTTTTGTCTCTTGCTATAATGCCACTGGGCTTTGGATTGACCTGTGTGATACAGTGACACTGTGTGGTTTGAATTTTTACATACAGCTGCATAAAGCAATTCTTATGTAAATTCCGGAGGTAAATAAGCCTGCTGTTGGTCTGCTGCATGGACACATATGCTCAAACCATTAGGCTTGAAAGGAGATTAGAATTAACCCACCCGTCTCTCACTGGCTCGCTCTTCCCCTCCCCACCACGCAGCTCTTACAAGAGCCCAAACACCTTGCTATTTCCGACGAATGGCAGCAGAGTTAAGGCTGACAGAAGAAGAAAATTGTTGCGCCCCCTCCCTCCTCCTCTTGCCGCAGCCGCAGCGCCTCTGCTAGAAGCTGTGTGGATTTAGACAAGGCCACGAGCTGATTGCCATGGCACAGACGGGCACGGCAGAGTTGATGCTCTTCCCTCGCTCCCTCAACCTTTGAATTGCACGGGGCTGAGCTGAACCCCTTCGGGTCCCACTGTGGTGGTGGGAAGGCTTGGAGCCTGCTGGATCAGGCCTTGTGTGTGCTTTCTTTCGCTCTGCATAGCTCCATTACCTCCTACTGGGCAGGGAAAGCTTTCAGAGCCAAAGAAGCTGAAAAGTCCTTCCCAGGCACCTGACTCTGGGATGTACCCAGTTGCTTCCGCAGGGATTGAATGGGCAGGGTCTCACCCAACAGCAGGCAGTGGCCAGTGGTTACCAGTGTGTCTGGGCTTGACAACTGAATGGCTTTGCCTTCCAGCTGAGGAAGGCTTTTATTGCATGTTCTTTAAAGGCAAGAGAGAGACCCAAGCGTGTGGGCACACACACGTGCACAAAAATGCAGAGGGGGTGCGCGGGCCAAGGGGAACCTGGCCCGGGGTTGTTTGTTTATGCGAACTTTAAATAATTCATTTTTGTCCCTATTGAGCTCATCACAGCGTGACAAAAATAAACGTGTCTTCTTGGCCTATTGTTTGGAGCTGAGGATTGTCAAGCGAGGGGAAAATATTACAGTGACTGAGGGAGATACACGTAAGAGTGTGACCTTTAACTGCAGTACCTATAACCAGTCTCATCAAATTAAAGCACTGTATATTTTCCTTAATAATCTCTGATTAGGCTCGGGGTATGAGCGGACACGAACGCCCGCCATTGCTATGCAGCGGGAGGCCTGCTAAGCACCAGCCGAGCGCTTGGGAATAAGTGAGCAAAATGCTTTAATTTGATAGGGTTAGAATCCTGCAGGCTCCGGGGTGAGAAGTCACCAACAGCTCCGCTCGCACTGAATATGCAGAAATAAAAAAGTAAATTGCTTACATCTGCTGCAGGCGGGAGGGAAAATGATCTGATTGGACGGGCCGAGGGCTCTCCATCTCTTTTGGGTTAGGAAGAGGGGTTTGGAGCATCAAAAGCTCGTAATTGGAGTAATTCTGAATTAATGGACATACACACACGCACGCACAGGCGCGCACACCATTTTGGAGCAGCTGGTCACAGGATGCACATGCTCAGGAATGTTTGGGGGTTGCAAAAATGCTGGTAAAAACGTCGTCCCTTATTCCTAATATCATTGACATTTGCATTTCGTGGCCTGTAAGAAGTGCAGTAAGTACAAAAGGCCCTGCCCATCTGCCCGATAGAATTGCCTGCCTCAGCCTACATCTGTTTATTCACAACACAATTATTCTATCTCTCTCTCTGTCTCTCTATCTCTGTTGTCTATCTGTTCTTTCATGTCTGAGGGTCTTCGCTGTACGCAGAATCCCAGGCTTTAGCCTTGTCATCTGATACTGTATTTAATCTATGTATTTGATCAATAAGAATCAAAGACAAGGCTCAAGGTCTTTTTGGCACCAGGCATTCAGCTTTGTGTCGGGTGTCAGAGGTTGTCTACAGTGTCACCTTGATGGTGTCACACTAATTTGTAACCTATTTTGCTTGCCTCTGTGATCACGGTCTGCACTGGGTTTTTTTGCTCTCTGTCTCCCTTTTTTTTAATGCTTGTTTTTATTAGTTTGGGAGGGAAGAGGTGGGGGAGTTTAGAGGTGGGAGGCTGAAGACATTAGCTTAGAGATTTAAGGAGAGCCTTTCCTGACCCTCCTCCCCCTCCTCCCTGTCTTCCCTCTGCGAGTCACTTATGCTGCAGAGTAAGGGTGTTACCTCTACCTGACAGGCACCATATCCCGAGGGGAAAGATGCTGCTAAATCCAAAATGACCAAGGGGAGAAATCCTGCCAGGCAAACTTTCAGGAGCTATTTCCCAGCTTGCTGCTGACAGGGAAAGGCAGGCACACCAAGGCCAGAGTCCAGGCTTTATCCCACTTCTGGGCAAATCCACAGAGTAGGTACATCTCTAAATTTCACTGGTATTTTTTTGGGAGCCAGGGTTCTTTGGATCTCGCACTGATGCACAAACTTGAACAATTTGTTCTTTTATGGCTGCCTAAGGCTGTACTGCATCATTTCAATGGCCTTTTGTCTTGTGACAAGTATTGCAATGCCTATAATGTACTAAACATTCAAAAAATCCATGTAATTAATGCCCCAACATATCTAATATAGAACTATTATCTTGAGGACAGATAAATGCAGTTTATTATCTTTTTTTTTCTCCCTTGCCTACACCTCTTCCTTCTCTTTTCTGTGCTGTTATTTAACACAGAAAATAATAGCACAGTAAATGTATTATTTAAGTCTCTCATTTAGAATTGTGTGTGTGTGTGAAGGGACTGCACAAACTGAGGCTGTGTTTAGACCCAGATCCTTGGATTTAGACTGCAGGCTCCACCGCAGATTTCCTGAGGTGCCTTGGAAAGTCAGCCAAAATTTTCACAAATGGGTGGCCGACGCTAAGCATCCATTTCTGAATCTTGTTTTCAGAGGCACCAACCACCCACAATGGCTGCAAGAATCAATGGAGCCTGGAATGCTTCAGAAACATGTGCCTCCAGCCACCGCACTCGGCTTTTCTCCTTGTAAAAATTCAGATTATAACATTATTTAATGGCTTGGTGGAAACATTAGGACTTAAGAACAGCAGAAAGGCCACCTACTCCGGGATCATATCCCTAATAACAGCTGGGGTGGATGTTTAAGGACAAAATACCTGAGAAGGAGTGAACAATAACAGGAAAAATTCGAGTTGTGTTTTGTAAAAACCACAGGCTCTGGGAAAAGGACAGGGCTCGGTGCAGAGGGTCACTGTGGTGATTAAGCTGCGTGTTATGATTAAGCTGCATTTGGAAGGTGTGTGGAAGAAGGGACACCCTGACTGGATCCCACACAGCCTTTGGTCAGTGCTGCTTGTTCTGTCTGAGCCGGCTGTCAGTCACCAGGGGATGGAAACGGGGTTGATTTTACAGGTTTGGCTCTAGAAGGTTCTTTGGGGAAGCCAGTTATTCCCCAGTTAAGGTGCCGCGTCTCCTAAATCGCTCTGCTCCGCTCTCTGTCATAGAGGAGCCTCTTTTGTCTGCCCAGCCATGCCTGCCACAGTCTATTGGAAGGTATTTGTCAACAATTATATGTCTATTAAGGACAAGTCAATCAGGCCATGTGCAAATAGCCAGACCTCTGGGGTCTGCCTATTGATAGGGACCTGTCAATATCCAATCCAGTCTTTTTTCAACCGAACAAGAAATTAAGCACTCACCAAAATCATTGCTAGCCTGAGTCCCTACGGCCCATTTTTATTCTCAGAGTTTGGTCCCTTTCTTTTTTTCTTTTTTTTTTTTCCCCTGGGCTAATATTTATTTTGAATAAACAAAAGAGACAGGAAGATGCTTGTTAAAGCACTGGTTTAACTGTAAGAAGAATGTCTTCTCAGTGTAATTAAGAATATTACCAAACGGTTGTGCTTGTAGGTGGCTGCAGTTAATCCCAATGACAGTGAAACTATAAAGGAATTAATAACAGAAATTTTAAATTAACCCAACTGTAATTAATATCTACAGTATATAAATATCCACTCTTTCACCAACACAAATTTCGACATATTTACCTTTATTAGGCTGAGGAAGGTGGTAATATTATGCAATATTTTCATGCATATTCAATTTGTAAACTCAACAGTTGATTTTGTAATTTATATTGCAAATTACTTTGCTGTTTCACACACGTGAGCAGGAGAGAGAGCGGGAGAGACAAGCCAGTGTGTGGGAAGCTTTAAACAAAAGCCTCTAGCAAAAGCCATGACATCAAAAAGATGCTCCATAGGGCCACCTCCTTTGAACTGGCAGAACTCGGGTATCACAGAATACATTGGTGTTACACAACAAACGGCAGCATTAAATAACTTTGCACAGAGCCCTGAAATGACCAAAAATATTGAAAGCAGATGTAGTATTTAAAGCAGGAATGATATTTGATCTGTCCTTTTTAGGTACATCACAGCTGGCTTTGTTAGTAATTACCCAAACAAACATTCTGTCCATCAGGGCTTTATTTCTTTTCATTTCTGCCCTTCAAACAGGACAAATACTGAGAGCCCAGCATTTTTCCCCTAATATTCAAACATCAAATTAATAACTAGTAACAATCTATTAAAATTCAGCGTTTTCCCAATAACATCCTTAAAACACCCATTCTTTGAACTAAGGTGATTTATTTCTGCCCTGAAAGATGAGTAGAATGCAAAGATACATTCATTGCAGAATACTCCCCAGCCACTGAAGGATTGCTAGGTATGGCAGTACTTTCAATTTGGTCACAAACTTTCTTATACTTTGAATTAAATCTTTATCAGGGGAGACCTTTCAGCTTGGTTTTTATTGCTGGTTTTATCATGGTCTTATTTTAGGTACTCATTTCATGTGAGCGGGGAAAAAAAAAAAGAGAGAATTACCTTTTCAGTTTCCTATTTTAAAATCAAAAAATACTTTTTTTTTAAAGCCATCCTGGTTGTGGTTCCTTTTTTAATTCTCCATCCTCTCCCCAGACATGGACCCTTTACAAAACAGCTTTGGCTGTTCTTTAATCTGCTTTTAGCAGGTGCAGCATGTGGGTGAAGAGTTTTCAGCAGATGCTTTGGGAAAGTGACCATTAAAGGCAGGTGATTTATTTCACTGTGAATACGAGCTATTTTTGCTAGGGAGTCCTGAGAAATAGCCGAACATGTCAGTACACAGGTTTGGCACACATGCTTCCAGCTTCCCTGAGCATGCTGTGCTGTGTCAGTTTTCTCATGTAAAATCAGCTTTCAAGAGATCACTTATGCAATACTTTAACTTCATAGGAGAGGAATATGTAACATTTAAAAGCCCCATTTAAGACAATCTTTCATATATATATATATATGCTTATAGGCACAGAACTGTGGCACTTAGCACTCAAATAAGTACCAAATAAGGGGTATGTTTTCCAAAAGCTTTTAAATTTACTTCATTTTTACCTCCCTGAACTCAGAGGGACAATGACTTCATAGGTAACTGGAGTAGTTCTTAAACTCATAAATTTTAATACCACAAGAGACCATGTCATCTGACATCGTCCATAACAGAGACCAAAAATCCTACCGGCACTTCCTGCAGCTCCTACTGAAGGGAAAGCTTGTAAGTTTAGAAATTTTATTTTAAAAAAATATGCCCATCCCATCAGCATTTGATGTTTATCTGGCTGATGAACTTCTTTAAAACATCCAGGGAAGCTTTTGAGGGGCTTTTCAGTTTTTATTAAAGAGGGAAAGGGCAAATTTGATATTCAAAGGGCTTAAAAGTGCTGCTAAAAGTCTGTCTTTAAACTCCCTAAAGTTTAGGGAATTTAGGGAGAAGGATGATGCCTCTTCTGCTCTGTTTCATATTTACACAGTTCAACAGTGTGAAATGGGCTGTGATACCTGACTGTAAAGGGGTGAGTTAAGGACAGAATATTTACCTTTGAATTTTGGGGCTTCAGGGTTTTTTTTTTAGTTTGGTCAGCTCTTGCCAATTTACTCGCTCTGAAATAATTTTCCCACTATACCTTCTAAAATCGCCTTTTTTCCTCTTTTTTTTTTTTACCCCTCATTGACAAGTTATGTTCTTAATCAATATTCATGAAGAAAAAATAATGTAGGGCAAAAACTCTGTAACTTGGTGTGCAAGGATCTAATTCAGGACTGGATGGAGGGAGCTGATTCCTGACACTGACTCCACTGTCCCTGTGCTGCTCCCATCCAGCCAAGCACTTGCAAAATTCAAAATTACCTGAGAAAAGAGTTTAAACATTTGATGGGGAATAGCATAGCATGTAATAACAAAGACTCTACCACTACATGCATATATTCCACCCCTTTTACATGAAAAATAATAGAATTTTTATAGGCAGGATGAGGTTATTTAGGGATGATTTTGTAAAATAAAATGGCATAAAAAAAAAAAGCTGTTGTATGCAAAGTATACACAGTAAAGGCACCACAGATTTTATGTTGGGTAGTTTAACAACATTTTTCCTGGGAAGATGGTACTTGTAATAGGTGGTTTCTATTTGAAATACCTGCTTAAAACAGAACAAGGGGACAAATCAACAAACAAAGAACAACTTTGTCTAACGCAGAGAATTCCCTCTGCTCCCCAGCGGTGGCGAGGCAGTTAAAGGGAAGGGGCTGTGAGATTCCCTCTGCACCGGCTGGAGACGCAGACCCCGTCCAGAGAGGGGTTCCCAAAGGGTAACGAGTTCTTGCTGTGATTTTAAACTCTGTACAGACAGTGTCTGGGTCTCTTTTGAGGAGTTAGAGAGATTCTCCTCCATGGAAAGAGCTGCTCCCCTCTGCCCTAAAGTTGCGGCGTGCTCGGTTCCGTGTCTGATGTGACTCACCACCACGCAGACTACCAGCCATGAAGTTTCTCCAGCCCTAAAACCCAGCTCAGGGAACACAGGTTTGCCACAGACGCAAAAACCTTAACATATGTGTGGGGAAGTGGATGTAAAGTCACCATTTAATTATATAGTTATAGATAGATATAAAAATGCAACCGCAGCGTTTTACAACAGCTGACATCCTGTTACCATAGCTATGGCTTTCTCCATGAGACAGGCATGGTGCTCTCGTGTGCCCTTACTGAAAGCGTGTGCAGACAAACACGGGCAATGAAAAACATATTTGCATACCCGTGCAGTGCCAGTGCACAGAGAGCGAGCTCCGTGTGCTGGAATACAGCTCCGAGACTGCTAAGGAATTTTTTTCATTTTGCAAATTGTTAGGACTCGGGGGTTTGCTAAAAACATTCTTTTGAAGCTTGTCTAGTCCTTGGCGAGTGTTCCAATTTAGCTTTCCTTTAACGGTGTGAAACTGGGTTTTGTTAGGGCTGGGTACGTGATCTCTGCTGCCTGGTGCTCAAAGGCAGGAGGAAAAAGCCTCTGATGCAGATACGTAAGAAGGGAAGAAAGAAGCAGCCTCTGATCCGGTTATTTCATGATCAAAATTGCTTGAAATGAACTTTGATCCAGCGGGTATTCTGGAGAATTACAGCTAACAAATAAACAAACCCAACAGAAAAAAAAAAAAAATTAAAAAAAGTCCTTATAGGGCTTTTCTTCCCTCCTCGGTTTCCGCAGGCATCTTGTCGCCAGCAACAGCCGGATGTCAGGAGAAACTTCCCCAGACTTTGGGTTAGGCCTCTCCGTTGTAGGTTCTTGGCAGGAGGGACCAAGTCCTTCCATGCGTGGCTTGTACGGCGCGGAGCACCTGGGGCGTAACAAGGGATAAGTAATAATAATAACTGCCCACTAACCACATCAATGTTTTAAGTATCTCACAAAAGTGGATAACTTGATTTGTAAATAAACTACATTCCAGGGATATTTCATAAACATCCTGTGCTAAGTTGGTGCCTGGGGTAATATAGATTTCCATCCATATTCATCTCCGTGCCGGAATTCCCGGGAGTTGCTGGGGGTGGGTTGCGGCAGCTCAGCCTTTCATGGTGATTACATTCCCTTTATTTTTTCTTTTATTTTTTTTTCTTCCTTTTTCTGTGTGTGTAAGCCGTGATAGGGACCCTGTGGGGACCCCTCGGACTGGCGGCGTTAATTGCGGTGTCGGGGGCGGGTCTCGAACCCGGGGTCCCCGCGGGGCCCTCCGCGGTGCGACAGCGCCATCTACCGGCGGCGCGGCCACAGAGCCATGTCGCGGGGATGTCGCGGGGGATGTCGCGTTTGTTTTGTTTGTGTCGTTTTCCCGCTCGGGGAGCGTGTTCGTCACCGCTCGGCTCCTCGCGGTTCCGACACCTGCCCGCGGTCCTCAGCCCGAGGATCAAACCGTGGCAAAAAACCACCCGCGTTTGTTCGCCCCGCGCCCCGTGGGAATCGGCTCGGGCAGCGAGGGAGGGGGTCCCCAGTTCGCAGGGTGGGTGCTGGAGCCGGACCTGCCCGGAGCAGGCAGAGCCCGAGTGCCCGCGGGGCATCCCCGGGCTGGGATGAAGTGCAGATCGGAACGATGGGTTCGTGCTCATGGCCAGGAAACCTTTTTTGTGTCGACCGATTTGCTACTGGAACATCCCGTCGGCGTGACTGGTGTGATTTCAGTTCTGCCCTGCGCTGGGGGGATGGAGAAACTACAAATTTCAGTGGTTTCACACCTTCTGGCTAATAATGCTTGGGCTGTTGGCTTTGTTTTAGAGCACCCGGTTCTCCAGGGTCACCAGTTTGACAGTCAGCAATCACCGTGGCATGAGGTTGTGCTGAGTAGGCGTCCTGTTGTCCCCAGCTGTTCACTCTGGCGACAGCTGGAAATCTCCAGGCAGTCCCTCACACTGGGGGGATCCTCGAATCAATTCCTCGTGGAGCAGCATCACCAAACCCCCGGAGAGCCCCCAGCCCGGCGAGCACAGACCACCTGGCTTGCCTGCTGTGTGCTTTTGCTTTGTAGCTGCAATGAGGCAGCCCTAAAGTATCTCTGCCTGGAAACCCCTGGCTGAAGCAGCTATCGAGGGCCTTCCTTCTGATTTAACGTGACACCAAGGCTGAGAAACAATATTATCCCGGTGTTTTCGTGCAGCAGTGAAACCACGATCGGCTGTGATTGGTATTTAAAACACCCCTGCTGAAAGTGTGGTATGTCTCTCTCGAAGAGGTGCTCCTGCAAGGAATGATGTTAAGGTATTTCCTCTTGAGTATAATTGATCTGTATCTCTGTTTTCAGATGTAACAAAAGCTGTTCTGAGTTGCTGGAGCTTTGAATGTTGTAATTTGCACTTTAGGAGTTCACGCTGGGGGGAAAGTGTTCCAGCTATTTGGTTATCATTTGGTTGCCCTTCCTCACTGGATTTTTATGTTTCTTTCTCTATAGATTTTTCCTGCAGTTCTGCTGCCCATGCTTACTGTAGAGAGAGCTATTTTAAATATTTTCAGTTTTTAAAGGTTCATGAAATAAGAGTAAAGTATCTTCTGGGAATAGAAAATACAACCCAATGGACATCATTTGAGTTTTTTAGTTTTTGGGTTTGGGGTGTGTTTTTTTTGTGGAAATATTCTTTTTAATATATTAATTGCATTTTAGGATGTATAGGACAACACCATGGGCTTTTTGGAGGGAAAAATTGCAGTCTTTGGGGTTTGAAACCGAAGAGGCAAGAGCCTGGGGCTTGCAGATTTCCACCATGGTTCTGCTATTCCCTGATCGAAAATTGATAGGGAATTCTCTGTCCTATTTCTAATGGAAATAAAGCAGTTCTGGGGCTGGCAGTCCAGCTGCCGTGTGGGCATTGGAGACTGGCAGGGGATTCTGGGAAGAAAATGGAACTCTGTGTAAACCTGTTGGTCCTCCTTGCGCTGAGACCTGCAGACCTTGGGCTGTGGCTCTCTCTTCCTCTGGGAGCAGAAATCATCTGGAATTACTCCTGTTGGAGTAACTTGAGCTGGCCAGAGGTGAGGCTTTCCTGAGCCCCAGAGTTTCTCCAGAGAGAAGATAAAAGGTGTGTGTTGCTTGGAAGTGGCTGGTGGCTCTCAGGAGGCTCTGGCTGGACTTCACATCTGCCTGGCTGTGAACCTGCCTCACCCCACATAGGCTGAAATTTTTTTGATGAATGCTCTGGGTTTGGTTTTATTCTAAAGGTGAGGTAAATATAAGACCTTTTCTTGCAGGGGCCCTTTCGGTCTTGGCTCTAGGACTAAATTTTTTGCCTAGAGCTCTGCACTGTTCAATCCTCAGGTGAGATGCTCAGAGTCCTGCAAGAGAAAGCACAGAGCTGAGTGAGGATTGAAGTCCTTCCAGTTCCATTAGAGTTTTGCCTGGCTAAGGACGTAGGCATTTGGCTACAAATGAATTCAGTTTAGTTTTCACCCAGAGAATGCTGCAAACTCCCCAGAAAGATAGATTTAATTTTTTTTGCCTCGCTAACACAATCACAAAATAATACAAACTTCTCCCCACAAAGTGTTGATTGTTCTATAATGAAATCGTAAGTAATTTTGTAGTTGCTTTGGGGGAAAAGCAAAAAGTGTTCTTAGCACCTGCTGTATGATATCACAAAGCTACAGCTCATAATGATTCTAATATGTGAAGGCAGTTGCATAATATCATCATATTACAGTTTGTATAAGAAAAAAAAATCATGGACAAGAGATTGCCAGTAGAAACTCTTCATGAATGCTATTTTTTTACTCATCGCTGTTCCTCTGTCTCAAAATATCTTCGCGTTCTCCCCGTTAGAGTCTGTCGGTTTCATTGGTGGAAATAACAGCCAGCAAATAATGAAGAGGGAAGGGGAAAAAAATCACCATGTTTAAAAAAAAGATGCATTTTTCTATAGAGGGTAATGTTCTATAAAGAGATGCAAAAGGAAGAGAAAAAGATACTAGATAGCACAGCTGCATTGAATTGCAAGACAGCTGGAATTTTTCAATGTAACCAGATTTTAGATGAGTTTTCTTTTCATTTCTCTATAATAAGATCTTTGTAAACCACAGTCCTAAACAAAATCTTCTTGGTGATGATGAAAATAGGGAAGAGCAGTGCTGCTTGTGCTCTGTGTGTGTGTGTGTGTGACAGTCAAAATATGAGGCCAGATCCTTCAGAGCTATAAACCTGTGTCAGCAGAGCCACCGTGGCTGCAGAGCTGCCTCGTTGCAGGCCCTGAGGTGTAAGAATTGCAGCATCCAAAGGGATATTGCCTCGTGGTCAGGACGCCCTGAATGCCCTCGGCTGAATGGATGAGAATGAAAAGAAATTTCAGGCAGAGCCTCTGATAAGACTTAGAGCTGAAACAGAATTTGCCCTGGAAAATCCTGGGCAGCACATAGCACAGCAGCTACTCCAGCCTTGGAAGAAATCCAAGATGCCTCTGCCTCGCGCCCAGACTCTCAGTCTGACCTCTCCGAGTGATAAATAGTGAGTTCACATTTCACCCTGATCCTTCCTGAACCTGCCCCCTTGCAGAGGGCTCGGCGTAGGAGGGGTCAGGGCCCTCGTGGGCATGCAAAGGTGTGATAAAAGGAGAGAAGTTCTTGTGCTCTCTCTCCCTCGCTCCCTCCCTCATTACATTCACACGGGTCAGCATTGTCTGACTCTTGAGCAGACAGAAGAGCAAGAGGCTTTTCCAAGCGATAGTTCCTGTTCTGCCACCTGCCTGCCATGTGCTCTTTAGCAACTCACCTCATCCTTGTCTGTCTGCTGGGCTGTGGAACACGGTGCAAAGACAGCCTAACACAGGAATAATACAAACTCTCAACCCGTTCAATATCTCGTTGGGAAGCCAGTGTATTCAAATATTTTGGCTACCTTAACACACAGAACTTGCCAAAAATAAACCCCCATGACTATCTGTTTGAGGAGGATTTTTGATGTGCCTTAGCGAGACAAAAAGCACTGCTGGCAGTCTGCAGCTGGAAGGGCAGTCTCTTGACATTCTGTACTATATCCTAACAACATCTTCTTTTGAGCTAGAAGTCAGTGCTGTATTTATTTTTCTGTTGTGGTTGCTTTAAATTCTTAAACTGGATCAGAACCAATGCTTTTTCTTGTGGCAGCAGGGGGGTGATTTAGTTAATGCTGGGCTCGGGTGCCAAATCATGAGTTCCAACTTATTCCTATCAGTGGCCATCCATCACCAAACTTGGGGGAGTGAGGCAGAAATATAAGCACACTGACAATTTGCCAGAATGATTTAAGACCTGGCATTTAAGAGTTCCTGTTGTAGTTGTTCTTTTGACATGTCTCCTAATTTGCTCCCATCTTGAACACACTCACTACTTTAAGACTTAAACAATCTTCATCTGGGAATGGAACTCAGCAGCAGGAACAGGGGGGCCTTATCCAAGGGTAAGGTTGCACAAGGGCAGACAAACCTCCTGCCTTCTGCGTCATCAGCAAACATAAATGTGCCTGCGGTAATGCTGTTCTATTGGCTTTGCCTCACACAGGGGAGGAGAAGGCAGAAAGCAATATGCATTATTGATCAGAACGTGCAGGTGAATGAAGATGGACAAGGGTAAGTCACAACTTTATTAACTCCATGTAGCCAGCACTTGCACAGATCCAAGGCTGAGTTATGCTGTCTGGATATCCTAGATCACAAAGCACAGCGATCCACAGATCCACCCACTCCTCCGAATCCTTCACCACGGGTTGTGGACGTGGTGCCAGGAAGAGAGTGTGCCTACAAAGACATCAAGAGCTCCTTGGTGCCACATGCACAGATTCCAGCAGCAGTATCCAAGGCTGTCTGTGCTGGGGGAGCCAGTCTGTCCTCCATCAGTCAGAAAACAAGAGCCATGACCGATCTAATGTGCTGGGACAAGAGATGTACACTAGTCCCTCATGAACACAGTGATGGATTAGCTGCCAGCTCTCCCTTGCCCTTCCCACACACAGAAAAGCAGAAGAACCTGCTGGTAACTTACATTGTCCCATTACCAGTTTTGGCTGCTGGCTTTACTCGTGTCCCAAACATCCTTTCTGTGCACTCCTGTGACAGTCACTCACCATAGGAACAGGAAAGTCAAGAAACCCAAAAGCTGTGGGACAAACTGAACACAACCAAGCTGGAGCAAGTGCTGTCTAAGCAGAGTGCAGGGTACTGTGGTGAAGTCACAGATACCCTCTCATTGTAGTGCCAGTGAATGAGTCTGTGAATCCTCTGGATGGTATTTAATTGTCTCTGAATAGATTGCAGCTTTCTGAGATTCATTTGCTCTTCACTATGAATCACTGAAACATTTTCACGGTCACAAATGTTCACAGGAAAACCGTTCGGAGAAGTCTTTGCTAGGCAGAAATCCAAGAGGTTTGTTTTGGTTTTCATTCTGACTCGATCCACAGGTTACAAGAGGTTTTCTCCTCTGTTGCAAGGTGTTCCCCTCTCTCACATTAGTGTGACATTATGACATCAGTCTGACAGAAATAACATTAGTCTGTGCTGTTCTCAAAGGTTTTATATTCAGATTGGTCTCACTAGCAACATCCTTGAAGAGTTGCAAAGAAAACCAAACATGGTTAGTTACTAAGGTTAGAGTACAATAGTACTTAAATAAGTTTCCATCTTGGACTAAAATCTAAACATATTGACATGTAATTGGATGTGTGCACATCTGTGTGTGTGACCAGCACCTTTTGGGCTTGAAGTACATGAAGACTGGCCTGTGTGTTTTCCAGAGTTATTCACCATTTCTCCCAATTTTGCATCGAATCTTTCATGATTATGTGGGCAGTGGGACTCAATGTTTTGCGTAAGAATGCATATGAGGTGGCATCTGCTTTACCATAGATTTACTCCTGCGTGTAGCTGCCTTTAGAAATGTTTCCACTGTTCAACACAGCAGATGTGGAAAGCAAATAAAAAAGGAATAGAAATGCTCTCGTGGAAACCGTTAGGTTATATCTGCTTGGCCTTTCTCTGCACTCAGGATTTGAAAATTTCTGCTAAAATTTGAGTACATTTGACATTGCTTCATTGCTACCAAATAAATATGGAGCGGGGCATTCCAGAAATATGTAAATTGAAGTACTAGATTTACAACCTGTGTTTGCTCCTTCCAAATAACACAACTTGCACAAATCTAGAAAAAAAATGCACTGTTTGGATGTAAGGTAAAGGGGAACATGCAGAGGAAGGACACATCAGCGCTCCAAAGAGCTTTGATGATGACTTAGTGAAAAATAGTGATCTGTGCTTTGGTGAAGCATTTTCTTCCCGAGCCAGCCAGCAGTAACCTTGTCCTAGAAAACATGAGGATGTGCTGCTGTTGTAAAGATCCACTCTTCCTTTTTTGATGCATTTTTAAGTGAGGGAAATACTTCTCAAATGCTCTTCAAAATCTTCAAGAACCACTCTTGGAACATTTTTTTTTTCTTCATTCTTTCTTTCATTCCATACCTATCCATACGATTCCACCTGTTGGTTCAAAAGGCTCAATATAACAGTAACAAAAGATCAAGTTTCTTTCAAAATTTCTCCTTTAATTTAAACCATTTTTCCTAGGAAAGTATCAAAACAAAACAAAACAAAAAATATATTCCAAGGTCATTTGAAAGGGTAATAGAACTAATAGGGAAATGGTTTGTACTTATTTTTAAAGCAATCCCCTGAGCATCACATTTTGTCACAGCTAAGTGAAACAGTGCAAGTGTCTAGTTTATGTCTGTACCCAGTCACGATGTCTGAGCAGGTTTCAAGGTCTCAGCCTGCCCAAGACTGACACACACACACTTAACTTTATGCACTGGAATCTTTCCCTGACTTTATGCAGACGTCTCTGTGGGAGCAAGGCTGGTATTTGTGCAGATACATTAACTGTCTCTCATGTGTTTCTGTTATGTCAGCCAATTCTGCTTCTGTTGTAGTGATTTTTATTAATTAGCTACCAGGTAAGCAAAGACTCTATCCATAAAGAATATGGGGAAAAATGGGAGATGAAGGAGATGGAAGAGCAAAATAAGAGGAAGGACAGACTTTATCTTGAGATGGAGACTGAATCCATTTGCCTTAGAGTCAGTGACAGGATGGTTCCACCAACACTCTCTTCTCTGAACAAAACTGACTTGTTTCTCACCATATGCCAACAAATTCCTGCTACACATCACTTCTCTCCCTTTACCTGTCTGCTGGCATCTAATAGTCACATTATGTCCCATAAAAACACACACAAACAAAGACAAAACCCATCACAAAGCAAAAGCTGTTTCCATGCAATAGGTTTATCCCAGGATGTATCAGTGACAGCTCCGGAGCAGAAATTTACAGGCAGTTTGAGGTGCTATCAGCATGCCAGGACTAAAAAGGGACCAAATGAGCCACGGTGTGAAGGAGAAGATGTCAGCCCAGACACAGCACACAATATGCCTGGGATAAAGAAACAATGCAGAAACCAGCAGTGGGTAACAGATGAGGTATTAGGCCTAGCGGGGAGAAGACAAGGGCTTAAATCAAAAAGACATCCTGATGAGACTGGATGTAAGCTGAGCACACAGGGCTCCAGCGAGGGATGTGAGAGGTGGTCAGAGGAAACACTGCAGGAATTCATCCATAGTGAGCAGTGCAGGACTTGGAGCACCAGGACGGGAGAGGTGGATGCGAAGGGACTTTTCAGCGCTGTCAAGGAAATTGGCCAAGCGCTCCCTCCCAGAGGCAGTGTCATCAGGGCAGCACATGGCAAACACAAAGGGAAAAAAACAGAAGGAAAGTAATGGAAAAAAAGAGACAGGAATAGTTGAAGAATCTTAGCTTTAGCTAAGTTCCAGGAAGAGTCTGGGATTTCAAGCTGAATCTTTGGAGCTGGTGCAGGCCATAAGCTCAGCTCCCACATTCATATTTTTGTAATTTCTTCTGATGGTGTAATGTGAAAAGATTTTTACATTTAAAATATTTAAAATATTTATCCTATTAACACGATGCAAAATAGTCAATAATTTACATATATTTACATCTAATGTTCATTTATAGGCAGACAAATATAAATTTATCACTGTGTGTGCATATGGCTGTAACATATGATTAATACACTGTCAGCATAATCTAACGGCTCAGAACCATCAGTTGTGCAAATAGTCCTTCCTAGCCGTGTTTCCTACTGCTATTTAACCTTTCTCCTTCCCTTCCTCCCCCTTTTCACAGTCCCTCTAACCCACCCTCACTTCAGGAGCCTGCCTTAAAATAGCAGGCAAGGTCTGTGCAGCGGCCACTCTTTTTATACATGTTTCACAATGCCTAAAACATTAGGGGATCTCTTCTCTGAGGCTTTTGGGTATGAGAGGAATAGAGATTAACAGGAATGTTCCTTTCTCCCAGAAGCCTTAATATGCAACTAATTAAAAGGAGCCCTCCAGAGCAATGCTTTTGATTCACTGTCCAGCCTTAGGTATTAAATATCTTCATGTACCATTCCTGGCACGCCAGAAGTCCCTTTTTGTCCAGGACTCTCTCACATCTTCCTCATGTGCACCAGAAGAAGCACTTGGCCTCCCCACACGGCACCTGCAGTGGCCAAAGCAGATCGTTCCATGGCACGTTGATCCCGTGGTGAGACACGTGGGAGCCTGGCCGGAGGAACAGCAGCTATCCCAAATAACTTCCCGGATCTCTTCAGTGGAAAGCAGCTGAGCTGTCAAAGTCCAGCCCCAACTGTCCACGGCAGGGGTTCTGTTTGCAATAATCCTTCCCAAGCATGGAAGATTAGGTTTGTTCCTGGAGCAGAGATGTCCAGCATACACATGAGTAATGGCTGTATCATTGCAGTGCTGACTTGCGTTTCATGATACAATATATTTTCCATGCTTTATGGCCCAATCCTGAATTTTGTATTTGATGTGAGTGATTCTTCATCCTCAGAATAGTCCTGTTGACTTCACGGGACTCCCCATGAAAGTGAAGTTTATGGTCTCACTCATGTTTCTCCTTTATGGCCCAAAGCACCGAGCTGACCTTACGAGGGGTTCTGTGAGCAAAGCAGTTGTTTTCCCTCTGGTTTTCTCTCAGGACACTTGCTTCTCTCCCAGCAGCTCTGAAGCAGACAAGGCACTTCTGGTATGCACTAAACACTTCCAGACTGCCTTGGCCAGGGACAGACACCTGTCTTATTTCACACATTCTGCTTCCTGAAACCCCTGCTTGGATATACACCCTGGGAAATTGCTCAATTTATGGCAGCTTAGTTTCCCTCCCTTTTGGTGCCCTATGCCTGGGTTTTGTCCAGGGCATGAGAACTGAAATGCTACTGCAGTGTGTTTCTGTCAGCCACTGTTTTGTTGGTGACCAGGTAACAAACCCACCCCCAGCAAATGCCCAGACCCTGCTTGGGTTCATCCCTCTTAATGAATTCCTTGCACATCACCATGTTGAAAGCCGTGGACCCCTCTGCATCTGACCCCTCATTCCAAGGAATTAAAATATTAAACTGAGAATTTGTAGGAAACTTCCAGAGGGATGCCAGCCCTCCACCCTCTCATACCATTTCCTGTCTCCATTTCTTGGTACTGTCACTATGGCTTTGTCTTTTCTCTCCATAGATAGTTTAGTTCCAGTGACATGTCAAATGATTAGACTTCTTGCCTCAAAAAAACATCCTGAGCTGTCATTAAAAGAAAAGAAAGAAAGAAAAGGAAAAAAAAAAAAAGAAATTAAATGTTTCAAGTTTTCAGCAGAAAAGTATTTGATAAAATAAGGTGGTGTTTTTTTCCCGTATGAAACACACTGTTCACTAAACTTCCCTTTATTTGAAAAATCAGGTTTCCATCAAAAATGTTTCCATCAGAGAGTTTTTCTCCCAGGCTTTCATTCAGTGTGCAGCCCTGCTAACAGTTACTGAGGTGCTACATCTGTGGACTTCAGTCAAAGTTGCACCCCAGTAATTGAAAGCAGAATCGGGTCTGTTCTTTGTAAGGTGTGTTGAATGGACAAAATCCTGCATTGACTGAAGTGTTAGTCTTAGCAGTAAGTGATCCTCTAATTTAATCCTCCACTCTATTCACATCTCAGATACAAAATGTTTCACAAACTGCAGCTTAATGGTAAGGCTGACTTACCCATCAGCATATTTCTCAGCCAAAATTGTAGAGTAAACTACTCTCAATAGTAGGTTTATGTTACCATTTACATTACTGGGTAAAACCTAAATTGGAGTTTTTATGTATTATGTGTTACTTACATAATGCACTATATAAATAGGTTTATTTTCTCAGCTTCCTCAATTTTCACGTTGGAAATATCTAGATTCTACTTATTAGTGGTAAATTATGATTGCTATTTTTTTCTTTTATACACTTCAGGTATCCATGAAAAACTAATTTTGCATCCAGTTTATTGTTTCCTGCAATACAAAAAAAGAATCTCCCCAAACCTATAATTTTGGGAGGGCTCTGGTACAGCTTCATTTAGATCCCAGACATATTTTATCATTCCTGGACACAAACTCACCTTTCATATGTCTCATACCATGCAGAACAAGCCTTACTTTTATATTTGTTTGTTGTTTTTCCCCCACCAGAGCAGAAGTAGTACATATATTCAACATAGGATGATTTTTAAAAGCATGGGTATGTGTATATACTGTTTAATTATGCATTTAAATTTCAATTACACTTTTATTTGTGTGCTAATGACTGTATCCTTTCTTGTGGTTCTTTTGGCCTTTCAAGTTTTGTGTTTGATACGAAATTTGCTGATCAGTAGACTTTCACCTCCTACTCTGACTTTTTTGCTACTAAGAAACATTATATATAAAATGTTCATCTGTACTAAAAAAGTTTTGTGAATGATAAGTCACCTGCACTATATTTGCAGCCACCACCTGATACAAAAAGTGTCTGCAAGTCAAGAAAACCTTTTGCAGAATAATGCATTAACATTTTAATAGAATGGGAAAATACATTTATACACCCATTTTTAGGAAATTAAGTAATTCTTGTTTTTTGAAATTTTCGGTGTGAATAGAAAAGTCCCCAAAGAATTGCAAATTTACTGAATGTTTAAATAACTTCTGTTTAAGTGAAATTACTTTATTTTGGAGTTACAAAGTTGTGGTCTCATTACATGCCAAAAATATTTATGTATAATCTTTAAGCCAAATTAGTGGTGTTACTCAGGAGAATTAAGTTTTATAAGCATCTGAAACATGATGCCTTTGTGTTTTGTACTCCGATTTTTGCCAACAGCAGTTTTCCACTAGTCCAATGAGAGACCTCACTGTTAATGACATTTCAAATTAAGCAAACAAAATATTTATTATCTAATTCATTATAAATTTTAATCACCAGCTGGAACAGCACAGATATTCACAGGTGTTTTTAAAAGTCCTGACCTGTTTTAAATCAGTGATTAAAAATATTCATATCATTCTAATGATCTTTTTTTTTATAATTCTTCCAAGTTATTTCTATGAGCAATTTCTTTCCAAAGTCTCTGTAACACAATCCTACTGAACCCCAGAGTGTTACCCCCATTATCATCTGGGGCTTTTAAAGCCTTGCATCAGTAGGCAAACACACAAGGCTAATATGCAGGCTTCATGGTGTGCTGTTAATACTGGTAGGAAACAATGTAGGAGGTACAAGAGCATGGAACAATTCCCTGAATCATTTAAAGCTGATTAAATTGTGTTGATCAATCATTCTAAATAACAAAGGAGAAACAAGATGGAGTATTGTGAGGAATGAGGATGGGGCATAATTTTTCAGCAAGAAAAGCTTTCCTGGCTTAGCATGAAAATATAATGTGCTAACAGAGTCTTAAAATCAATATACCATGAATTAGCAGTCAGCAGAGAACAGCCAGATGACAAGGGGAATATGATTCATTTCTTAGAATGACTAAGATCTCAGGCAGCTCGTTGAGTGGAATATTTGGAGACTGTGAATAGAGTTAAAAGAAATTCCTTTAATTTGATCTGGAAGCGTGTTTATGACAGACGTAAAGCACTTGAATTCTACTGAGGATTTCCTCTTGTGCCGCAGTCTTCCCGACTCTGCTCTTCCCAGCTCTTTGAGTAGTGACTGCTGAGCCAGACAAGCCAGTCCTCTGCCACCGGAATGCATGGAAATGAAGTTTGCAGTTCTGCAGGAGTAATTAGATAACCCAGCAGCGACAATGTTACGATAATGAAGTGAAGAGGAAAGGATCCCTCAATAATCAGATCCTTTTCAAGCATTTGGAAGAAAATGCGTTTTGATGTTTTTCAAAAGACACTCAGCTGCCTTATTCTACCTCTTCCCTTTCTCTCATTTCAGCTTAAAAATTACAGTATTTTCATTAGACAAACAACATTCATAGGTGTTCTGGATGCAAACGAATGTGGATTGCCTTAATATGGGAAGTGACAGCCCCTGGCATTTGTCTGAATATTAATGCTGAATCAGATGGAGAAATCATTATTGCTGATGGTTTTGGTTATTAAGTTTAAAATGTCAGAAGCCTGAGTTTAAGTTTCCATGACAGCAACAAATGTTTTGTAATTTTTTTTATGCTTAAGTTTCAATTTAAATTCAAATTTCTGCTTTTTTTCTTGTCTTATTTTTTGGGCTTTCAGACTGTCCGAGAACTTTTATTTTTGGTGGGTTGGGAGAATCTGAAATCCACTTTGAACAGGTAGCAAAATCCTGCTGTCTGTTGTTGCAGCTAAACACCTCTGCTTCTTGTACTACTGTGCTTTTTGTCTCTCTCTTTCTCCCGGGATCACACAGGACAACTTTTCCAGTGAAGCCTATGGCCAGTGTTTTGAGTTGTCCCAGCCTGGGCCAGATTTCCAAGCTGCGTCCTGCAGCTCCCACTGTTTACAGACAGACATTCTACAAAGCCCTCAAGCTGCTGAGCTCTTCTGGACACCTGGCCACGTGTTTCTGTGTTGGCTTCAGATGTAAAAACTGGGCACTGCTGCTTCATGGTTGAGCTCTTCTGCTATTTCTGACCTTAGAGGACGTGTCTCAAGTTCTGGTGGTGGTTCGTCAGGGCTGGAAGCCAGCAGGAAGGTTTGGAAGTCTGAGCAGTGTCACCTGTCATGGAAGTGGGTCTTGGAAGACACGAAAAGACTTTGGCATGTGACTGGTCCTCATCAGTGACAGGTGTGCTCACATGTCCCATGAAGTTACAGCCACACATCCAGGTCAAACGTAGGCTCTGTTCAAATCCGGATCAGAAGTGCCTCTCTCAATTTCTAAGGCATACCTTTTCCTTCTTTATCAAAGGGCCACCTGTTAGCGACCTCCTGGTTCTGCCAGTTCTGTAGAAAACCTCACTGAAGCCTTCAATGAAACAGGTGTGGAGGTCAGATTGAAAGAGAGGGATGAGCTTAAGCCCAGAGGGAAGCATTCCCACTGGAGCAGAGGAGAACGAAGAACGAAGGGCTCCTTGTGCAGAGTCTTGAGAGATGCCGTGCTCGGCAGCAGAAGGGAGTACGAGATGAAGCAACTTGCTGAGAACAGGGAGGGGAACTCTGGACGTCTGTCAGAGATGAATAACTCAGTAACCTCGGTAGGAAGCCTGATGTGTACAACCACAACAGCAGGAATCTTCTGCACAGGCACTGAGCTTTTGAGCACTGGTCTCTCATCCCTCAACATTCCCATGCTGAGCCTCCTGCCTTACAAACTGCAGTTGCTGTGCGTGGAGTGAGATCCAGCTGCAGCCACTCCCACACCAACATTTCTTCAGCCCCACTGGTTTTGCTGTGAGCGGTAGCAGGTCCCCAAAGCAGAAATCCTGCGGGGCAGGGTCTGTGGGTGCTGCACGCACACAGACGCACAGACACACACACACACACACACACACACACAGTGCCAGCTGCGCTTTCCAGGAACATACTCAGGAGCGCCAGAGTGACTTAGAAGCTGAAGTCCCCAGCAGTTTCAGCTGCTGTGCAGTCTCTAAATTGCTTTGACTTTCAGAAAGACTGGGGCCATTCAGATGTTTATTCACTTCCAAAAACATCCCCGCAAATACAGGATCTTCCCTCTTTGGGGTGCTACCATGAGTTACCAGCCCAGCTCTCTCAAGGAGAACTGAAGACCCATCCCCTACTCCTACCTTTTACTTTGGCAGAAAATGTGCAGGTTTTTTTCAGAACTTCTGAAGTTCCTTGTTCAGGTGCCTGTTCCCCATTTTAATTCTGTTTTTCTTCTCCCCCTTCTAACACTTTTAATTTGGTTGCTGGGGAGAAGAGGGAATGGCTTTTTCTTTCCCATTTATTGTGGTAGAAGATGGGGGATGGAGACCAGCTTTCTTGGAGTCTTATATTCAAAATAGCTATAAATAATTAGTTACAGGGACCTAGCTTCCCCCTCCTTTTAAGGCCTAATTTAAGTTCTTTATCAAAATGATTTAAAATGCCTTTCTCAGTGGGAAACTATATTTCAGAGCTTTTATTTATTAGACTTCTCAAAAAGTGTGTTTTTAATGCACATCCTGACTTTCTGCCAAAACTCTCCACTGTAACATTGGGACTGGAGCAACCCTTTGTATAGGGAGTTATATTTATTGGATTTTTACATATTGATACTGAGCCATTCATCTAAATAAATCATACACAGAATTGGCACATAAATCTCCCAGTCTTCACTACTCACTGTATTATATTACTGTCTTGACAACCTTCCCTCAAATACAGAAAATCTTTCCTCCCTTTTCTAGTCCCCTTAAAGTGCCGATAACTTTCCAGGGCCGTGTAGCTTGGCTGTTGTTGCTGTGAGCTCTGGAGTTTGGGCTGTGGATTGTGTTTGATGATGCAGGGAGAGGACATCACTGCATTTTGAAGGAGGACAAACAGCCTCGAACTCTGCAAAACGTGTGAGTTTCATAAGGTTATAAAGCAAAGGCAGATTTCATGGTAGATGGTGGAATATCTAAGTATTTTAGCATTATGAGCCCAGTATGGCACTGAGAGGAGACTCCTTCCCTCTGGTTTAAAAAGAGCAATGTTTCTCATGCTGGATGACTCTGTATCTGTGTGTGTGTAGGTCAGACCCCTCCATTCCAGGACAGCCTCTAATCCCCTCCCAAATTGCTTCCTGCTCTCTGAGCAGAAGTTGCACATGAGACAGTCTGGGCCTAATTACTTTAAGCAAATACAAACCCATAATACAAACCCAGGTCATGGACAGGTACAATTCAGGGTAACCCTCTGGCAGGTCATACCCGTGGAAGCTCTGCCTGGCTGTGTTTTGGATCCCAGGGATGTGATTTGAGCCTTCTCTAAAAACTCAAGTTCAGTCTTTCCCAGTGATGCTTGAAGAGCTGTGGCTTTCCAAAGGGATTTTGTAGTTCTGGGCTCTGACAAGAGGGCTCTGACACTGAGGCAGTACTCTTGAAAGTTCAGAGTTTGGAAAGCAGCTCTTCCAGCAAGATTTGGAAGAGACCCTGGTCACAGCCTTGTGTGTCCCAGGGTCCCACCTCCTGCAGGACAGCAGCTGGGGAAGGTGAGAGGGGCAGTCAGGACAGCAGGGACGAAGTGACCAGCAGGACACACCACTGCAGTGTCTCCTGCTCCAAGGGCCTCCAAGCTCCAATTTTCTTCCTCCATGGAATCGGAGTTCGCAGTGCTACAGCTCTAGGTTTGGAGCATCGGTTCAGAGACCTCACAGGGCCACACCTCCCGCCCTTCCAAAACAAGCCAGTCTATGATTCTGTGATTCTTTGACCACTGGTAATTTTAATGAATGATGGCTCTGACATTTTCCCTATTATATTCAAATACATTGTTTACAATCTGCCTTAAAAAATCACAAAATGGCAACATTCTTTTAAAATACACATAAATTTGCCCTGAAGAACAAATTTGTTTGGATGGTGAGCAAAAATTCTGTGTTTGTTTCGACTTTTTTTTTTTTTTACTTGAAATCTGTGTGCATGTCAGAAAATATTTCTGTGTACTTTCAAGAATAATTGAAGCATATGTACCCAAAATGTAATACTTTTCATAATGGTTTCAGACTAAATTATCCATTATATGGGACTAACACATAAAAGCCTTCCTCTACATCAAGTGATAGATCAAAGGGAGGAACGATGGCTTGTCCACACACACAAACCACACCTCTCAGATTCTGAGAACAAGGACATGCCGTCTGCATTTTAACTACATCTCCATGACATGAAACAGTATTTCTGTGTCTCCTACTGTGGGAGAGTCAGGTAGTCCTGGCTACAAAGATCTCCTTTTACATTTCTCCCCTCTTTTTTATTTTTTTTTGTTCCATCATACAGATGACATCTCAGTGACTAGTTCTGGATGAGTCTAATTTGAAAACTAAACTTCACTCAGTTCCTTCCAGGGCAGGGGGAAGAACCTGTAGGGAGGAAATGATTCCCAGTCCTTTGGTGGTAAATCCGTGAACCCAAAGCCCAGTCCTGCACCCTGGAGGGTGGGTGCTGGTGGGGTTGTGCTCCTGCTCAAATCCCAGCAGCTTCAGCAGGCTCAGCACGAGGACTGATGTGTTCCTGAGCCATGGATTCCTGTGCCATGGATTCCTGTTTTTCTGCTAGTGCTTGGAGCACGGGGGTGTGCATCAGACCTTTCCCCTCTTCTCTGGCTGGTTTGCTGAACTCAGATGAATTTAAAACTTTCTGTGCTTCATTTTCCTATCTGCACAATTAATCTAGTAATAGTTCCATCCTTGTAGGCATTCTTAATTGCTTTGTCTACCTAAAACCCTTCAAGTGGACGATTTGAGGGAGACAAATTCTGAGTGTTATTGCTGGTAAGCACTAATGGATCACTCTCAGACAGGGATCCAACTTTTGGATTGTTTTGTTGTGAGTTTTTCTCACTATCTCTTCATTAGTAATAAGAAATGCAAACTTACTGCTTTAGTGGCATGATTAAAGATGTTTGTGTTTGGAATTTGACTGCAGTAGGAGACTGAAGATGTATAGTTTCATTTAAGTGCATGTCTAGATCTACTCTCCCAGCCAGTAGATTGGATGTTAGCCCAATTATTCCCATTAGTCTGGTTTCCAAGCACTGATGTACTGCCATGATCAGGGAATAAAGTTCCTTAAAATAACCTCCCCTTGCTCAAATGTAAAGGTACTTTTTATTGTTGTCGCGGCTGCTGAAAATGTGAAGTGCACTGGGGAAGTGCTGAGTTGAGGCACCAGAAGAAGAGGCTGTGATCATGGAGAGGCTGAAACTTCTCCTCTGATCATTTCTGACAGCTCAGAGTGGTTCTTCCACAATTGGAACCACTTGTGCTGCTTATTAATATAATGAAACTTATCCTCCAGCAAAAACAGAACCAACGGTTGACACAGGAGTGGAGGGAGAGGCTGAAACCTGATCTGTTTAGGGGTCTCTTAAAGACGATGGAGGACTAATAAAATCCAGTCTGCTTCCTACCTCCATTCCAGCTCCCACTCCCAGCCTGTCCCCATGAGCTCAAGTGGAATAATGGCTGCTTCCAGAGCCAAGCCAAGCCCCTGCTCTGCTCGAGACCACTACAGGTGAGCAGCCTCTGTCTGGCACCAGGACCTGTTCTGGCACCTGCCCTAATCTGTGAAATTCTTTACATTGGGTGCCGGATGAAGCCTCTAAAACGCTTCTTCTTTCTTCAAGAGTGGACCTGTTTCAGTTTTGTTATTTGTTTGTTTTTTGGGTTTTTTTAATAATTATTTTTGGTTAAAAAATGTTTCCACAGTACTTCAGAAAAGCTCAGCCTTTGGTACATCTTCATCATGGAGATAAACATAAGAACAGAAAAACACTCGTTTTTCCATTGTCAGTGGCTTAGAGAAACAGTCAAAATTCTGCATTTAATAGGATTGCTCAGCACCAGGAGAGCGATCACGACATGTGGAGTGAAAAAACATACTATAATGATCAAAAAAGACCCAAACCCCCCCAAATCTGAGGTCTTATGGCTTTTCAAGAGGCAGCAGCTAAACAGAACTGTAAGGGTGAGCAGAGCAAAATATCAGAGTTGATTTAACTCATTACATTTAAGTGGAAAATAAGGGATGAAAGTTCAGTTTAAGAAAAATTAAGGAAATACCCAAGAATGAGTTTACAAAGTGCAATATTTTCTCTCAAAGCCGTAGGGTTAGCAGGTTGGTATCCACCATCTGTGACTGATTAGGGGCATTTGAGATGGCAGGTGGCTTTAGGAAATGGAAACCTTACAGGGCTTTACAAATACTTTCTGTAGTTAGGCAAAGTCATTTGATTTATTCTCGCTGGTTCTCATTGCACAGCCTGGTTTAAAATCTATCAACTTGTCTTAATCCATGTTAATATTTTCTTATAGACACAGTGTTGTGAAAATTCTCCAATCGGATTCTTTAGAGTTGCCCTGGAGAATAACAGAGTTACTCAGTTTACTCCACCGAGGGCCTTGTTAAGGTGAGGAACATAAATCATGGCATTTAAAAATGCCAGCCAAATCTTTTAGACAGTAATGAGATCAAGAACCAGATCTGATCATATTTGCTCCTGACAATTTAAAAGAGACCTATAATTCCATGTACTTCCCCTCTGTGTGGTCATGGTGAAATTGCCTGTCTATTAAGAAACCAAAGGCCCAAAAAACTACTCAGCAGGGTGAAGGTGCAGCGGGGTTGGTCCACTGGAAAATAAGCAGGAAAAGGCAAACCTGCATCTGTTCTTTGCTCTGGTCAACAGGCCATGAGCTCCAAGGGGCAGGACCACAGGAGAGCTTAAGGTTCTCCTCTCTGGGTTTGGATGGGAACCAAAACTTACCTCTGGGAAGAAATATTTGGAAGAGGGACTGAAGACAAGAAAGTAAACGCCGTGGGAAATGGTTGGAGCTGGTTCTCAAGTCAAGCCAACAGACAACAACTGGCTCCTTAAAAATTATAACAATAGGTAAAACAGAGTTGGCAGCTATCAGATGATTCAGGGCAGGTGAAGTTAAAACTCTCAATTAGCCTTCCCAAATAGCATTCCTGGGGAATAATAACTCAAGGAGAAAATACTGCAGAAGCCCCAGCACAGGTTTGTTATTACTAGAGAAGAAAAATCAGCATTTGGCCAAACTTTTCCATTATCTGATATTGTAAAACCAGTCCTGCAGTGCTGTCTGGGATGTTCTAACCTCGGCACCTGTCCAGATCCACTTCCAGCCATGGATTGTGTGTCTGTCTCTGGGTGTGTGTTCTTCTGCAGATTTATTTTAAACCGCCCTTCCTGAAGTTGTCTGGCATCCTGATTTATGGGATTTTACTAAGCTTCACATAGCCTTTTCTTTTCTTTACTAAGTATTTCACTTACTTTGTATTTTTCTCAAAAAAAAATAAATAGATTTTATTGGACAGGGGTTCACACATAGCTGCATAATATTTGTATTATGGATTTTGTATTAAACCACTTTAACACTTTTGTAGACCCGAGGAACTCAGCAAATACTGTGAGGAAATGCCTTGAGCTTCATCTCACTGCTTTGAACTGAGCACGGTGAACTTTGCCTGGTTACCGAGCTGACAACCCATTTGCAATTCAGAGAGAGAGAGAGAGGGAGAGCAGGGGGGCCTGATCCTGCCTTTGCCAAAGCCAGAGGAAATCCTGCTGCTGACTGCAGCAAAACCAGCAGCAAAATCATAATGACTATTTAAGATGATATTTCACAAGTACAGTAATGTGACAATCATGATGAAGTGGTGGTTTTTCCAGAGGCACTATCTGAATTAATAGGGTCTTTCCAACTAGCTCTCCTTGAAATGGGTTGCAAGAGGTAGAATAAATGAAAAAAAAAAAGTCTCTAGGATACTTCCCCATTGTTGGGATTTTTATTCATTTAATAAATAGCTGTTATATTTTGAAGTCCTTTTTTTTTTGATCATTGTCATCTTCCCCTTCTTTATTGTAGCATGAGTAATCTAATTTTTCTGCATAGCATGTTGCAGTTTGATAGACAGGTCTCTGAGGGAAGCCTTATGTGTCAGCATCAGTGAAAATGACTTCTGAGGTTGGCTCACACCCCCACGCGAGCGTGGAATCCAAATCACCCCAGAGTTACGCAGCCGCCTGCCCCACGCCTCGCTGCTGGATAATGAATTCACTTGCCTCTGGCGAAAAAAAAAGTGAGATCCTCCATTGCATACTGATGTCACGAGGAAGGAGCCATAATTGGGACTGGTCACGTGTTGCAGGCACTGAAAGCTGCTTTTTGCCGTCGCTGTAGATAAAGTTCATGTCTCTTGATCTGCACCTACAGACATCATGTCCTCTGAGGACTGAAGACCCAGAAATTCAGGCATGTATTTCAGTACAAAAACAAGGAAATGTAAATAGGCAGCAGGCGCCCAGGTCTGTCTTTTTTTTCCGAATCCCATCGTAGTAGCAGGAGATTTTTATTTGGCTCTATCCCTACTTTGGTTTATCAGTAATAATTAATGACTTGTGCAATTGCATTTCCCACTTTAATCAGGAACAGATATTTCAAATCTAGAGTTGCAGCAAGAAAACATCCACAAATGGGCTGCCCTTTCTTTTTCCTTTTCGCAGGCAGATGCAGACAGAGAGAGAGAGACTTTTTGCTTCAGGTGCATATAAAGCTTTACAGCTTCACTTCCAAAAGGAGTCTTTGGGACTGAGCTTCCCAAGTTTCATGGCTCATTCCCTCCTCCCAGCAATACACGTTAAATAATCTGGGTACCAACTATTTGAAATGCTCATGTGAAGCCCACTGAACAGACAGGAAGATTTCCAGGGATCCATCTGTTTCCAATTATGCCCCTAACAGAACTCCTGCCCTTTCTTTCTGCTTGTAATAGCTGGAGAAGTTATTAGATCTGCTGGGGCTCTGGATGCTCTGCCACTGCTTTCTGTGGACTTGGATCAATGCTCTCTGACTCAGTTTCCCTGCCTGTAAACAAGACCTTTGGTAAGGGCAAGGTCTCTCCAGGGTATGGAAACGATGCTGAGCACATGAGATGAGAGCTGCTACCTGGTAATCCTGTAACTGCTGGCAGTGTGATATGAAATACAGCTGTAATTTCTGATTTTGGTGTCATCCCACCTACAGGTAAGGAAATAGAGCTCTTTTCTGGACAAACCCACCATTCAGCCTTCTTAACCTTCAGTCTGGATAGCTGCAAAGAAGAACAGAAGAATTTTATGCATCACATTTTAACTTGGCTTGATATTCTTCCCAGTAGTATGTAAATAAGCTGCCTGATTCGGAGCACTCTATTCCTGACATATAACCCGTTGCTCATTTAACAGATTTATTTTTGCAGGCTTTGTGCATTTTTTATGTGACAATGAAGATGTGAGGAGACATGTCTTTATCACAGAAAGCCAACAGCAGAGACTCTTTTTCACAAGAGTCCCCTATTGCTGCTCTTTTAGAGCAGGAGCCTGAGACGATTCTAGTACAGGGTGAGCCATGTGTGACATCGGGCATAGTTTTACTTGCAAACTTTATAACTCTTAATCGCTGCTGTATTTCCTGGCACTCTCAAGTAATAATGTCAGTGGGTATCAAATCTTAAGTACATAAGACTCAATTATGATCTTGCAGAACACAGAGGCTGCTCAAATCCAGTCCAGACTGTGAACTCACAATCTGCTGTTTACTTAAAGTATATAGAAAGCACTTGACCTCTTCTCAGTGGCATCCATGTGGAAACAGTCGACAATAGACGCCTTCCTTGGTTTTCTTAGGAATCATGTTTCGACATTTTTATCTCCTCTAATTAAGGTCAACGGTCATACACTCCCACTTCTCTCCTCACTCCACTCTTCCAAAATTGCAGGCACTTATCCAGCTCCAGTTACCCTGCATGAAGCAAACTGGGCCCAATTTGTGCATATGCAATTTCGGAGAGGAGGGGGTGGTGAAAGGGAGTCAGGGAGCCTTGAAGCTTTGCTGAACCAAATGCTGTGCCTGAGCTCTTGTGTTCACGTGCTCCCACACCACGGCAGGCAGCAGAGTCTGATAGCAGCAAACAGGAGGCAGGGGGTAGGATTGCTGCAAATGTAATTCCACTATGAGAAAATTTCCTAACCCAACAGCACATGTTCCCACCCAGTGGGGAAGGTGTGAGCGAGTTCTGAAGGAGGACGGCAAGAGCGAATCTCATCTCCCTTTGCAACACTGTAAGTGCTAATTGCAGGCGGGGAGGAAGGGTGTAGCTGGTAGACGTCTGGGAGAAAGGCTGGGGAATATGGCACAAGGACTCGTGATGTCGCTGTAGAAGAAACCCAGGAGTGCCTCACATCCCAGCATCCCTGGGACAATTCACTTGGACACTGCTGTGCTCTGACTCGAGCCCTGGCTGCCTCTTCTTGAAAACCCTCATCGTACTCAGCGGGGCACTTCCCAGGAATGCTAATGCCCCAGCCAAGGCGGTTTGTCAGCATGCAGAGGACACCTCCCGGCCCACAGTCAAGGCTGAAAGAACACATCCTGCTGAATAAGGGGAATGTGGGGACTGGATTTATGCAGTATGCATCCTTTTTTCTACTAAAAAGATAATTTCTTTTCAGTATTATTTATTATTGTGCATGGTGTGCTTATAGCACTAAGATTGCGGGTTCAATCCCTCTATGGGCCATTCACTTAAGAGTTGGACTCGATGATCCTTTGGGTCTCTTCAAGCTCAGAATGTCTGTGAAATACAATGCAAGAGCTCTGTGAAATCTGTCTGAATTCATCTGCCTTCAGCTTTCAGACACTGTGCAACCAACATGCTAAAACACGTGGCATATAAGAGAATAAGGGTTTAAAAATAAGCCACCGTGTAATATTAAAATAAGCTATGTTGAGTGGGTGGCAGCTATGAATGGTTAACAATGAAAGGGAGAGGTTTGTAAAACAGAACTGTGCTCTTTTAGAAGTCACCTTACATATGTAAAAACAAAATTGGGCCAGGCAGCTGCAGACCTTGGTATTATTCAGGCTTGTGCCTGGCGCATTGCAACCTTTCCCTTTAGACTGATTTGTTCTCATTTCTCACACAGAGCAGAGTAGCAGTTCCAGAAAAGAGCCAAGAGCCAATGCTGTCCTTTACATACATATATATATATATATTAAAAAAAAAAAAAAAAAAACCAGAGCAAAACTAACAGAGTTGAGCCCTAAGTGAGATTGTCTTGACCCTTTGCAAAGGCAGGTCTGCAAGCCAGATCCTCAGCACCTCCATCAGCACACGCTTCCAGCATAATTCCTTTGCTTCTGCTGAGCTCAGCCATGGGTGCAGGATCAGGACACCTGTTTTCTGTAGAGAATAACTACCCCAAAACATGATTTTTATTCCCTACTATGCTGTTTCTGTAAGTAGCTGAAAATCTGTTTGCTTCTAAGGGCAGCCTGAGCTGTTGTGCAGCGCCGTGGGTTCCTCACCCCAGCAGCGTGGGGACTGTGTCAGTAGTTTCCAGGCACCAGAGAGACGTGTCAGAGCAATCTGACAACCCTGAGAGATGGATTTGTCATGTAAAAGTAGAAAGTTATTAGCTCCCAAAATGTTCTCTTGGCAGCAGTAGGGCAGCCCGTGCCGCCACAGTGAAGGCGGGTGATGGGCCAGCACCGCCCTGCAAAAGGGTTTGTATTGTCACGTATTGGAGAGGAGTGTAATAAAACCCAAGGATTTTTATTCTTGAAAGAGCTCAGACACTCATGCCACAAGGAAGATTATGTTTAATTAAATATTGAACCCTTTTATATACCTGCACCGAGCTCTGAATCACACTCTCTTTCCTTACAACCAGAGGACATTCCCACATCTTCAAAGATTTTACAAATGAGCCTGGTTGAGAGTTTTGTTTCCCCTGGAACTGAAACTAGCAGTTTCTTAAAAATCCTTCTATCAGCAGAGAGGCCAGAAAGAAAAAAAATGTACAGAAGTGAGCTATAAGGGTGACTTTTTAATAGCAGACAAACTGCATGATTATTTAGTACCTGTGCTTTGTTCTCATGTTGCAGGGTGGGTTACACCTCTTCCACTGAGCTCCGTAAGGGACCCTTGCACTTCAGTTACTCCTTGTTTGATTCCTGCAACACTTTCATGACTCTTTTTGGGGAAATTTTCATATTCCTGCCAAAATGTAGTCACTGGGGACTGCTTAGACATCCTCAGACCCCCTCTTGGATTTAAACTCCATCTTTTTTGTATGCTGTGAGTTCTCTTCATTGCTGGGATATGTGTTATCTTGCTCAATTGCATTTAATTTGGTATCAATTTGCATATTCTCGTCCTGGGCTGAATCCGTCAAGATTTTCCCATGACACATTTTGCCTCTGCTGTTCCTGTGACACATGTTCCTTCTGCTGTGGCAAGATCGACTTTGTGGATTCATCTTTTCTTTCGAGAAAACGGAGGCTGTTTTTCTGAAGTTCAGGTTCTCGCCATTCTGTGCCTCCACAAATCTGCAGTGATGTCAGTTCAGACACGATCTTTCTCAGTTCAGCAGGGATGAAACCCAAAATCCTTTCTCACTTCAGTCCCTCAGCTGGCTTGAGCAAAAGGCTATGGTTTGTTCCATGTCATCTGGTTTGCTGTTGGGTGTTTTGGGCTTGTTTGAAGGCTGTTTCTATGTTCATAAGGATAAATTTTAAATACCAGTCAAAGGCTGGCCTTGTCCTTACAGCACCAGGACCCCTCTTCAAAGAACACCTTTGGGTGAGTCACTCGAGCTGTTTGTGCCTCAGTTCTCCATGTAGAACATGAGGAAATAAAACTAATGCCAGTCCAACTTCCTTCAGATACTGCGAGGCTCAGTGTGTAACCAGAGGTGATGTTCTCAGGTATTACAGTATTAGGGGTCACAGGAGTTAGATGGAAAAGCAAAGCAGAAGCTAGTTAAGACTTTCTCAGCTGCAAAGGATTAGTGTTCATTTTAAAATCTCCAGCTCTTGACAAATTGGGAGAGTTACTAAAGTGTAGCTTAAAAAAAGAAAGCCAAACCAGCTGAAAGGAGGGTGTTAGCAAGTCTGGCAGTGCAGCACAGTGCACCTTATCTCTATCCTGGTGGAAAATCAAAGGCTTATTTCCAGCTGTGCCCGTGAGCACTATTTGGTCACTGAACAAAGCAACTGGCACCTCGTATCCAACCTACGGAATGATCACAGCCTGCTTCAGGTGCACAAACAAGTGCAGAAATGAGCTCCATGCACAGAACTCATTGTTATTCAATCAAGCCTTTAATTGTAAATGTTTTAAGCAAGGAATTGCTCTGTTTTATGAAAGTGTGCTCAGCATTACTCCGCCGCAGACATCTGTCATTCAGCAGGCGCCACCCAATAAAAGTGCTTAAAATGTTCTGTTCCTCAATTAAAATATAAACCAGAGCTGTTTAAGGGCTTTTACGAGGTGATTTCTATTTACCTGACAGATTTCCACACTGGAGGAGCACAAAGCAGGATTTCAGTTTCTGATCAGAAGCGATGGCTCTGCAAAATAGTAAAGCTTCAGTTGTTTTATTTCCTTTTTTTTTTAACTTCAGGAATAGTAAAAATCCATGAATAAGAAAGAAATTCCTGTGCCAGAGAAAAACTAGGAAGCACTAGGAAGGGTCCTTGCTGATCACACATGCCATGCTCTCCAAAAGGAGCCAGAATGCTTCATCCCTGGCCTTGTATGCTGGAGGAACTATCCAGAATGAACCTCTGGAGCCTGTGCCAGCACCTGCTAGCCTCTTCTTCCAAATTTCATCTGGCAAAAGCCAGGGAAAAGGGTGCTCTGCTCTGGTCTGAAACAGGCTCTTAAGAGAAATGAGACTATGGCTAGACAAAAATCTCCCATTTTGCCCTGATGAAACACCACATGAATGCTGCCATGGTTGTTCCATGGCAGATGGATATCTCAGCTCCCATCCTGCCTTACTACGGTTCTCAACAAGCACCCTTTCTTTCCTCCCACTACCCAAGCAGGAGCAGACCTTACACTGAAAACAAGCATTTTTCACAAAAAAAAAAAAAAATCCAAACATCCATCCACTCCTTGTTCCAAAGCCTCAGAAATGCACCTTCAGTGGCTTGGGAGATGCTATTTGTCCATGGCAGCATGGCCACTCCAAGCACATCTACTCAGGGTCATAGGAAGCAGAGGTTCCACCTCAGAGGTGCCACCTTTTGCAGTGCCCTTCTGCTGCAGCAGTAATGATGGAAGGCTCGCTGTTCACCCACGTGTTGCCTCACCAGGACTTCGCTGTTACTCACCTGCAGCTTTTCTTACCTGTATCCTGCCCCTCTCTGGCACATCTCCTTGCAGAACCACCTTTGGGAAGCCACTGCTTCCATATGGGGAACTGGCAAGCAGGGAAACGTGGGCCTGATGCATCTTCAGCTTGAAAGCTGCAGAAAAGGCTTTGCTTTGTGTTATACTTTGTACAATAGGCTGATCCGTGGTCTCCTGCGCTCCATCCTCTGGTAGGTCATCGTTTCGGTGCATCCAGGACAGAGGCAGATGGCAGTGGCAGGATGAGAGGGCTGTACCCTTGCAAGACAAAGCTTTCAACACCGAACCTTAAGCCTTCTGGTTTTGCCAGGTAACTAATTTTTTTGACCAATTTGTCCTGTCCTATGTGACCATTAAACCATTGTATCATTCCTTATCACATCAGGTGGTCTCTGAGAGTGTAGAGAAGCCTGTGGGGAGGGAGGGTGGGTGGGTTTGCCCCACTCCCCTCCTATAGCTGAGTGGCACCCTGCTCCCTCCTGCAGCTGCTTTTGGGTGCCTGCAGCTCCACAGACCCTCCCAGCAAGACAAACTGCGATCCCACACCACACCAACCTACCCCAGGAAATGCAGCCTTCTCCTGGGAGTTTGAGGTATCCACTGTTCATCCTGCCACGCCTCACTGAAGGGACAGAACTGCCTGCACCAGAGGTAAAAATAATTGCTGATGGTAAACCTCGAGTCTCTGCTGAGCTGCATCATCATAGTCTTCCAGGAGAAATGTTAACTCCCTTTTAAAATAAAGGAGAGGAAAAGCAAACGGCAACTAAATCCAAGAGCAGGTAGACAACCAGCTCCTGGATTTTGCACCGCAGGTATCAGGAGGAGGCTCTCTGTCTTGAACTACGCTGCTCAGAAATGCTGAGAAGTCTCCTGTTGGTCCTTAACTCACTCTGTTGTGTGTGGTTTTCTCTCCCCAGCAGCAGCATGAGTTAAGGACGAGGCATTAGCCCTCGCTGTAATAGCCGACTGTCAGTTCGAGTCAGACTCCTCATGTTATTTATATGTTCCCTTTTGTATGTGTATCGATTACACAAGTGAGTTCTTGAGTGCTCAGGCCCTCAGTGCAGCCACACAGTGAAGGAAAGCGTTCAGGTTAGCATGGAGTTCCATGTGTGCTGAGCACGCATGTACAATTCAAAGCCACATCTTAACAGGGTTTTTTTTTGGTTGCACACTGATTAAAAATAAAACCTGCATTTCAATTTCCAAGGTGCAGCAACCAAAGTTGGTCAGAGTTATTCTTAGCCATGGCAGAATTGCCATCTTCAGGCCACTTTTGAGCATGCCAGGTTATTCCATGATAATCCAAAATCCAGCGCAAGCTCCTCCCTCCCCTCTGTTCGTTTTACCCTTTGCATTATGAATGCTGTGGGTAAGGACTGCCTGTTTCACAGGGGGCTTGGTATCACAGAAAGCTGGTTGTTGATCTCTGGAATGCCTGCAGGCCAGCAATCTGTGCTACAAGTTACCCCTCTTAAAAAAAAAAGAAAAAAAAAACAACCAAAAAAAAGACAAATGGATAAAACTGATACAAGCATCTGTAACAAGCTAATTGGACCCTTGTGGGCAACATAGCAGATACCAAATTAAAACAAACAAAACATCTCATTGTACAACTATACTTCCAGGACCGCTATCACAAAGGGATCCGTCTGGATTTTTATTTTAGTTTTGTTTTTTTTAAAAGGGCCTAATTATGGCCAGAGCTGGAGTATCACAAGTCTGTTTTCATCTATAAAGAAAGGATATTTTGCCTCTGAACCTGAGAAATTGTTAGAAGTTGGTAATTAGTATGACTTGTTAATAGAGTTTGGCTGTGATTAAGCTGTGATTGAGTGTGAGTTTGGTTCTCGTCAATGCGAATGCCTGTAAGGTTGAGAGATGTTTAATGAGACACCTGTTGTCAGCAGCACCCGGTGGGCTTTGTTGCGCCTGATTGGAATTTGTACGGCGGAGCAGGAGCTGCCGGAACACAGCGGCAGGCACGGCCCCAGCTGGCGGCTCAGCCGCAGCGGGAAAGGGTTAGGGACACAGGGTCAGGCCCACCAGGGACATCCATCCAGCCGCCAGCGCTGCCCCTCGGAAGGACCAGCTTTGCTCCCTTCGGCACGGCCAGAGCGGCACTGGGATGCTCCGGGGATGTGCCGTGTCCCTGAGGTCGAGGTGTTTGGGGTGATGTGTCATCCACGTCCTGGTCATGCAGTTACAGCTGACCTGTGGAGTGCAATGGGCAAAATACATTGGCATCTGAATTTAGGCACTAGGGGATGCTGGGCTGTGGCGCCGTGTGATGGTGGGTCCCTGGGACGTGGCAAAAGGAGGTGTGCCTTAAACCAAGCAGGTTTAAGTTCCCCCGCCTGTCCCCACAACATGTCCAGCCTGGCAACAGTCACAGAATGACAGAATATGTCGAGGTGGAAGGGACCTACAAGGATCATTGAGTCCAACTTCTGGTTCTGCACAGCCCAGCCCTTGCTCATCCTTCCCCTCGGGCATTATCCTCAAGGGACAATGTCCCACTGAGTGACTCAGTATCCCCTGGGCTTTGGATAGAGAAAGTTGCCTTCACAGACTGCATTTTTGTCTCAAAAATCCACATAATTTTCCACATGACTCCATGCAACCACTCCCCACACTAGAATCTTGAGATTTAAGGCCTGACAATAAATTTTTGTACTTAGACTACATACATAAAATATTATTTCCCCCAAAAATGTCTATTAAACATTTTCAAGTGGCTTAAAACATACTTAAAACATACCTGGGTTTTACATGCAAAAAGCCAAAGACACTGGAAGCAATCGCTGACCACTGTCACAGTCTTTTAATGTGAAATGCCTGAGCTGGGAACAAGAGCAGAAACACTTCAGCTTGTGGGATGTGTGTCGGGAAGGAGCCATTGGCTTTGTGATGGATCTGAGCAGCCACTGGATGGCATTGCTCTACACAAATGGACCTGCAGCACAAGCGCTGAGAGAGTGTAGGCTGCCGTGCCAAGAGATTAATTCAGCCCCGAGAGGCTCAGGCCACCCTGACCTTACCCATTCTTTAAATAGCATTCAGAGTTCTCTTAGCTGCCTGGCCGGGAGCTCTGGGCACAGGGTTTGGTCAGAGTGAACAAAGCCGACATCCTGAAGCAAACCTATTACCAGGTTCAGTGACTTTATCTTTCATTTTACGTTAGATCAAATATTCAGCCAGTTCTGGATGGGTTTCCTTCTCATGAGATGGGACAAAGAATCATTTGTAATCTATGAGTGTATCAAACCATTGCACTCGGCCAGAGAGCGATGACTTGAGTGAAGCCACAATCCTGTGGACGTGCCAGGCAGGAAGCTCGGCATCCCTGGCTCACGTGGTGCCACTCAGCTCAGGCTGCTGAGATGAGCAGGTTATTCGTGTGTAGTGTGAAAAGCAAAGCCAAAATAAAAAGAAAAACAATTGGGTGTCTGGCACGTTCTGGTCTGATGCTCAGGCCCAGGTTATTATCCCCTGTGCGGTGCCACTCCGTGTGACAGCAGCCTCTCAGCACGTGTCAATACAATGCCACTTTCTGCTACATCACTTATTGATAAGGAATCAGCTGGTGGCTAAAGAACCCGATGTTCATATTCCCTGTATCTGAAGGGGAATACACTATTTGTGAGGGTCAATTGACAGTCATAGCCAGCATATATATCTTTAGATTAGGGTACAACCTCATGAGGTGAGTGCTTGTACACGGGCTGGTAGGTGAAGCTGTTCCGGGCACAGATTGTCTATTAGTACTGCTCTGGTTTTGACGAGCCTAATAAATTTAATGGCCATAGTCAATTAGTAACTCCAGTTACAGTGGCATTAAAATTGAGTTGTCAGATCAAGTCCTGCAAAAGCCTCTACACTCTCAGTTCTCAGTTCTGTACTCAAACCCCTGCCTCCATCTGCCTTTTCATGTTCTGGAGAGGTAGGATGAGTAAATTGCTCTGTAAAATAAGTGCTACATTTCTTTTATGATTCCATTTGTCTCCTTTTTCTGGACAGCCTCCTAATCCAACCAACAGAAGAACTGTATCCATCTTGATCTGCTCAGCAGTCCTCTGGTAAATGCTTTCTGCTGTCAGGAATGCTCAGGCTCAGTGGGAAATTGAGGTTATATCAGCAGTGGACAGCTCAGGTCCCACTTGTGGTGGCCACAGCTCTGCTACAGTGGCTCCAAGAGGAGACCAGGACAACTGGTGGTGATTACCTGCTTCATGTCTCCTATTAGGAACTGCTGCTCGAGGTTTCCTGGGTCACCCATGGGGAGACCTCTACGAAGTGACACCAGTGGGCTCAGGGGCTTCAGTCTCTTTCCATTGACTTTAGAGGAAAAGGCGGTTTCTTCCCAACTTCAGCACCTCAGAGCTGTGTTTGAGGCCAGGTGGGATAAATCTGAATATCTGCATTTATTTAACAGTCAGGGAGCATAAAGACTAAAAAGTGGTGCGCTTCCTATTTCCCCCCCGATTGCGCTCTCTGGAAAAGATCCCCTTGGACCCAGCTTTCATGGGATGGCATAAATCCCGACCGGGATGCCCACTGCTGTGCTGGCTGTTTTAAGGCAGAGCTGTTTTAAGGCAATCAGCTTGGCACACAAATTTGCCCTGAATCTTTCTAGAGTCAGAGCAGCACTCCAGACCTCCAAAAAGTCAAGGTGACCTCGGAAACTGCAGGGCAGTCCATAATGCTGGCAGGCAAAGGCAATTCAGAAAAATGAAATTCCAGGCTAATTCCAAGCCATTACAAAACTCTCAGGAAAAATGAGCTGTATCCGCTGAAGTGTCTCGTTCTGTTTGGTGGCACAATGTAACGGGGGATCTGTCACTGTCAGTGCTGCTCTTGTCTCGCTGAAAGCCGTGGTGCCTTTCAAAACCACGAAATAAAAATTCCAGCCAGCTGTCCCACCTGCCGGAGCAGCTTCTATTCTGGGCTCCCATGTGCCACAGGTATTGTGCTTATTGATTAGCTGGGGCTTATTGTCCCTTGACATTGTTAGGGAATATTCTCCTGGTTATAATCACTAGAACTGATACAGGCAGAGCATTCCAAGCCTGGCTGCAGCAGCCCAGGAGTGGCTGTGCCAGGCTGTAGATACCTCTCCAGGTCAGACTGCGCTGGATTGGTACAAAATGAAAAAAAAAAAGCTTAAAAAAAGGATTGTTCTGAGAAGTCATCCAAGTCAGAAAAGACTGGGGGCCTCGGTGACTCTGGCTGTCAATAAGGTGTTAGGTAGGGGAAGATTAACACCCTTTAGCAATGACACAGCTGTTCCATTGAAGGTGATAACATGCAATCAGGGGAGGGAAGAGTCTAGCACAGAATAATGAACAGAACAAGCAAAGATTAGCAAAAGGGAAGGTTTTAGCCCAGGATGCTGAAAACGCCTCTTCAAGCTGATTATTTTAGTGGATATAAATAAGTATAAAAAGATTCAGAGCCTCACATTAGGTCTGCCCAACGAGCTCAAATATTTAGCCCTCTTTTTAAAGTCAGTCTGGCTCTGAGGAAGAAGAAAAACAGTGATAATGTAGAGAATAAAGTCTCTTATCTGCCTTGGCAGTGAGCGTGCAGATAAACACAAAAATCCTACCCTAAAGACATCATGTAGCACTGAATCTCCTCCTCTGAAAACAGCAAATTGTGATAAGAGTGGGTTTGGGAAGACAATAGGTTTAATAGTGGAAAGAACCTACTATTTTGTCCACTCTTGTCTTCCATAGAAAGGAAGCAGAAAAATGAATTTCTCTCTCTACTGCCAACAGCTAAGAGTAGAAATTGGTGTTTTGATACACCTTCAGCTCTTCTGCTGACCTGACTGAGCTTGTCCACTGCATCAGGAAACCCCCAGGTCAGTGAAATGGCAGGGCTTTCCATAGAGGACTGTAAGACATCAGGATGCTTAATACAGACTTAATGGTGGCAATGCCAGTCAAGGGTGCAGTTCCACAGTCAGCTCAAGCAGATTTGAGCCCAGGTTGCCACCATCATTAACTTTCTGCTCACCCTGTGCATGAACAGCATTTCTTCAGTCATGCGGTCCATTCCATGATAAAATTTTGGCTAGGATGAGGAAGATGTGGGGGTCAAGTTGAGAGACGGAGGAGAAAATGGGATCACCCTTTAAAATTCAGCATAGGCTTAAGCTGATCATGAACCATACTGTAACAAAACCACAGTCTTCACAGGCAGATTTGGGGGTCTCAGGGTCTCAGCTAACACCCTGTGCAGAGAGAATCCAAACCCCATGGTGCTCACTGAGAGAGGGAACATTTTAATTGACCTCTACCAAACCCTTCAGAGCCCTGAATTCCTGCTGGGGAGGGACTGAGAACTCTCTGTTCCCAAGAGGAGTCAGAGACCCACTCACTCTTCACTCCCCATCTCACTGATTACACAAAACCCATCTGTAAAGCAATTACTCTTATCCCCCACAACCCCAAGGGTGGCAGGTCCTGTTTCCCCCTGTTGGACACTGGCCAGTGACCCACCTGTGGTTGGACCTGCCCTGTAGGAGCATCCATGTCCCTTCCCACGCGGAACTGCTCCGCAGCCATCCCGCACGAGCCATTTCTAGGAACAGAGCGAGGCAGGCCGTGCCACCAGCTCGCAGGGATGTGACAAGAGCTACATCTGTTGGCTCTCCCCGGCACTCAGGAGCTGTGACATTGCTGTGGGTACAGACCGAGAAGGCACAGGCAGGAGCTCCAGGGACGAGGAGAGGCTCTGGATGCAAACAATAACAACCACAGGGACGCCACCGGCACCAGCGGGAACAAAAATGTTGCTTTACCACTCTGAGTGCAGCAGAGCATATGGCCAGTCTGGGACTGTTGTCAGCAGCCCAGAATGGGGTAGCTCTGTTCTGGCAAACTCCATTTTTTGTCTTTATGACCAAAGAATAGTTGCATGTTGGAAGCTCTGTAGTTGCTACAGAAAGAGCCATTAATATGCTGGTGACTGAGCAGTCAGCCAAAGCAAGTGCTGAGATAAAATTACTTTTTCCCACTTCTATTTCACCCCGAGTGTGTCATCCAGTGTGTTTTCTCTGCTCATGCACACTGTGCTGTGCTAACTTCTTTGTCCTTTCTGATTTTATTTTTCACCTTTCCCAACCACAGCTCCAAAGAATAACACTAATCTGACAGACTAGGGAGACTTCTTACATGATAAATCCCTTTTTACTGGCAGAGTAAGATTGCAGACTGTTTTTCTCCCATAAAAATACTTTAATAGCCTGAAAAGTAAGAATAGCAAATAAAATAATAGTGATGGTAATGGTGGGATCGTGCTGCTAAATCAAAGCATGAGACTTGGGAATACATCCACAGGAGGGAGATCCTACGGAATAGGAAATAATTTGGTGATAGGGCTCAGGGGTGTTACCTGGTTCCCAGCACACAAGAAGTTAAGAGGCTTCTCCCTGCCCAGCTCCTGGGGTAACTGTGCATAATTTCATTGCAGAATAGCTGTGTTTTTTTCCCCTCTGTGCTTTTGCTCAGCTGGGACAAGTAGTCCCTTCCCAGATAAGGCTCTCCCCTTCCACACTTGCAGCCCGTTTCTCCACAGGGATCAGTGCAGCCCTCAAATCTTGCCTGCACAAGGTGACAAGTCCAATTCTGGAAAAGTTTATTCCAAACCAGAACAAAGTATTCTTATTCCAAAGTAAATACATCTGTAAATCTCCTGATTTCAGACTAGAATTCACAAAGTAATGGAGAGAATACAAGGTGAGCATCCCTGGGCCCCCCTCCCTCCCTCCAGCTCCATCCCCATCCATAAATAACAGTGCAGCTATACACTGAAGATGAGATTTATTTTTTTTTCAAAAGCCCTCAGTTTTAAAGTAACTGTTCCCAATTCCCTCCAGTAATTCCCCAGACATGTCCCCTTTCCCCTGCTACACAGGAGTACAGCTCCAAACCATTCTTGAATGAATCAGCTCTGCTTTGCTTCTTTGCTCTAATCCACACCACTTACAGCTATTTTTGAAACTGGGAAACAATACAAAGCTGTGTGATCATGCAATACCCTGCAAACACAACTATTCATTAAAAAAAAAATAGACTATGCACTGTGCCTGCCAGCTCCTGACTCTGCTGTGACACAGGCACTTTTTTTTCCAACCAGCGGATTTTTTTTTTTTGCATCATGAGACGCCGAACAAAAATCACGAGCAGTTCCTCTGATCAAAAGAAACCCCCGCTCAAGCCTGTGGCTGGTTCACCCCATCCCTTCATGCCAGCCACTGCTCATTTCACTGAGCACTCACTCTGCTCCACATTTGGCCCTTGAGAAAGTCAGAGCAAATTCATTGAGAACAAATGTGTTGTTTCCATCAGTGGAAAAAGAATTTAACTATTCCTGGGATGCAAAAACCTCGTATGCAATGCCAAAATCAGTTAATACTTTACCTATACCATCAGTACGGATGTACCTGGCCTTGTCCTGGGGCTGATTAGTTGTAAATAGAAACTATTAATTTTTAAAATGCTTTGCTTTTATTTAGCAGATCAGTTAAAGTCTGGAAAATATTATAATAAATACATTAACCAGTATGTCCTAACCAGTTTGAAAACCTTATCAATGCTAAGGTCATTTTCTCTATCGATCTTGCGACTGTTCATTTAATCACAGGGCCAGAGTAGGATTTCAGGTGCAGTGCTGCATCCCCTGGTCTGCTCCCTGGCACTGGCAGCACCTCCAAACACACTGGTGACTTCAGTCTGCTCCATAGGCAGGTACTGTGTAACAAATAGCAAGCCGTGTAATTATAGTTAAAGTACTGAATCAGTCTCTGAAAGCTAGCAGTGTAGGAGGGGAGTTTTTGAGGACAGAAGCAGTATTTGCTGAATGTACTTTGGATAATTTCAGTCAAACCATGAACTAGAGTGCTGTGGGTTGGAAGAGCTACAGAAAAATGCATCTCTGTTCTGCATAAGACTTGGCTATTTTTTCCATTGGCTTCCACATTAATTTGAAGCAAACCCACAACCATTGACCTTTCCATTAAAGAGAACAAAAGTGCGTCTCCAAGGCACTGGGAACCATGAAATCAGGAGCTGAAATATGAGGTTGTGACTTCTTTTTAGAAAGCCAAAGAGCAGCTGGGAGCCTCAAAGCCCCAGAGTCAGGAATGCTGGACCACCATCCTTACAGCTTGCTGACTTCCAACCTATGGATGTGGAAGGAAAAAGGCCTGATGTGGCAATCCCTGATATGTGTTGTAAAGCCCCAGTTGACCATCTACAGCTCCTGAACAGAAGCCATAAGTCTTGTAAACCCAAATGTCCATTTGACCCTCCCCTCTACAGGAAATAAAGAGGCAGCTTGGGATCCAGTGCTCCCAGCTCCTGGGTTCTCCCTGGCTTGGCAGATGCACTGCAAAGGAAGCAGGAGCCTGGTGGTTCCCAGCACCTCCCCAGGCAGGAAAAAGCAGATTCTCTTGTACCTTGGGCAGCATCTGACCCATCGGTTTCCTTTAATGGAAGACTGTTCCTTGAGGGAATTGCATTGGCTCCAGTCACTGGTACCATGATAACCACAAGGGTAACCATGAGCTTTATATCACGTTTGGGCATAAAACTCCACGTCCTTCATAAGAGAAGAAATAAACCATTATCTGAATTTCATACATGGTGAAACTGAGGCACTGAGAGGTTTAGTTCCCTGACCACTACTCCCGAATTCCCTGGTCCAGCTCTCCTGCCCTCTGCTCTTTTAGCCCAGGCTGTATTTCCATGTCATCACTGCACACGGGCAGCCATGGCGGCAAAAGACTCGTCTTTCTCATCTCTTGAATATGCAGCATCACCGCTCAAATATGGCTTCATATTTAGATATTCTGAACTTTTTATTTAAATGGAAGGGTGCTCTTCAAGGTGAGGGAAAGGTGAGACTCTGCTTCTTTGTCTGGAAAAAACTACAATTGTCTGAAGAAAATAGCCCTCCTCATTGACTCAAATGGAATAACCGGGATGCTGTTAACAGCTATTAGTTTGATGATGAGAAGGCCCTATTTAGTGAGGATAAAGGATTAAAGAGGAAACAATCTGAATTCCCTCTCTCACCACACACCCCCTCCAAAACCTCCTCCTCAACCCCACCACTGCCCGGCTGACTTTAAACTGCCAATGCCGACAAAAAGGGGATGTTGCATCTTTTATAAACAGCCTTTTGTTTGCCGCTCTGACACCTGCGAAAAGCAAAATTGTTATTTTCTTGCTGCTTGTTGCTAGTTTGATGCCCGCTCTGGGGCCCTACATCAGAGACACTGTTCAGAACAGGTTGCAGGGGTCCGTTTCCGTGCTGTCTGCCGATGGTGCTGCCTGAAGGAAAACCATGGAAACGGAGTTTGACAGGCTCGCGGGGACCCACGGCTGCCAGAGCCGCTGTCTTTGAGCGCCTGATGAAGACATCACAGAGCAAACACAACATTAAAACACTGCCGGCTGCTTTGCATCACTTAGAATGCAAATCTCTTTGTTCTGCTCGGCCCTGGCGTTTGGTAGCCGAGGAATCTGTGCCATCAACCAACACGCATTTGACGACCTTTATTCCCTTCCCTGTACAACCCCCTCGAAAAAAAATAATAAATCATTTCTTGCAGGAAGGAGGCTTGTGTGGGGATGTACGTGGCTTTTTGCAGTCCCTGGGATTTCCACTCGCAAATTAAATGCCCATATTGCAGCCCAGAGCAGGCTGGGCTGCTTTGTTGCTCCCTGTGCATTATTTGACTTAGATTCATTTACATGGCAACTCACAGGGGTAAATTTTATGTCATCTTTATGTCATGGATTAAAAGCCAAAACTAATCCTTTATTTGAGCAGCACATCCCTTCCAACCCTTCAAGCCACACAGATGAAAACAGCGGGGGAAAAGCCCAAACCTTTCCAACTCCAGAATTTCAATTTTTTAACTTTTTATGCTAAATTTGAGGAGCTGTGTGGTTATTAATTCCCCCCACTCCCTTTGCAAGCAGCCTGCATTTTAGTTGCAATTTCTGACTGGCTCGGTCAAGGTCAAAACTCCTAGACCTGTGCCTTGGTCCTCAGATGTGCCATTTCTGCAGCTCCTGACAAGCTTCCCAGGGCAGCCAGGAAGATTTTTGTGCTGATTGGAGAAACCCTGGTGAACGCCTGCAGAAGGACGGGGCTGGTGGGGGACAGCAAGCAAACTGATCATCCTCTCAGAAGCAGTAATTTATCATTTTGTTCCCCCTGCACTGCCTACCTCTCCCATTACTCACGCTGGGAGAGGGCGATCATTGCTCAACTGGCAGCAATACCCAACTGAGGACTACTGCTCTCAACAGGGACATTATTTAAGCACAATGTATAAACCGCCTCCACCAAGATTCAGTAAGACTTACAGGGGTATTTAGGTTAGGACCATTCCCAAAAGCTTTCCTGGAAACACAGCTGGAGGCCTTATCTGAGTAGCTTCTCAAGAAGTTTGGGGAAGCTGGTGACTGGTCCCTGCCTGGGCTGCAGGACTTGGCAGCAGATGAGGCATCTTTGTGGCTGTACCTTGGGGTTACATCAAAATGAAGCTACTGCCTCCTGCCCAGACCTTTTCCATTGAGAAAAATCCATAGAAAGGCCACAGGTTTGGCACCCTCATTTTCAGTAGGATCAGTTCTACAGGTGGGAACAGAGGAAAGATGTGAGGATAAAAACACTTCCAAGTCATGGCATTCCAGGTCATTTCCTTCCCTTGCCTCTGCCACAAAAAATACGGCTGTGTGAGTGTTGAGGTGACATCAAAGGGTATTTTGGGAGTCACCAAGGAAATCCAGGTGCTCTCTGCTTCCTGTGCTCCTTTGGGTTATGCAAGTCTTTCTCCTTTTACACTCTTTTCCACCCTTTTTTTTTTTCTTTTCAGGCTGATTCCTGGAAAGACCTTTCATTTTCTTACAGACTCATTGACTGAGCTTTCCTGACTCAAATCCCTCTGCAAGACCTTGCAGAAATGGCATCATAACATCACCATTTTGAGGCCACATGCTTTTCCTGCCCACTGCTGTCCTTTGAGTTTGAATTGCAGTGTTTAGTTTTGACTGTGAGGCAAAGTTGGCAGTTTCCTGACTAACCCAAAGTGAGGTCAGAAAAGAAGAATGAAAACCAGAAAGGCGCCCTAGAACGTCTGAGCAGAAGACAATCAGATTTCTGTGTCAAAAAGAGGGCAAAACTAAGGATGTGGGACTTGCATGAAAAATCTTGTAGACAGTTATTTTTTTCCTCTTCCTTTCTCTCACAGTGGGACAAATTCCACTTTTATTTCAGTTCATCTGTAAAACATGAGGAGCCAGCTGAGCGTAGCATTGGTTCAGAATGAGGGCAGCTGACAAGGGAAAGGTAAAAGGAACTTGTAACTGCTGCAGTTCTCTCCAAGAAATTATTGCAACATGAAAGAAAGCCCTCAAACTAACTTCCAAAGGATAGAGGAAGGCACTGGGACATCATCTAACATTCCCTGACATAGCAGACTCCAAGGTATAATTATTAATGCATTAGCTATTTAAATATAGGCCATCACCTCCTGTTGTCTCGGGTTTTCTAGATCTCGTCGTGCTCTGGCGCTTGCTTAGGATGGGCTGCAAACAGGGAGGAGGCAGCTCTAAGAGTCTGGGAGCTGAGTTAATGATCAGGACTTGGGTGCAGGTGGAAGAGCAGGACAGGAAAGAGCACCTTGACTAGAAAAAGGTTGGGACAAATGGCTTTAGCTCACACATAAGATGTCTGGGGCTTTTGGGGGGTCAGTTCTAGCTCCCATACTTCTTTATATGTGTTAGAGACCACTGTGTGTTACTTCAGTTCAGGAACCATGATTCTCAAAGAGTGAAGGCTGCATTTCATACTCAGCATACTTTCCAAACGCTCCTTCATCCTCAAAGACTTTGGCAATTAATCACCAATGCAAGTTGTAAAACACCAGTTCACCAGCAGCATGTGTCACTTCCCGAGGAGCACAGAGAGGTACGATGGCACAAGGCATTTCCCAGGGAACTGTCCCCACTAACAGTGACACTGCTCAAACAGGGCCTGAGTCCCAGTAGTGGGAAAGACCCCTCCCCTCCAGACAGCGGCACTGATCAGAGAGTTTGGGACTCCCAGCGTGCTACAATTTGCAAGTCTACAGCTATTAGACAGCGAGGGACATTCAGAAACAGCCTAATTAGTTGCATTTTCTTTTCTAACCTCAGTCAAAAACCAGTCAGACTGTGCTTTAGATTTGACATCCTATTAAATGCAGAACACAGGCCAATAGCTTTCATTTTCCCTTGTGATGCCACAGACTGTTGTTTTTATAGTTTGACAGAGAGACATAATTAGGCCTCAAAAAGGACAAGTCTAGACTATTAGTTCCCCACAGAGGCTCCCTGGAAAATCAGAACCCACAATTATTCTCCACTTTCCCACCAAGGCAAATTTGCGGATATGTGCGCTCCTCCCTCAGATTTTCTGCTCACAACCTTTAAGCCTGGGACTTCACTGTCCTTTCTCTTGAAGGGCACAAGGGAAGAGACAGGGAAGGATGGTGCTGGATTTTCCAAAGAGAGAAAGCATTTTAAGGACAATACATGGCATTGCTAATGCTGTAGGTGTGAAGGCTTCTCATTGCTGCAGCCAGAGCGGCAGAGAAATTTATTGCCCTGTTTCTGCCCCTTCACAGCTGCCCAACAGAATTGGGCTTGAAAAAAATAGAAGTTATAGCTTTTTGGCTCAATCACATGTAAAATGAACAAGACAAAAAGTGGCAGTCTGAGCATGATTCCTCTCCTGGTGTCACAGCAGCCTTTGTCAGAGCAAGGCATTTAGTGACGCTTCTCACTGAGACCTTTGCCTGTTCTCTCTGCTTCTGAGTTACCTGCAGCTTCGCTTTTTGTTTCTCAACAACCAGGAAGCACATTCAGTCTCTGGCTATCACAGTCTTTCCCTCACAAGCAATTGCTTTGTCTTTCTTTGCCAAGTGGTACATACCAGCCCCCCTTGCTTAGTCTCCAAGCACCTGGATGGTTTCTGTACCTCTCCTGGTGAGCTGTAACCTTGGACACACCTGATTCAAAGAAGCTCTCAGCACCAATATGAGCACGGAGCACTGGTCCTTTGTTTTTGCAGCAGCATCATATTTCAGATGCATCTTCAGTGTATAATCCTCAGTAATCCTCAATTCCTAGTGTGCCCAGCCAGCAGTCCTTAATTCTGTGTAAACCACCCTACAGCTGTCTTTTTTTTCTATCACATGTTACTGTTTTCAAGCCATTTCCCCAATTAAAGTGATGAATTCTAACCCTATCTTCCAAAGTGTTACTCAACACAGTTCCTGGGAATTCGCTTCACAAGGAGCATGAGCTCCTGTTCCCTCCTGCCACCTGCTTCCCTTTGCAAACCTCTGTGCACGATCTGTCCCTGTCCCAGAGAGGTGCAGTGCAGAATATGCTGATGGTGCCTTTCTTGTGTGTGGGAGTTGAAGCATGTCCCTATGTGAGCTGTCAAACCTACTCGAGACTGTTTTGCTCCATGGAATCACAGGACCACAGACTGGTTTGGGTTGGAAGGGACCTTTAAAGATCATCTCATTTCACCCCCCTGCCATGGTCAGGGACACCTTCCACCAGACCAGGTTGCTCCAAACCCTGTCCAACCTGGTCTTGAACACAGGGTGGGGCATCCACAACTTCTCTGGGCAAACTCTGGATGCTTGATACTACAGAAATGAGCAGAAACTCTGTACAGAGCTTATTTGCCTCTCAACAAGTGCATGAAAACAGTTTCCATTTCTAATAATGAGGGTCTATTCCTTACTTTGGCCATGGGTTATCACATCCCTACTAGGCTGCAACAGAAACCAAAGCACCCCAGGGGTGTGCAGTTGCTAAATGTCCCCATCAGTGACCCTGGCACCTTTTCTGGGCCAAAGGGGCCATGGAGAGCAGTGCAGATGCCAAGTGCAGCCCAGCACCCTGTAAGCACTCAATTAGCCCGGCCATGTCTGCTCAACCTCTCAAGCACTCGGTGAAGTAAAATGCTTACATGATCCCTCTGCCTACAAGGCCTTGAAATCTTTAGGGGGCCTGGCTTTGCTGCCTGGTTTTCCATTGACAGGCTGATAGAGACATCACAAATCTCTCCAAAGGCCAGTCACTAGGCTTCTTTCAACATCAAAGGGTGTCAATGTTCACTCTGCCTCAGAGCCTGGGGCAATATAAATCACACATGGATATGTGAACCGAGTGTTTGAGGTTAAATTCTCTCAGTATATACAAAAATTTCACCTTGGGTAACTGATGCTATTGTGTTGTCTCTCCATCAACATCAAATATTTTCTCTAAGTCATAACAGTCCAATGGAAAACAAAGTTTTATAGGTAATTAAAAAAAAAAAGGATGAACTAGGGTATTGTGGGATGATATTAACTCATTTGAAATATATGTTGTAATTATCTTGGAAGAAAAATAGAAAAATCAGTTTACTGATGGGTTTTTTGTTGGGCTCTTTCAACTCTCATAGTTACTTTCATGCTGTCTTGGACTGAACTGAGCCTCCAGTCACAGGGATGAGAATCACTTTCCTTGGATCATCTCTGGTGTGTCTCTTCCTAAAAGCACTCGACCCCCAGCCAGGCTCACCACTGCCCGTGGAGCACCTGCTCCCCACACCGCTGCTCCCTCTCCCACCTGGCGTGAGCTGGGCTGCCCAGATGCCACCTCCTGGCTCCAGCCATCAGCTGGAGAAAGCGGAGCGCCCAGGTGGTGGCTGTTGGGAGACTCTGATTCACCCTGACTGGCACAGTTGCGGCCCCTCTGCGGGGAGTCTCTGCCACCTCCAAACAGGAGCCGGGACAGCTGGGGCTGTCAGTAAATGACACTGCACAAAGATAGCTGCGGTGCCTGCCTGGCCTCCTCCCCGGCAGGAGCCCCAGTGGCAGTGCTACCTCAGCACATTTACACCACACTGCACCGCTGCCAACTGGCCCTGCCTGCTCCGAGCAGCAGCCGCAGGCACCTGGTGCTGCGGCCCAGAGACCTCGGTCCAGCATCTTGCAGGCTATTCAAGTCCCCAGGGGTTTTGCTGTCCCCAGGAAAGAAATGGCTATTAAATGCAGGCTACTCCAGAGACTTGCTCAGCTCCCCACACCTCATGTGCGCTCTCAGCAGCCGGTGACAGCGGCGGTTCGGCGAAGCAGATGGAGCTCAGCAGCCTCTGCCTCCTCCTGCAGAGCACACGGCTCACCCTCCCACCACAGAGGGATTTTTCCCTTGGGCAGCCACCCAGCCAGCCTCCAAGGCTTTGCACTAAGCAGAAACAGGAGCTGGGAAACTACCTGCCTTAAACGGTGTGAGTTTAATGAGATTTTTTATGACCTCTGCAGTAAATTGCCTGTGCTCAGTATTGTGTTGGAGTAAGTAACACCCGGCAGAAATCGTAGCGAGGCAGTAATTGCGGAGTAGCTGCCTAAGATCTCCCTGCCATCAGGCAGGGATTTTCATTTCATACATTAGTCACAATTTGCATATAATCATAGTCATAGTTGCATATAATCAGTACATCCCTTTGAATGTGAAGAAGGAAAAAGGGGTGAAAGCTGCCCAGCACTGGGGAAATGCATGGAGTCACTGTGGGTTTTATGGATCTCTCATCGCTCCCAGCCTGCCAGGGGCTGCATTGCTACTCCAGTCACACACCCCTTAACACAACCTCTGGATTAAGGCAGAGAAAATGTGTTTGCCTGGCCATTTATGAAAGGTTTTAGTGAGCATTGGGTGCATTATACATCAGATTTCCCGTTATTGCCATTGCCCAAGCTGCAACAACAGCAGACTCCCAACCATCCTAACAAAAGGTATCTTTTTTTCAGGAAAGCTGTTCCTTAGAAATAATGTCTCCTCAAAGGGATGGGGGGAGCGTCTCTGGCTCCCTTCCTTCTCCTACCAAAACAACCTCTTGCCCCTTAGGACCATGTTTGTGTTCTGATTGCTGCCAAATGCACCAAGCAGTTTTCCTGCCTTCAGACCTCTGAGCTTTTGGTTGCCGTATCCTGAGTTAGTTTTGGTTCCTGATCCCTGCTGCTGCTCCTCACCATTGCAGCTGTCACAGCAGGAGTGAGGACGTGAGTTTGGGCTGTGTGATCTCCTTTGGAGGTTAATCAGGACACCTAGGCAGGAGAGACAGCCCGTCAGGGACAGGCACCAACCCGAAAGGGCAGTCGCTTCTGTGTCACTGAAACAGCCTGTGCTTTGCAGAGAAAGGACAGGCTGGTATCATTAGACAGAAAGCTGCTTGAAAAGTCAGAGCTGATGGTCAGAAAAATTTCCCCATCACCTTATTTGGTGCAGGAGATATTCATCACCTCAACCCTTCAAATCCAGCAACCACAGCTACAGAAGAGCAATATTCTGGCACACATAATCCTTTTTTGGCACAGCAGTGCTAGAGGCCACATTTGAGACTGTAACTGAAGGAACTCTGCTTCACCAACAGACTGAGTATTTACACCTCTCTGGTCTGTGCTCTTGGATGTTCACAGTGAGCCCAGGCTCAGGCACCTCCTGCCTCCAGCTTTTCACCCAGCGAAAGAGCATCCAGGCTTTCCCTGGGATTTTAAACAGCCTTAAAAAGATCATCATGGGATATTCACTCATTTTTGTCCATTATTGTGAAATAATGATGTGAAAACTTCATGTTTCAGATAGCATTTGTCCCTTTCTGTTGTTTCTTTTTTAAGCACAGCCTGCTTGGCTGCAGTCAGGGAATGATTATCTTGCAGAAGTCGTACCTTGTCCATTGACTCGCTGGGCCCATCTCATGTCTGGCTTAAAATCTGCATAATGAGAAGAAAGCCATTTTCCTTTCGATCCATTCTCCTGTTCAAAGCTCCTCACACACCAGGTTGTTGTTTTTTAATCACGCAAAACGGTATATATTAATGAGCTCTGAAGTTACATAAAGATAGATCTAAAGCATAAAAACACTAATATGCCCTGTAGCACTCGGTGCTTTGAACACAGAATGGCATCTGTGTGAGAGTGTGATTGCAGGCAGTTATGGAAACCAGTGCCAAAAAATGAGGAAATGCTGAACAAGTGGTGCAAGATTGGGGAAAAACCGGGAATGAAGATATTCAATTTGCATTAAAAGGCCTAGCAGCCCAAATTGTGCAACTTTCTGCCTTTAAACAATTATTTTCTGGTTCTGCTGCCAATGTGGAGATTGTCTTTTTTTCTGGAAGAAGATTTCCCTTTCCCTCCAGCCCCCAATAGAAATAAAGGGTGAGCCAGTTCCCGGGTCAGATGTGGCTGTTCCAAATGGGACAAGTTTTGCAAGCATGGAAAAGTGCAAGGTCTTCCCTCGTCTTTGCATTCATCCTGAGCAATTTCCTTCTCGTTTCCAGATGGTGCCAATTAAGAGTAAGAACCCCTGCCCTAACGGTTGTTAACAAAACAAGCACAATCTGAGACTTTAATGAGTACAACTAGAGTCACATCACATGCCCAAGAGAAGCCAAAATGAAAAGAGCGACCGCAGTTGGGAAACACTTGGGTGGCTGCGTCTTAAAATTGTAAAATGCTGGAGAAATTTTTACCATTTTTTAAAAATTGTAAAATGTCAGATTTTATTTTTAGTACTGAGGGCTGCCTTCTACTGCTCAGTTCAGTGGGATTATTCTGAGGCTTAAAGATAATCATTTGGATAAACCATTCCAATCAGGGACTGAGGCAGGAAAGCTGGGCCATATGTAATTCATATTAGAAGGTATTTTTCTGATATATTATTGAGTTAATTTTATTAGTCAGTAGATGGTAATTAGGATAGCATCCATGCCTTAAAAAAGAAAAAAAAAAGGTCATAACCCTGGTTAGAAGAGCTCACCATTGAGACGTCGCTAAAACCACCAGCTAGAAGGAGCAGTGATGTGGGGCAGACCAAAGGTCCATCTATCCCTGTGACTTCAGATGTCTGACAGCAAGTATGGGGAATCAGCAGGTATCACAGGAGATTATTTTGTGGCACAATCTCCCAAGAGGTTGCCTGAACAGGGATGCAAGGAGATCATCAAGTGTAACACAACTTCCAGCTCAAGTCTCCTCTAAACCTCCTGTTCTCCCTGCCCTGAAACCACCAAGCTTGTAATATGGCTTGGGAAGCAAAGCAGGCATGTTCCCAGACTGTCCTTCAGAGAACAAGCCTCTACCATGGCACAAGAAGATCCAGGGCAAGACCTTAAACTGAAAACAATCTCTGAGGGACATGTAAGTCCTCTTAAAGTCCTCATTGCTTGGGAGTCTTCTGAAAAACTCGTGAAGGTCACTCCAGTTCTGTCAGGGAGGTGACTCCCTCAAACTCAGACTCACCTTCTGCACCAGTGCAGAACCAGCTGCAGTGGGTGGCTGGACACAGGGATGGGGTTTACTACAGCAAATCTAGGAATGTAGATGGGAAAGACCCTTTGGATTAGCAGGAAACCCCAGGGTTGAGTCCAGACACAAGGAGTCAGTTTAGAAAGCAGATTAATACTACACAGGGAGGTTTCTGAGCCAGCTGAGCTATGCTTCATATTGCAATCAAAAAAATTAGAGGCAGCAAAAGATTACATCATCCAGGTCTTAATCCAAAAATGCATATACTAAAAATCTGGCGCATGGTTAAATGCTTTGCTAGGTCAGAGACCTAAATTGCTCCCTGTCAGTAGGGCTGTTCTCTATCATGGCCAGTGTTTGGGCTAATTAGATTCTGCTCCTGGCCACTGCAAGAGCAAAACCCAAGGCATGAATCCTCTGGCACTTTGAAGTGTTGTCAGCACTTTACCAATAACAACAAATGATAATATCCACCTTTGTGTTTGAGGTCTGTGCTCAGGGTGGTTTCAGGGGTGACCAGATGTGGCAGGGAGATTTCCGAGGCAGTCAGGACAGAAAGATGCCCCAGATACAAATCTGGACACAGAGTTATTTTTGTGCACTCTCTTACCTCGCCTGCACTTTCAATTTCTGAACATTCCTGTGGATTATCCCTCCCCAAATCTTGCACTTTTGATGCTAAACTGTGTCACTGCTGGGGCTGATTTTAGGCTTGCAAAGTACATTTGCTGTTGCATGACTAATCTGCATGCATAATTAACTTGCATGCACCTACACAGTAGATGATGGTCATTCAGGTGCTCTTTGCTCCTGGATCCACCCACTCACTGCAGGTGACTTGCACCCCTTGCGAGGAAGGGACCCTTGCCCCGCAATGTGTGTGGTGCCCAATTCCACTTCCCTCACAAACAACAACAATAATGCCACGATGCTCGTTGCACCTGCAAATTTAACACATCGTTGGGCACATATTTTGGGCAAGAAATAGCACAGTTGCTTTCCTGACAGCGCTGCCACCACGTCGTCGTTTGAGATCTGGGTTCACTTAAACCCATCTGAAACATCTCTTATTCCATCACGTAACAAAGAAGCTTCGCTCACCTAAGTTACTACAATCATATATTAAAGACCAATGACATCTGGTTATGAATAATTACAGTTTGGTTGCTGCTCTGCCCTCCCCTCAGTCTCTCTAAGCTGTTCACAGCCTGACACGGCGCTGCCCGCGGGGTGAGGGCCGCCAGCCAGGGCTGCGAACACTAGATGGCACTTTGCAGCAAGGAAGGTTAAGAGTTTATGCAACTAAATGCAGACCTCATTTATTGCCTCATTCACAGGGCAAGATACTTTGCACACAGTGTCCTCACCACCTCCTTTGTTTTAAGTCAGTGTTTAGTCCACTGAGAAAAATTTGATCAGTTCCGACAGAAATTCTCTCCTACATTGATGGAAAACTCCACTCTAGTGACGTTGTTATTTCATGAGCTCTAGCTTGTATCAATATCAAACCACTTTGTGCTTTGCCTCAAGTTGGAGCATATGCAAGGAGCATCTATGTGATAATGGCTAGGCCAGATACTCCAAAAGCTCTTCCTCCTGATTAAAGGACAAAACCAGCCCCACCAATGATCTTACTGTCATTTACCAAACTGCTGCTTCAGAAAATGAGGGTGCTGCTTCAGGCCTAGAGATCCCTCCTGCCTTTCACACCAGGCTGTGTCTGGTACTTCTTGTGTCATTTCAAAGGGCCAGATGTTGCCCTTGGCTCGTGCCTGGAATTTTCTGTCCCCAGGGGAGCTGAGTGAGGGTGTGTTACTCTGAGCCACACTGCAATGGAGCAGTGAGAAAATGGTCCAGCCCAGCAGAACAGGCTCCTCCTTGGAACAGTGACAGGGAGATGTGCCGATGTCTCAGATTCTCCTCTGGGTTGGCTGAAGACAAGGAGCTGTCCTCTCCCTGCTGACATCTGGGCCAGCATTCATGTGAATGCGGCTCCTTTTATTTATCCCTGCGGCTGCACTGGAATAGTAACCCACAACCAGCCTCAGCCTGCCTTGCAGAGCAGGTACATGAACGTGGTCTGGAGCATCCTCCTCCTCCTCTCCTGGAAGCCGAGGTTTCACCCCACCCTCTCCCAAGCCTGGCCTGCAGGCAGCACCGTAAACAACTTGCTGCTCTCTCCTTTGGTGCAAGGGCAAACGGGCACACGTTATATGGCAAACACAATGCACAGGAGGCTTCAGGCTGCCCTCGACACACGAGGAGCTGTAAGAGCCCACCCGCCCAGCATCTCTTCTGCAGAGAGCTCAGTCCCTGCAGCACCTTCCAGGGGACACCAATGCAGGCTGCAGTGTCACACCAGTGTCACACCAGTGTCACACAAGCAAAGGCAGAGCTGGCAGCACCGGCTCTACACCCAGCGGAGCAGAAAGGCCGTGTCCTGCCAGGCAGGGTACAAACAGCCGCACCACAGGCTCACCTGAGCTGGTGCCCTTTTCCACCTCTTCCTCCAGACATCTCCCAAAAAACATCCAGGGTAAAGCTCCCACTAGTGCTATTTCACCTGTTCTGGAAACCTTTTCTATTCTTTTATAGCTATTATTCCTTCATCCTTTTGACTGTCAACTGTTGCTACTCCCTTAGAGCAGCAGCGCTCCTGCCCGGCCTGATCTTTTCCAAGGTCTCTCTTAGCTACTTTCAAAACAGACAATGCACTTCCCACCTTTTGTATCTTTATCCCTATCTTTTAAATAAAAGATTTCTACACTTTTGAAGTCATCACCTGGATTATCTCTTTTTTCCTCTCATCCTTTCCTATCTCCTCACCAAGGGCAGCATTTCATTACTTGGAAGTATTTCTTCTCTCTTCCTCCTTCAGGTCACTCTACCAGATCCTCCTTTTTCCCCAGCCACCAGTCAGGAGAGCAACTTGGTTTTCCCCAGAGTCTCACCTACATGGTTTCTGAATTAACCAAGCTGTTGGAAGAGTTGACCACACATCTGCATAGGCTCCCTTGTTCCAGAAAGAATGGGATGATTCTCAAAACCAATTCTACTTTCTGATGCTATCACAAATACTGTCCTCCCCTAATTTAGTCAGTTGAATTCACATTACTGTCTCTCTCTCACTTTGGCCTGCTTTGACATTGTATCTTGTCTCCTCAGACAATTCCAGGCAAATTCAGTAGGATTTTTGTCTAAGGAGTGAAAAGCTGTACCCCAGCCCCACAGCCATGGCTAACCAGCACCAATAACTACCAGCACACTGCTCTGCTGGCCTCCACTGTGGGTGTTGGCTTCACCAGCAATGGCAGAGACAATGAAACACCGAGAGGTGGTAACAGAAGGGTGCTGTCCAGGAGCCTGATGGGCTCACACATCAGCAGCACCAGTACAGTGTGGGACCAGCCTGGATGGGAATGGGGGAAAACTCCTGCTCTCTGTCCCCTCGTGGGAGTGTGATATTGGGGGCTGGAGGCTGGCTGGTCAAGGGGCTCCCTGCTGCTACTGCTGGCACCTAATGCTCAGCACCTCCCATCCAGCACCCACACAGGGCCTCATCCAGCACAGTCTCTGCTTAAAATACTCTCCCTACCAACCAACTCACCAGCCAACCAACGGATCATAGCATCGTAGCACCATTCTTTCCCATCACAGACTATAGCCCTATTAACCTAATAAAGATGCTTCAACCTCCTTACAGTTCAGGAGAATTCTCCCCATTGTTCCCACAGAAATCTCTCGGGATGTACTGCCAAGAGCGTGCGTTTGCTGTCGTGTTCCAAGTTGCTTGAAATAACAAAGAATTATCCTTACAATTAAGATCAGGCTGTACAATTTAGATACGTGCCTTAAAAGAGTTATTATTCTCTGCCAGAGAGTATTGTTCTTCTCCATTTAATTTTATTTACTTTTTTAGTGGATGCAACAGTTATGCTGTCATTTATCAGAGAAGAAGGAAGCAGCATCTGCAGAGCTGTGTATGTAAAATAAACACAGGGTGTATGAAGCTATCAGAAGCTCAGACTTCAAGGAGGAGAGGGGGAGGATTGCTTTTAATAAGATCTCATGTCAGTAAAGTTGTGAGACGGAACGGCAGGGTCTTACCCTATTAAAAATAAGAGTAAGAACAAATTCTCTTATTTAATGGAACAGCAGTGTGAGCTGTGTGTGTACGGACGGAGGCCTTAATTTAAAAAGTAAAAAGCAATTTGGTCATTCATGTTCAGACCGGGCACTCTGCAGAGCATGCCGAAAGCACTCATTTCTTTTTAACCCTTTGGCTGCAAGACCTGAAGTGCATGGGGGAGGCAAATCCAGGGTGTATTTATCCCTTGAACAGCACCTTTTTCTCCCTGCGGTGCTGTGCAGGCAGGTGGCTGATCCCAGGAAAGGCAGGTGGGAGGCAGGCGCCCCGCTCCCAGCTCAGATGCTGCTGGTTGTGTTAGCTTGGGTGGCTCGTTTCACCCACCATCAGTACAAACACAGATGCTGATGCTACCGATGGCTGTTACTTGTTTGTTTATTTGTCTGTGTCAAGGCAGTGACTAGGAACTCCCCAAGCATGAGAACACCCAGACCAGAGGGCTGGACCAGAGCCTGCTGCAGTTGTATTCACCAATACATCATCACATGTCACGACTTGAATCTGCCACATCCCTCACCCAAAAGGATGTCTGAAGTGCTCTGAGGACGCACAGGCACAGTGGAAGGCCTGTCCTAAACCCAGCAGAGGCAAGCAGAGATGGGGGCTTGGTGGTCCAACCCCCACAGCCCAGTGAAAGGGTGTCTGTTTGGGCAGCTGCACCTTCAGCCTGTGTTCACCTCATGCATCAGAACTGCCGGGCAACAGGATCACAAAATCAGGTTCGATGAACATCCTTAATGCAGGTGTTTAATAATAAAGCCCAAACCATTTTTTTAATAGAGCTAAATTCACCCACAGGTGATAACAGTGATCCCAAAATGCTCCTCCTGTATCACCTTGCTCCAGCAGCACACCTTGCCTGACACGGAGCTGCACAATCTCTGAATGGCTCCAAAACAACCAACCACGGCGGTATTTCCCCAAATGTGCTTACACACACACACACACACAGTTCTAATGCAGGCATTATTTCAGTAATAGCGTAATTGTGCAAAATACGTAAGTATTTTCTGCAGTTGTATAATCAGTATGTAATTACATAGAAGAGAAAACATAAACATATATTAAACAGGTGAATGCATTTACTACTCAAATATAAATTTCAGTGGTAACTGAAACGGTGCCAGTCTGTACCTGTGTGTGTAATTAATAGAGGATTGGAATTAAATATGTTGTGTTTATATAAATATCTGATCCACCCGAGGCCACCTTTGGACTAAGAGATCACACAGACAACACACAGAAAGGCATCAGAAGGAGACAGAGGTGCAGCTGCGTGAGAGGCCTGTCCCACTTTGAGGACCTCTCTCTCTTTTTCCTCTGCTGAAAAATGAGGAGCAGTAACAAAAGGAAATAGTTGGAGCTTCTGTTGTGCAGCTGCAGCCTGAGCGAGCCCTCCTGGTGCAAGAAGCCCAGTGACCACAACATCTGACACTAGAGATTATGAAATCGCTGTCTGGGCCTCTTAGACCCAACAACCTGACCTGATAAAAAGTGGTACAGAAATTCTGAAGGAAAAGCTGTTAGATCTTTGACCTCCTTCCACTCCTGCTTCTCCTGACGTCAGCTGTAGGTGGCCACTGGAGGCAAAATTAGGCCTCCAGGGTTTTATGTCTCATCTAGAAGAGCCATATTCCAGAATAACAAACCCATTAGCCCAAGCATCTTCCAAGAGAAATATTTTATCATATAGAATGTCTCAGGGATTCAGCCTTGAATGAGGACTGTGCTTCGATCACAGATGGGATCTTGGGAACTGCACTAAATCACAGATGGTATATTTCTTTCTATAATTCACAAAATGGGCTATTTCCACTGCTTGCTGGTTTTTTTTTCTCTTCTCTGATTTTTATATTTTGCACATGGCAATTGCAAACATGGATAAAATTTTTTAAAAGGGCCCTTGAAAACATTTTCCTTTAATGACGCCTGTAATCTTTTCCTGTTCAGTAAATCTAACACCAAAATATCAATCTTTTCAGAAATTAAAACACACTTAATTTTAATAGGATTGCATTTATGTTTTATATGCTTTGCTTATTTATCTTCTGTGTCATTTCTTTTTACTCGGATAAGCTCGACATTCCCTTGTTATCTCTTGAAATACTGCTTCAGCCATGAGCTGCTGCCTAGACTGAGACACGGCAGCTCCACCATGGACAACTGGTGGATCCCACATTCCTGCTCCTTACAGCCTGAGTTATCCTAATCCTGAACCACAGCCGGCTGAAAACAGCAGCAGAGCCCAAATTCACCCCATTCCCTTCTCGTCCTTGACTGGGGCAATTATTTAGGCACCCTCTAAAATCCCTGTGCAGTTGGGAAGAGGATGGAAGGAGGAAAAGGGGAGAAGGAGAGAAGGGAGCATCCCCTGGCACACCACGTTCTTTGGAGAAGCCTCTTTCTCTGTTGTCTGTGTAGGGAGCCTAAGGCAGGCAGGTACTTCACCAAACTTGGAGAAGGGAAAGGAATTTGGACATCCTCCAAACAACTTAGTCTTAAAACAACAGATGGAAACAGAGAGATACAGGGGTCCACGAACAGTCAATGGGATTGTGATATGAGTTTGCATAATACATGCCTGGCTCTGCACATCAGCGCATCTCCTCTTTCTAGCTGCTAAGTGACAGCAAAAAAAAAGCGAAAATTACATCTAATACTTTCCTGAAATTGCTTCATTGCTTTTCCATATAAACTGCTGCTATAACTGGCACAGACTTTTTATTTGTTTGCTGGTAGGAGAGGAGGACAGTCTATACAATCTGAATAAAAGAAAAAGCAGCTATGAGCAAATCTCTCTTTTCAGCCACGATCCAAAAAGATTTAGAGCTCCACATGTTGATATCAGTACAATAACAACTGAGTTCCTACCAGCATCATGCTGTGATCCCATCTCTGGGGATCCTCTTCTATATCCATTTAACTTCCCCACCTCATTTGCTATCGCAAGATGCTCAAATGCTGTTGTCACTTTGTTTCTGTTTTGTATTTACTGATGTTATCAAATACTACACTTCACTGGAGGTTAATCTAGAGAACATTGCATGCCCTCTTCAATTCTGAGCTGCTCAAACACTCATGTGCCAGCCTCAGAGCCGAGCAGCAACTCAAACCAAGATACCATGCGAGCCAGTGCTAATCCTTCTGCTGGGCTTTGAATCATTACCCTCTTCAAGAGTATTTCTAATTCTCACCAAATGAGGATTCAATGATCCTTCAGCACTGAGAAGAGATCAGGATTGCAAAGACACCTAATCACACTCTGGCTGAGCAGGTGTTTGTGACCTACCAACCATTAGGCTTTCAGTTTCTTGTGCTGACCTTCCTGACCCTCAGGAAATGCCCACAGTGATCCTCTGGGGTCACAGACCATGATTTTGACCCACATGAGAACAGCTCCACATCCCACCCTGAACACTTGCACCTCAGACAAGATCACAGTTATTAGCACATCCTAATTGTGCAAAATTCACAAACTCACTTCAAATCCTTGTCAACACTCTCAGTGGGTCTCAGTGAGTCTCTCTCAGCACTCTTTTTAGGGGAAAATGCTTATCTAACACAAGGTCTCAGAAGGGTGAGAGCCACCTCAGGTCATGCAGCACTCACCCAACAAACTCACAGAACGACAAAACCCCTGATAATTCCCCCCATAGCAGGTGGGAGCAAAGACCTAGTGTCCCATCTTTGATTGGTCCAGTGCTGCTGGACAGGTAAATCGCCACGCAGCTAATTAGACGGTCTTCTGCTTTCTGTCCATCAGAAATTAAGGACTTCTTCCATTAGGAGTTGCTTTCAGACCACCATGTTTCATGGCCAGGAGATCATCTTCCTCCCCCTCACTTTGCTTCTCATTTAACACATTTCTGTTGGCCTCTGAGTTTTTGCCTCCCATGACTTGTTCCACTATTTCAATACGCACACATTTCTTTGTGAGAGTTTGGTTTTTGGACTCCTTTGCATCCTGCTAATATGTCCCTCTCCCGAGTCTCCACCATGCAAAAGTGGTGCCGGACTACCAATCCTGTTGTCTTTTTGGCTAACAAGGTGGGGAAAGGCAGGAAAGTGGCCAGACATCTGTATTTTCCACAGATGTGGGAGGATAAGTAGCCAGTGCAAAGGGTATTCTTCTGACTGCATCTCTAAAATCCCCCAAGAGACTTCCACAGCTGGAATGGATACTGCTCTCAGAATTTAATGCCCATCCCCTCTCCCATACAGCCCAACAATTCAGCCTTTATGAGGGTGAAGTGGATATGAGCCTAAATGTTTTAGATGCAGTGAGTTTGTAGTCATGCCACACATGATTTAGTGAATAACCAATGCAAGGCAAAAAGATGGCAGAGCTCTGTGATCTAACAGCTGTGCAAACAGGCTAGAGAATTTAAAATTCAGGAAGCTGTATCTCCAGGAAAGCATTTAAAGGAAAAAAAATCTCTAGTGCCACATCTGGTGGCATCAAATTGTCATTATGACATGGTATTTAAGATGATTTAATGGGTTTATTGCTGAGTAAGAACCTTGGAGTTTGCTTAAACTACTGTGCATTAAAAGGATGTAACTCTTTAAATGATATTCTGACAAAGTGCTGCCTAAAGAGTTCATTATCTTTCAGGAACACACACGTATGTACATCAGCATGTGTGTGTATGGAAATAAATAGGTCAATAGAGAGAAGGATGATCAAGAGCTGCACATTTCCACACACGTGTATTTAACAATATACAGACTCAATTGTGTTGGGAGAGATATCTTTGGTAAAATTCATTCACCCCCTTGCTGCCTCTCTTCTACACCTCATACATCCATACAGCAGGCAAGATCCCTGTCCACCTTAATTACTTCTCACTTAGGGCACTGAATCAATGGGTGGTTTTGAAACAAAGGATTCAGCTACTAAAAACAGCCTGGGAAAGTGCCCGGGAAAGGTTACTGATTATAGACGACTTCTAAGAAAAGGTGTCTAGAAAAAGAAAAGGTGTCTCTTTTCCTGCTGAATAATTTTTATGTGACTTAGTGTTCCTCTCACCTTTAGTTCCCAGAACAGTTCTCATTTCCTCTGACTTCTTATCTCAAGCCCTTTCAGCTTGTTGATTTTAAATTCAATCTGCTTAATTCAAATTCAGGGCACGTTGCTCCTGAAGTCTTTCACCATTTCTGATTGCACAGAATGGGGCTGTTAATGGGGTGGGGTTTTGTCAGCCAGGAATGGTGCAAACTTCCCTTTACTTCTTCCTTTCTTAGTAGATTGACACGGCACAACTCAAGCCAGTCAGACAATCTTGCACCGGGTGTCTCCTTCAGGGGCTTCTCTCTCCACTGACTGCACAGAGAATCACAGAACCGTAAAATGGTTTGGGTTCAAGGGACCTTAGAGATCATCTTGTTCCAGACCCCTGCCGTGGGCAGGGACACCTCCCACTAAACCAGGCTGCTCCAAGCTCCATCCAGCCTGGCCTGAACACTTTTAGGGATGGGGCATCCACAGCTTCTCTGGGCAACCTGTGCCAGTGCCGAAGTGCAGGTTGGACAGATGGCGTAAGTGAATGATGAGGATCATGAAATTGCATAAGGCAGCAGATTTGTCCAACCAGACAAATTCCTGAACAATTCCATCAAGTCACCATCCTCCGTGTCCATTTCCCACCATCAATGTGTCTGTCTCTTTGCGTTCAAGTAAACTGCCAAAGCCCAGTGTGCCTCTGCTAGTTCCATGTGCACGGAACATCAAACCAGGAAGGGCAGTTTTGCTCTGGTCGAGACTGAATTTGCTCTTTAGACACCAGAAGTGACCCAGAGAGGGTGGCATTGAGCTTCAGACACCCCAGTGAGCCATCAGACCTCTGCAGCGCCCTGCCTACAGTGGTTAGGAAGAGATGTGTCCATTTCAATGTGGCTTCTGCCCTTCACGCAGTACCATCAAACAGCTCAGGGCTTGCTCTGACCAACAGTCTGTCCTGTAACACATCTCGGACTCTAATTTCTATGTATCTATAACAAATTATATTTACTTTTTTCCCTAGCAAAATCTACCTCTTACAAAGCAGGAGAGAAGTTGAAGTTTGTTTCTTCTGAAAGTAAGTCAGCTTCAATTCCAAATCAGGAGGGTCAAGGGTCAGTTTTTCTCTCTTCCTTTTTTCTCTTTTTTTTTCTTTTCAGTATGAGTTTGATAGTGAATAATTGGAAGAGGGAAAAAAATCACCTCAGGTTGTATATTGCCACTTCCTCTTGCATCGTGGTTAATGCAAACCTTTGATTAGCCTTCTGAAGAGACCACACATTCAATAATTTGAAGCAAAAGGTTAATGGTGTTATTACAACTATTATCCCTTTTAAAATCATTATCCTCTTGTTTTTTATGTCTATATTACCTTCACCTTTCCATGAACCCACTTTACCAGCTGTTTCCCTCTGTCATAAAGTTTGCTGAACATCATCCCAGGAATAGGATAAATGCCATGTTTTATCAATCAAGCCTAAGGGAATTCTCAGCTTCTCATAACCCAAACTGTAAAGGGAGATTATTACAAAGTTTCTATTTTGATTTTTAAATTGGCCATGAGTGAAATACACACTTAATGTCAAGGTGCACAGCGTTGCAATTATGACACCATTTTTCTTGGGAAGTTTTACAGATCAGCAAAGTATGACAACTGAAGACTTAGAAGAGGCTAATCAATTACCATTAATTTTAAGTGGCTTCTTTATTAGAAGGCCAAATAGTCTCTAGCAAAAATGCACCAAATGACTAAAACAAAGATAATGAAAATGTGCTAAATCGAGGTGATAACCAGCCCCATTTCTAAAGCATCTTCCCAACTTAGCATCCAAATCCTACTGATTTCCAGACAGGCTTTTACCCCTCCAAGTGGAAAATGTGAATTAACTTCCTAAAAATTTTAGAGCACGATGGACTTTGAAATCCATGGCAGTGTCTCAGATGTACCTAAAAATGCTCCTTTTTTCTCCAGAGACACTATAATAGGATCCAGATTTTCCAACTTCAATCACCTCAAGACAGTTGCTCCATCAGCATTTGACCTAAGTCTTTTTTTTTTTTTTTGTAATTCACTTCCTGGTGCATTTTTTTTTACAGTCAGCATCTTTTGGAATCTATTTTTCCATTTTTCAGATCCTGTGGACACCAACACACCAACAGTCAAAGTCCCCATCACACACCAAGCCCGAGATCAAACACTGGGCCTGGAACAATATGTATAAAGAGAAGAAATTCCCAGTAACCTAGTTAAGTTAAAAAAATGAAGTGTGGAGGGAAATTAAAGGCCTTAAAACAATCAAATTTTCTAAGTGCTTAAACTTCATTATGCGAAATAGAATTATCACACTCTTTCTGGAATGTGAAAAGAATCTGTTAATGCCTCTACATGAAAATACATTCTTTGCAGGATGGCAACGCTGCAGCATTTACTGAGCTCTTAGTAAAGTAAATGAAGTGCTCTGTGATTGCTTCTTTTGAACATGGAAAAATACAGGTAGTGCATACTAATGTTTTCCAACAATAGTGTCTATCAGGGAAAAGCTGTGATCTGTGCAGATATTTAAGCAGAACAAAATGTAGGCTCTGCCTATGCCATTTTTATAATGATGGATGCACAGGAGAAGTTAATGCCTGTGTAACTTGGAACACTGGTGGCAGCACAAGTGAGATATTTTCTTTCTCTCTTGTTAAAATTTGGAACATTTTTGCTACCAACTTCTGAGTTGTAATTCAAGACAAAGAAAGGGGAAAATTTGCCACATAAATGATGTAATAAGAAGCAAATTCCCACTACAAAAGTCCTATGATTGACATGGTCTTGTCGTTATCATTGAAAATAATCTTCTGGTGTGTTATAATGACAAGAGGATGTGTAATGTTATTCTGATACAAGAAAAGCCTGTGTACATTCATTGATCCAAAGAATTCTAATTCACCCCGTAGAGGAAGATAAGAATCACAACAGCAAGCAGTTAAAAGTCCATCTAGCCCTGTATCCTGGCTCTGACAATGCCTAATACTTCACATTTCAGAAGACACTGTCAAAATAGCTGCTTCATTGTGCTCACTTCTGAAAATGAACAGTATTAACAGTGTGTCCTTATCTCCCAGGCTTTTCACGGCCAGCTGACCACTACTGGCTTCCACAACAGCTCCATGGCAAGTGAGTTCGATGTGCTCTCTTTTTCTTTTAAACATATATATTTATGTATACACGTATAGGTGCATGGCTATAACACACAGATGCATGGCTAAGACATACCGATGCATGCAGTAACTAAAACGATAAAATCCTAACCTTTTTCTACATTTCAGAAGAATTTGTGCACTTTATTTTAAAAGGAAATACAGGCTTAATGGGCCGTGGCCAGCCCAGCTTTTTCATTTCTGTTTTAATCACAGCCTGAACCAGTTAGCAACTAATTTCTCCAAGAAATGTTGAAGTATTTTTAAATGTGGTTAACCCCACTAACAGTTTCAAAAGGCTACCAGTTTAAACACAGACTCCTGGGTTTGGGGGAATGGGCCTTAAGATATGAGGCATAAAAGACTCCACTTCTTCAGCTTATCAAAGGAAAGGCTCAGAGAGTGATAACTCTTGATAGGTATCTAGAAAAATCCTGTAATGGGGATGATTCAACCTCATACAAAGTGGCAAAAAAAAAAATTTACTATTTAGAAACGACATTGAATTAAGACACCTTTTCCTTGAAGTAAGATGAATAAAAACCAGAAGTGGCTAGAGAGAATAACGGTGTTGCAATGTCCTGGAAATCTTTATGGTAAGATTACGTATCTTTCTAGAATGTTCTGCTCCAGTGTTTGTGAGCAGCTTTGCTTGTAAGCACATGAAAGGGAGGAGGATGTGACTCAAAACGCCCTGGTCTCCTCAGGGCCTATGACATGGTTTGAGAGATTTGAGATTCAGTCTCACTTCCATACCGGGACGTGCTCATGAAAAGCACAGATCTACCCTAAGACAATAATTATAATCAGATATCATGCCCTGCAGCATCAGCTGCTTGCCCATAAATGTAAGAGGATTTTTTTCCTCCAGATGTGTCAGTCAGCTTCCATCACTGGGGGTGTTCTCCCTCCAAAGCACTGGAGCCAGGAGCTCCATGTCCCCTCTTGGACACCCAGAATATCCTTGGGTGATTCAGTGCCTTGCTTACAGGTCCAAGGTTATTCTGGTCACTAAGTTTTAGGGAAAGGTTCTTATTTCTGCCCTCTGCCATCCAGGGCTAATTTCCCCCTCCATATCCCTTCACCAGTGACGGTGCCCTGCTTTCACTTGTTTCCCTCGTGTTGTAGGCACCACAACAATATGATGGCTGAAATACTGGCTTGGGCTTTAAGCTTGAGAAAAAGCATGCAAGGAAAACTTGTAGTAGTAGCAGCTTGTGACACTGAGTTAGCTTGACTAGATGGACTTCAGGCAGTTTCTGTGAAAATCCAAACCCCCCTCGGTGTTACGAAGAAAGAGGCTCCACATCATGGAGCAACCTCAGCTCCTCCAGGCACAGAAGGTCAAATATCCAAATGCACTTGTACAACTTCCTTAACACCACCCTTTCTCTCAGAACATCCAACAGTCTGACATCAGCCAGAAGCACCTCACTTTAAGGATAGAATCACACTGTGTCTATACCTCAACTGATGCTGAAATAACAGCAAAAGCCAAACAACCCTGTTCCAAGTGAAAGCACACATTCCCATCAGCAGAGCTCCACTGCAATCCCAGGCTGCTCCCTGTCCTGCCCATCACTCACGTTGTCTCAGGCTGCTGACTCCACTTTCCATCCATTGTAGCTCTTACTCTACACCCCCTTTGGGCATAAAGCATTCCATTATCTCCATTTTCTGCTGAGGTAATATCTTTCCTAAGCCTGGGCAACAACAACAGCCCAGGTTGTGGGGAAAAAAAAAAAAAAGCTTCACATGGAGCACCTCTGCATCTGCAAATTGCTGCGTTGCCAAGAGCCACACACAGCCCTGAGGGTGACAGCTTCAACCACATGCTGTCCAGCAAACAGCTCACTTGGAGCAAGCTTTGAAAAGATTTTGGAAATGCCACCTGTTTTCTCTGAGATATGAGCCCACGTCAGTGCTGGGCGTGAACTGGGAAGGTTGAAGTGACACCACAAGGCACACATTCCTGTTTACAGGAATGCTCTACCGAAAGATGAGTTTGGATCCAGGCATGCACTTCCCTTCAGTGTGAGGTTTCCTGGTATGAGTTTTGGGTTCATCCCAAGTTCAAATTTTTTCAGTTTGAACAAAAAAAAAAAAGGCACTTCACAAAGCCCTCAAAACCCTCAAATTACAGACCATGGTAGGAACCAGCTAGAGCAGCACATAACTAAGAACCCAAATGAGTCTGTTAATTCCCATTTCCCTTTCTGGCTATTCATTCCCTTGAGCTGGAACACCAAACCGCAATCCACACATGAATAATGCAGCTACTGTTTTAGAGTTGATTCAGTGACAGAAATCTGTATCCTCCCTCCATGTCAGATGTTTTTAGGAATATTTCTGACCACCTTGCTTTGAAGTCACTGAAATGCAGAGGGTACACGATACAATTGTAAGAAGCTCCTCCTCCAAAGGAGCACTTCCAGAAGGCCGCTCTAATTGTGCAGGCACCACAGCCCCAGTAAATCTTTCTGTCCTCAGAGAACAGCAGGATGAAGAGATGTTCTAACCACATCCATTATTTTTCTCTACTCATGCTCCTTGTGAAGTCTGTAGCAGCTGTAAACATCCAAAGCCACCCTGGAGCAGTCCTCTGCTGCCCAGCTGAGTGCTGGATTTAGATCATTTTTATGTACAGGAACGAGCTGTAACAGATCCTGCACTCTGATTCACTATATAAATATTTAAGTAAACAACAGGTCACTCAACAGTTTTCTTTACCCGTGCATGAAACAACACAATAATCCATCATGTGCTGGGATACAATGCCAGTGCGTGGAACTGGTGTGGGGACCCTTGTCCCATGGGCAGGCTCAGGGGTGTTCCTCTGCAGGTGAGGGGGAGGGCCCTGGCACTGTGCTGTCCCTGGAAGTGGAAAAGATTCCTTGCAGTTTGCACCACAACCCTTCCCCCTGACCCAGCCTCTTGCCGCAGGGATGACACACCTCTCCCACCCCTTGGAAGGTAAGGATGGGGGGGAGGCAGCTGTACGAACCAAGGACTCAGCGCATGAGCCTTCATCACCAGCCTCATGCAACCTACTCTGTCCTTCCTCTGCCTCAGACTTCCTGCATGGGCTGTCCTACTCTCCTTTGTGATCTTTGACTTCCAGACATAACCTTGAATTAAGATTGGCCTTTTGGCCTTCAAAGCGATTGTGCTTTGTCTGACTGGGCTGTATGAACAAACACCTGCCCAGATAAAACCTTTAGATTCCTGGGCCAGTATCTCAGTATTTGCTTTCCTCAATGTGTCACATACAGCATGATGCTTAAAAACATGCTTTCTGGTGTTTTACACACTGGCTGTAGTGACGTATCAGAATAGCTGGGCAGCAGCACTTGGAAAAGCATCTCTGGCTGCTCTCAATCTATCTGTAAATGTCACTTAATTGTCTAAGAAAAATTTGGCTGACCTTTCAATTACTGGTAATAGAATAAAAGCAATAAAAGACTGTCCATGACAGTAACTGTCACCAGTACCCATCCATCGCCTTCTTGTGCTGATTGGGAGCGCCAGGGCTGCATTTTTGGCACAGTGCTGATAAGGAAGTTGCTGGTAAAAGGCCAGGAAATAGGGAAAGAAAGGAATTGTCTCCCATCTCTCCCTGCCCTGACTCCATAAACAACTCCAGAAAGAGGATTTCTGAGTTATCTGGGAAAAAAAAGCCCTATATTCTGAGGGCTTCTGTGGAACTTAAGAGCCTGTAATATCTGCTTCCAGGGGTAAACACTGCTCTCAGCCAACTGCTTCCTGCCATCTGCCAGAGCTGCTGAGGTAGCTGAAACACTGCAGATAAAGGGTGAGGTACATGGGCAAACCCTCCCTACCATGCAGAAAGGTCAGGATGGAGTTTGCACACTGTTCACTGCCTTCGTGAGGCCTCCACTCATGCACAGCCTGTCTCATGGCTCTTCCACAAACTCAGCTGCAGCTCAGACACTGGGTTTTGCCCAGTTGTGTTTGGTACTGGCTAAGAAAGACACTTGAATGGATGTTATAGCACAGCAATCTCAAACAAGAACTCCACAGTTTGTAAATTAGCTGTTAGCAGCTCTCATAAACATTTCCCCAAGTCCTCCTCCAGCAGCAGAAATAGCTCTTCACTCTCTAAACTGCCAGGCTATTGATTAAGAACAGAAAAGCTTCGTTGGCAAACTCCTAGTGCTGGTGCCTGACTCATGATGAAGAGCTCTGTCTCAGTTCCCTTCAAGCAGGAAGAGGACAGCAAATATTCATGAAGATTTTCACATCCTACCCAGTTACAGCTTGGATTCCTGAAAAACAGAAACCTGCCTGGCAGAAGCAGCTCTGTGTCCTTCCCATTGTGGAGATTTGGAATCTATTCCATACTTTACAAAACCTTTCTGGCAGGTTCAAGCCCTGATAGCCTGTGCTATCAATATGTGCATGAAAATGAGATACAAATAATTACCACATGTAGAAACTTACACTGTGAGATCCATGTAAATTCAGTGACCTGACCACAGCAGTCATTTCCAAATTAACCAGCACAGCCAGGATATTACCAGTTGCTGTAGGGAGATGTTCTCCCAGTTCCTTCCCCTTCAAGACAAGTCTGTGGTTACTAGAGCTGTTCACAGCTTTGGAGATACTCTCCACTGAGACCTTTCTTTGTGGATACTCTCAAATGAGACATTTCTTTGTGTATTCTTTACTCTGACACGCTAATTTATGCATTAACTAATTTGCTCAGGCAGCTCTTTCTTACACAGTCCTGAATAAAGTGGCAACATAAGTAAAATGGAAATATATAATCAAGCATGTTAATATATCTCTTGCTCTTTCACACCTACTCCCACATTCAGATAACCAGTCATACACAAACACCCACAACTATCTGAGTGTTCATCTCCTCTTCCTTCCTTCTGGCTCATCAGAGACTAAAATAGTCATGTGGTGGTTTCCATCATTCATGTTACATCACTGGGTGGGTCAGTTAAAATGCCTCAAACACCAGAAAGATGGGTAGATGAGAAAACCAATCACTCCACAACAATTTCAACAAATTCTGGTCTTCGAATCCTGCTGGAAACACTGTATTAAAGGGCAAACAAACATCAGGGATAAGTATCACCTGACTGTGACAGAATGTTCCTATTAACTATGTCCTCTACAGGCTAATTGTTCAAGTTATTGAAGCCTCCTAACTCTCACTAATTCTCTGTGATGTTTTGTTCCACAAGCAATCATCCATGTTTATTCATTTCCCTATCTACCTCATTTGCACTTGCAAAGAATAAATGGGAAGCAACGTTTGACTGGTCACATAAACACATAAGAGAATTAATTACTTTTATACAGGATCTAATTCTAATGTAGGAAAAAGAGAGGTACGGGGTTCTTATTTTTTTCCCTCTGTATCATACTCTCAAAATCAGTCTGCACACACACGTTGTACCTCAGGAAATTCAGCGAATAAGCAGATATTCAGTCTGCACAGTCTCTTGGCTGGCTACAAAACTAACCTTATACTTGCTAATGTGAAAAACTGGATATAAGTAAAAGATTTATGCAAAACTACTCATGTACTAGTTGAATTGAACTAAAAAATACCAATATAGTATGATTTTAACACTACGATTCCCAACTGCAAAGCAGTGTTTGCATTTTCTACTATAAAAAAGTATTTCAAAAAGCACAAAGGGATACGAATATCCCACAATTCTTTAACTCCTCAGACAACCATCACAGTGTTATTTTCTTTAGTTACATAATTCTTCATCATGAGCTGGAGAATCCGTGGCCAAAGGTTGTAATAAAGCCCATGACTTCACCTCATTTGTAACCACGTTCTTTTTTCCCAGGTTATTATCGATTATCACTGAGGTGTGTACAAACTTTTAGCCAAGAAAAAGTGTTCCAAATGCCTACCTGTCTCTCGGCAAGGACAAGTGCTTCATCACAGCAGCAACTCAAGATAGGAGGCTACATTTACACGGGACACACAGCTATGCCAGGGATTTGAGGACGCCTGGAGTGACCCCATCGGTTATTTAAAAGCCAAGGCTCTGAGTCTGGAAGAACAATTTTTGCTAATTTCAGTAATTAACTGAGTCAGCTGGGAAGCGCCAGGCGGGTGTTTTGCAGCTCTCCAGAGGGCCGGAGGAATGCAGGAAGATGCAGCTGCCAGAAGCTTCGGGCAGGCAGGTGACTCGGACCGGGACGTGACTCCTTGGTTACCCAGATCACACACCTTCAGGAAGATGCACTGCTGCCGGCTGAGGCCATTGTAAAACGAGCATGGCATTAATTGTGGTATTTGTCCAGTCAGTGCACAGGGTTTTGTTGGGTGTTTGGGCCGGCTGGACGTGGGCGCGGAGCTGCCGCAGCTCTGTCGCTGTGGGGATGGTGGGTCTGGCCACGCTCACCCATCGACGGACACGTCCACTGTCCGTCCTGCGGACACTGAGGGCATCCTAAGCTTGTGCTTCTAAACATGGAAATAACAGCGCACTCGGTGTTTATTCTTGTGGATAAACCCCCCAAGCGTTACCATTTGGGAAGGTGTGACAGCGGGGTGAGCCCATCCAGCTGCCCGCTTACAAAGGGTCCGCTTCCACAAGTTCTTGAGCCAGGGCATTTCTTGGTTTACAAAGCGCAGAAATACGCTGTATTCGTGTGGGCCGTGAGGTTTGCAGCCGGTCCACGATAGCTCATTTACAGCTAAAGCCCGGCTGGGCAGCGGGGTGGGGAAGGGCTCACACCGGCAGCACCGAGTTCCCGAGGTACCCCTGGCAAACCGGGGGGGAATAGCGACCCCACATCACTGTCCCACACCGAACAGCCGCGGCTCACCGAGGGCACACGGGCCCCAGCAGCGCTGGGCTGGGGGGCAGTGACCGCAGGAGGTGGAACAGCGAGGGGCAGGACCCGAGAACCCCTCGGGGAGGTGAGGGCTGAGGGGGCTGATGGGTCCGGGGGCTCTGAGGGCTCTAAAGGGACTGAGGGCTCCGAGTGCCGCCGCCCCCTCGCGCTGGCCCCGCCCTGCCCTGCGTGTTTACCCACGGGCTGTGCACGTGGTGGCCGCGCCCCGCCA
>VWZF01002974.1:643906-874336 GCA_013396755.1 Sclerurus mexicanus
AGCCTCCTGAGCGACCCGCCCGAAGGTGAGGCGGCACGGGCGGCACGGCGGGGGAGCGCTGCGGGGGGAGGCGGGCCCGGGCGCTGAGCCCCCTCAGCACATCGCTGCCACAGCCTCGTCAGGCTCATCAGAGGCCGCCCGCTGGTTCTCTGCACGGTGGCTTAAAGATAAATAAGGCGGAATGGTGGTGGTAGAAAGCCCCCGCAGGTCGGCTCCCTGCAGAGGTTCAGCGCGCCTGTGGATCCCGCGGGGCTGCGCTGGGAGCAGCCGCTGGGAATGAGTGCCCATGGGAGCAGGAGCTGGGAATGGCCCGGGACAGCCCGGGAGCAGGAGCTGGGAATGGCCCGGGACAGCCCGGGAGCAGGAGCTGGGAATGGCCCGGGACAGCCCGGGAGCAGGAGCTGGGAATGGCCCGGGACAGCCCGGGCCCCCCGGCGGGCTGGGGGAGCGCAGGCAGCTCGCTGTCGCAGGCTCTGCCCCTCGGGCTCTGCAGCACCCACGGAAAATCAAACGCTGGGCTGCGACATTTTGTTCTGCAAAGGGTGAAACGCGGCGCTCGGGCTGATCTGCGGGGAAAGTGCATTTAGGCCTTGGAAATTGTGTAACAGCAGGCCCTCTATGAGTATACTGGGAGCTCGTGTGTTAGTAGTGTTTCATCATGCTGACCTCAAATTGCAGCTTTTTTAGCACAAAAGTTAGTTTAGTTATTAGATGGAAAAGCAGATTAATTGCTGTCTTGCTGAAAGGGAAGAGAAAAACTTACTTTATGCTTTGCAGAAGCCATTTTGGATTAGAAATTGGCCAGAGTCCTGAACTGAATCTCAAGGTCTCCCATGTTTCCTTGATTTTTGTTTTTCATTGAAATCACATCACAGCATAAATAAAGCACGGGCTGCAGTCCAGAACCCACTGGGATCAATAAAAACTTCTTCTATCTGGGTGTTTTTATACATAAATAATTTGTAAAAGCATCTGCTTTGTTCTATTTCTGGAATAACTAAAACACACTATTAATTTTTATCCTACAGGTGAGGAAAACTTAATTCTTCTAGATGGAAGACATGAATTTCCGTTCAGCTTTCAGCTCCCTCAAGAGTAAGTTAAATAATCCAACCTGAAGGGATTGTGCTGGATGCTGCTTGTAGTGGAACATTAACTTAATGTAATTTGACTTGTGTTTTTTTTTTAGTATCAGCTTTATATGTTTGTCTTAAGCAAGCGCCCCACAGACATGCCTTGTTGGCTTTAGTTTCCCCAAGGCCCTAAAAGTACAAGCTGTAAATTGGTGAATGTTTATGTGCCTGGGCAGTGTTCACGTTTGGAACCGAGTTATTAATTAAGGGTAATGCTTTTGTGACTGCTTGTTTCAGACCTCTGGTGACCTCTTTTACTGGGAAGTATGGCAGTATTCAGTACTACGTGAAAGCCATCCTGGAGAGGCCTGCAGCTCCTGATCAGAGTGTACAGACAGAGCTCCAGGTCATCAGCCATATCGATGTCAGCTCACCAGCTCTCTTGGTAAGAGGGTTCTCCACTCCTCCTCCCCCCTTCCAAGCCAGCTGCAAAAGGAAAAAAAAACACGTTTCCAAGCAGCCTTCACATCCAGCCATAACCATTTCCATGTTATTCTGGAGTGTCATTTTCTGACTTCTGAAAGCATATTAAGCCCCCTAAGCTTTTCTCTATAAATAGATGATCTTAGGTTGTGTGAATAGCAAACAGAGTGGCTTTTTTAATACCATTGATTACATCCCTGCTGGCAGAGATGCTCCTGCCAAAAAGTCAGGCAGGCTTCAGATGCATAAATAAGGCTTAATAATAATAATGCACGAGCGTAGAGTAGTTTACTCTTACCACAGCAACTACATTTACAGGGCTGCAGTGTCCTAAACTCTACAATAATAGTAGGTTGAGGAACAGTAATTAGAGAAGAGTATTAATCATGCCCAGCCTGTCATTTATGCTGTGGCCATTATGTTACGTATCCCTCCATTTTGCTTGTCGTTCTCCAGCCTGAAGTGTGTGCACACAGCTGCTCCAGAGATCCTGTCAGTTATTTCCTTATGACAGATTTGGCCACATGAAAGCATTGAGTTTTTTATAATCACTGGAAATACTGTAGAGTAATACGAAAGATCAGGCATTAAGTAATGAGAAAATAGGCAAGATGGAAGCTAATGAGCTGGATTCTTTTATCTGAGCCCATATTATGAAAATAATATAAAATTATACCTTGCTCTTTCATGATAGCAACTGGATCTAAATGGTTATTCATTTAAATATGAATGAGTAATTTCTATTTTATTTAAAATTATAGGATAATTTTAACGTCATGACGTGAACGTAGCTAAGAGATGTTTTGAGCAGGGTTGTTCTTCCTCTTTAGATGCTTAAATTTTAATCTTTTCTAGAGAACTTAAGAGTCTTTTGGCAGTGACATCTTTAAGCAGAATAGGCCTTACATTCAACACTGTTTATTAGGAGTTGAAAAGCATCATAGCCAGATTCTCTAAGGACAGAGCAGACCATTGGTAATTTCACAGGAGAGGGCTGTGGGGCATATAAAGCAGATAATGCCAGTCAATGGATTCCAAGGCTACCTCCAAAAGTGCAAAATAGCAGATTTTTTTAATTATAATAAATACAAAACCAATTTTCATTATTGTATTGACTGGGTGCTATTGCCTGGTAAATAATTTTAAGTAGCTTGGTGGCTTGGACCCCCGATATGTGTGTTTGTAAGTTTATTCTAATGAGAACTTTATAAAATGTCATCTAATGTGACAGTCTTTGAATAATTCAGATGGTTTTTGTCACGGGCCTAAATTTTTGGGGGGTTGTGTGGCTTGCAAGTAATGAGGTTGCATCCTCTTAGCCCAGTGTGTATACATTTATCCTTTCTTAAAGATATAAAGGTAAAAACAGTCTACCTGCTTAACTATTAATGAAATTAATTCTGAATTTTTCTGCACTGAGGAACGTGGGGGTAAATACCACAGCACTCTGAGACCTTTAAAAAGTTCTTCTTCTTGGAGACGAATCCCATTCACAGTCACACTGTTCTCTGTCTTACCTAGCTGATAAACTCTAAATGCAGACTGGGATTTTGAAACAGAAATGCTCAGATTGCCAAACCTTGGTTCCATTTTACATGGTGGCAAAACTCCAAGTTTTTGCACAGAGCAGTTCAGTGAATTCAGATCAAGTGGATTTTAGAACTGGATTGCAATGACTGGCAAGCATAACACTCAACTGCAAGTGATTGAGAGATTCATCCCATAAAATGAAAAATACTCTGTATTTTATAGACACCTGTTCTAAGAAGTCAGGAGAAGATGGTTGGCTGCTGGTTTTTCACCTCTGGGCCAGTGTCTCTCAGTGCCAAAATTGAGAGGAAGGGATACTGTAATGGTAAGAGTAGTTATCCTAAAAATGTAAATATTAAACATCTCATAGGGTTTTTTTTTATCTCTGTGAAGCCAACACTTTATAGTTCAAAGAATAATTCTGTTTAGATGGAGTAAATTAAGATCTATATTAACTTGGTTGAACAAAAATCATCTTGCCTTTCCCCTTGGGAATATAAATTGAAAGAAAATCCTGTTAATCTTACAGGAAAGCCATGTACATTGGAGTGTAAAAAATAACAAAATGCTTTTATTTTGGATAAAATACTTAATTGGGGATGTAATTAGGTTTTTATGTCATTTGTGTAGCTTTACACTTTCATAAGAATGAGCTTTAGCAGCTTGTCATCCTGATACATCGAGGAAATCAAATAAAACATCCTGAAACTCATTTGGTACTATATAAAAGGAGGAGTGGGGCATAATTTGCAAATAAAGCTTTTACAGCTTGTTCATATTTTGCTTAATGTTTCAAAATGAATCATTGTTTACATGGCAAATGTAGTAGGTGGCTATAATTCTGCCTGGATACCACTCTGAAAAAAATAAACTAGCTTGAGGAAACTTAACAAGTATTGTTCTCCAAACACTGCAGATGATGTACGTGCTGTGTAACATGCTTTGATACTCCCAGAGGAAAGTTGGTAAATACAAATCATTCATTGGACTTTTTCTGTCTCTAAGGGGAAGCCATACCAATCTATGCAGAAATTGAGAACTGCTCTTCTCGTTTGATTGTTCCAAAAGCTGCCATTTTCCAAACACAAACTTACCTGGCCAGTGGGAAGACCAAAACCTTCCGTCAGATGGTTGCCAATGTCCGAGGAAACCACATTGCCTCTGGGAGTACAGATACCTGGAATGGGAAAACTCTGAAAATCCCACCTGTATCCCCTTCTATACTTGACTGCTGCATTATTAGAGTAGAATATTCATTAGCTGTAAGTATTGGTTTTTCAAATGTACAGACTTTAGATACTGCATTGAGTTGGGAACAGAAGAATCGACTGAGTAGCTGTTAGGCTTTTAATTTGGGGACAACAAAAACTAAATTCAGGGAAAGGTGTCATGGCAGGGGGTTGGAACTACATCCCTTCCAACCCAAACCCTTCTATGATAAATACACCATATAGAGGAGAAACTGAAGATCATGAGTAGATTCTGAGATGGAAAGGTAGGAATAATGGGGAAAAAGGAAAAATGGTTCTGAGGAAGAAGCAGCTTAACTTGAGACCTTGCAGTGGTTTTAATGGGAAAGTAGTCCAAGCTGAATGGGTTCCTCTAGTGACTCTTTTCAGAAGTGGGAAGATAAGACTGAAAACCAAGTGCATAATTATGTTTGTCAAGATTTTCTTTATTTTTTAATGTCACAGAGAAAAAGTTACAGAAAGAAGGAAGTTGCTGAAAAATAAAGAATTCTGCCAGGGTATTAGCCAAACATATCTGGGATGAGAAGGCTCTTAATTCTTAAACAATTTGCAGTGCAGGGAGTGGGGCAGCCTCCGGGAGCAGCATTCACTGGGGTCTCATGATGTTTTTTCTTTTGTTTGGGGGTTGTCACACAGGTGTATATCCATATTCCTGGTGCTAAGAAATTGATGATTGAAATGCCTCTGGTGATTGGCACTATTCCATGTATTGGATTTTCAAGCAGAAACTCCAGCATTACCAGCCAGTTTAGTATGGATATGAGCTGGCTGGCATTGACCATGCCTGAACACCCTGAAGGTAACACATATTGAACTCTTTCTGATCCAGCACAGCACTGTCTGCAGCAGATGGGTGTAGTGCCAGTTTAAGGGCGCTGTAGGGATGTAGTCCACAGAAGTATGACTCAGGAGAAGTCTCAGATCCAAAAGGATTGGGGAGGTTATGCTAACTCCAGCCTTCCTTAAGTTTATCCGTACCACACCTGACTGAAATAACTAACTTCTGATAGTGGGAATTCTACTTAGGAATGTAATCATTACTGAATATATCTTGCTACAACACAGGTTTGTTGCTGGAGTTGTCCTAAAAGCATCTTTATTCCTGCTGAATCACCTAAACTTACTGCAAACGTAATTTTAGTTACAATATTTATGAGTATCATGCATTTTCAATGATCTGACAGGTGTACAGTGCTTTAAAAATAGTTTTCATGGCCTTGGATATATTGTACTGCAGATGTTGCCTTGCTGTGAGTGAATCGCTTGAAATTTGACAGCAGCATCTCTTGTGTTTCAGCACCGCCAAATTATGCTGATGTAGTGTCTGAGGAAGAGTTTTCCAGACATGTTCCTGCTTATCCACCACCCATTGACTGTGAGGAACAGTTGTGTTGTCCTGTCTTTGCTTACATACAAGAGTTCCGGTTTCAGCCTCCACCTCTTTATTCAGAGGTAAAAAAATAAATAGCAGGTGGTGTTTTTATTGTCAGATGGCAAACCAAAACACAGACCTAAATGCAGGAATTGCAGGCAGTAACTGTTGCCTTTCTTCTCTCCCTAGATTGATCCACATCCAGCTGATGTAGAAGAAATTCAGCCCGTTTCATTCATGCTCTGAAGAGGATTTGTTGAGCATCATTGTGATGAATGTCTTAATCTTTCTGCTGCTTAAGCTGGTAGTGCAGCTAAAAAGGAAACGGTTTTCTTTTTCAAAACTTCAGTTTGTGTACGGGAAAGGCAAAGGAAAATGGAGGAGGAGGTATGAGCACGTTTGGTGATAAAAGAGAATCTGCTGGATTAGTCTGCACAGAGGATAACGTGGGAGCAGCCAAGCTTGGGATACTTGTGAAGTACCTGAAAATACTGAAAAGAAAATGAATGAATGAAATACTGAATGTTTTCCAAAAAGTGGATACACTACACAAAGTACGAGGAGGAGATATATGGATCTTCTGAAGAGAATTTATATTTTGTTTGGAACACTCTGGAAGAATGTACATAATCATGTTGAGAACTTCTTGTAGTAGAACTTGCATAGTAGAACAGAATGTGGGGAAAGAAAACATTTCCGAAAGAGTCCAGTGTTCAAGGGGCTTCAGCTTTGCACTGTCTGCATCCAGGAAAGGAACACTACTCAAAGGTGAAGTCTTAACTCCAGCTTAACTTCGTATTTCATGAGAACCTGCCCTTCTCATGACTGCCAAGTGGTACTATTTCATCATTCATAATGATCCTGAAGACATCATGGATGACAGAATAGCTATTACACAATACTATGAAGGCCACCATTCACTGAGTGCAAGACACAAATATGTAAAAGAACAGTGAACTTTGAGACAAGCTTATGCACTATGCTTTCTTTCAAGGGATTTCTTAAGGGAATTATTCTAGCCTCTTCTACTGTGAGTTCTTCTTCTGCATCTTAAACCTATGGATAGCATGGTAAGGGGAAGCATGGCAAGGGAGGATCCTTTTGCCAACAGCAGGTATACTTAGCAAAATGGACAATACTTATTTATTCAAAAGCCTTTATAAGCCTACCTCTGTTTTGGATATTTACTTACGGTCAGATTTGAGACCAAAAAAAGTCATGTTAAAGCTCCAGTATACTTCAAGGTTCTAAAAGGGACCCTAAATGGTTTCTGTGGTCAGTGAACGAGATAAGAGGCGTAGGGAGAGGTGTAAATATACCCAGAATAGACATAGCTTATAACTGAAGTGAAAGCAGACATCAGGGGAACAAATCCTCTGGTAATGGCACAAAGCTTTTCATTACTCCTGCATTTTTGTCTAAAGATCTATTGTCAGGGGCTGCACTGGTCATTTGCTATCCATACTATATATGTTGGTGTGTTTCCTTGTTTGTTTTTGCTGTTCAATTTTGTTTTGGTGCAATATTTTGATGTTTTCTTCCTCAGGTCATTTAGAACAGTGAGAGTTTGTTGCTGCTAAGAGTGAAGGCACAGCATTTACTTGCCCTTCTGCTGCCTTCCTTTAAAGTAGAATGTTTGCTTTCTGCCAAGCATCAATTGGGATAAGTAAACCACCACCCACCACAGGTCACTTACAGGAGGAGAAACACAGCATTGTCAGCATGCAAGTTTACAGTCCTGTCTTTAAATACAGGGGATTCTGGACTACTAGAACTATTCCATATGTCTTACAGAAGGGTTTGGGGTTAAAACCCGGTGCTTCATGTGGTAAAACATTGTACTTTCTGATACCTACAAAAACAGTAATTGAGTTTCCTTCATTTCATCGATAACTGCAGTTTAAAGAAAGTTTCAATGGGGTTTTTTTTATGAAATGTCTTCATTTAAGAAGCAGGGATTTTTCTAGAGGCATACACGGATATATATTTTTAGTCTTCTTTTAGTATGACTTCCTTACATTGTCTAATTTCTAGCAGTTCACCTCAAATCACTTCTGCATCATTGTGAAAGACAGACTGATGGAGATTCACGTTTCCAAACTGCAGTTATTTTTTTCAATTGCAACATTACGTATTGTCTTCTATAGCAAATGCAGCTTTAACCAAAATTGGAGTGCATGTTTAGAAAGGACATTCTAAAAATAAGTATTTAAGTCTCAAGATATAGCTCTCATGCCTTTTTTAAGTGAGGGCCTGCCCATACAATCAATGCAGGATTTTCATTTGCATCACCTGGAAAGGGAACAAGCATCTTTTCCTTAAACAGATACCATTATAGTTACTTGAAAGGTAATGTTGCTGTGTATTAACTTGCATGTTAATAATTCAAAATATTCGCTTAAAGAACATTAGGTGCTTTTTTGGACTGTAATACCTGATAGGTGATGTGTGCTACCTGGTATAATCATGGTCAAGCAAACAAGAGTATGAAGGGTAAAGATGTGCTTTTTTTTTTCCTTTAAAATCTTTGAGTTGTTTTTTATTCTTTGCAGATAAACTGTGGCCTTAGATTGTTTGCTGCAAAAAAAAGTCTACTATTACGTGTTTCTTAGGAAGCACATGTGGCCCTTCAAAGGAGGGCTGAAAACAAGATTAAATTCTGCTCTCTGGCACTTGGCTTAGTGCAGAAGTTGATCCTTAAAAATAATTACTGTTTGCACAATAATAAGTTCAATATGCAGGGGCTTTGTTTTGATAACTGTGAAACAGTTTAAAAGAGACAAAATAAAAAAAAGCTGTTTAACATACAGGAACATGATTGTATTTTGTACTAATGAATGAGCCCCATGGGTTCTTTGTTAATAAAAGTGTCAAATCTACATTGTGCTGTTCATTTCTGGTTTGGTGTGTCTAAGATAAAGGGCTGCAATGTCAAGAAATACCACCTCTGAACACAGACAGGTCAATAATTCTTTTCCAGTCAGGGAATTTTGCCTTCATCCGTCACTGTTTTAGTTCCCTGAACTACCCCTAACTAAGAATTGGAATAAATTGATCAAACAGGGCCTGCTCCTACCTATAATTATTACATAACATCCAAGACTTAATTGTGGGTCTCCTAACCTTAGGGATTGAAAGATATGTGCCCTAATTGGATTTCTCATCTTATGTATTAATCTTAGAGGATATTTTATTGTGTTTCCTTTAGACAAGATTATCTTTACTGTGTAGTTTGTTGGTCTAAATAGATCAGAACAACCTTATAACCATGGTACAGAATGACTAAAGCAGAGAACCTGCTACCCTGGGGAAGGAGGTGACAGATGTAGCAACATCACTCACCTGAGCCAGGAGTGAGATGATGAATCTCCATCAGGGTCCTGCCTCCCAAAAATATGAGGAACAACAAACAGCAGTTGATTTCCTGTTTCTGCTTTTGAGGGAAGACCGCAAACTTATCCTTGGAAAATGGAGGTAAAGATGCTGTTCAGGATCATAGAATCAAAGAATGGGTTGGGGTGGGACAGACCTTAAAATTAACCCAGTTCCACCCCCCGCCATGGGCAGGGACACCTCCCACCAGCCCAGGTTGCTCCAAGCCCCGTCCAGCCTGGCCTTGGACACTCCCAGGGCTGGGGCAGCCACAGCTTCTCTGGGCACCCTGTGCCAGGGCCTGCCCACCCTCCCAGGGAGGAAGTTCTTCCCTGTACCTTGATGGCCTGTCCAAGCACGGGAACTTGCAGAGGGGTCATGACTCTTCAAAAAGAAAATCCAAAACCTCAAATTCTGATCTTAAATTTCTAAAAGCTCTCTCACTAAAGGAAACTTAAATGTCTTATCACTAAGCTCACAGTAGCAATTGCACTTCCCCGTTCAGTTTTATAGGGGTGTGTTTCTGTTGACAAGCTGCAATTATCTATTAAAATATGTTTAGTGTCTAAACAGTAAAAAGGCATGCAGGGACAGAGCAGATCCTGCAGGCTTGTGTTTGCAGCTCCGACCCCTCTGACATTTGCATGGAAACCTGCAGTTTACAAACAGAGTAAGGGAAATCATTTAATCAACTCCTGGGGCATGTTCCAAATTATCAAAATAACATGTTCCATGACTTCACCACCCAATTTGGACAGCAAAAGGGAACATGTAACTCATTTTGTAAAATCTCTACTATATATATCAATAAAAACATGTTTGGAGAGCACAGTTTGCAAACAATGGTGATTTGAAGATAACCAACTGTTCTACGCTCCCCCCCCAAAAAAAAACCACGGCAGCAGTGTCTGTTTTCTAGTCAGGTTCAGCTGATTTTTAGCACTCTCCTCAGGGTACTGACAGAGCACAGGGACACAGAACCCAGCCTTCAGACTGCTGCATTTTCTAAAGCTGATTATATAATATGTTAACATCAATATGGACACTACAGGCTGCTGCAGGAAGTAGATTCTCCAAAGAACTAATTAGGTCTCTGCTGAACTCAGTCCACTTTTAATAATAAAATTTTACATAAGGCATAGACAGGGTGACACTCCTGTTCCAAATTATGTAGTGGCCATAATTTCTAAACAATTAGTAGGAAATGACAGTACAGAAAAGCTCTACTGGAACATCACTGCATTACTGACATTTTAGGACAAGTGACTAATAATTTTAAGTCAAAAAACCATAAAGGACTGGTCTTATGCCAGCAACATCCAGGGGGCCTTCTCAGTCACACAGGACAGATTCTATCTGCTTAAGTACAACTGTATTACTGATAACTCTCCAGACACCCATCCCCTCAAAAGAGAGGAGGAAATCCTCAGTTTTGGTGCGCATTCAGCCACCTGGCTGCCTGTGGGGTGAGGAGAAAAGTGACAGGTGAAAGTAGGAGCAAGTGCTGCTGCTCCACAGATAGGTTGCTCAAATAACCCAAAGAATGCAGAGCAGCCCCAAAACATTTTTATAGAAATGCACAAAATATTTGTTCTGTTAAATGATGGCAGAGTTTCTTATTACTATTTGTGGTCTCAATAACAAATAAATATGCTTTTTAAATGCCCTCAGGGATGGTGAGGCCACCACTCCCCTGGGCAGCCCGTGCCAGTGCTCGGCCACCTTTTCAGCAAAGAAATTTTCTATTATCCAGTCTAAACCTCCCCTGGCACAACTTGAGGCTGTTTCCTCTTACCCTCTTGCTTGTTACCTGGGAGAAGAGACTGACCCCCACTTGTCTACAACCTCCTTTCAGGTAATTGCATAGAGAGAATTGTAGAGAAATGGGGTAGGCATGGAAAAGAGAACACAGACACAGCACTGAGCTCTCCCTGAGTGGGGAGTTAACCTGAACACCAAAAGCAACCCCTCGCCCCTGACTGTCCTCCTGACAGGACTCGCTGTCAGACGTGGTGACACACAATGTAGATATGTAAGCGAAACCCAGCCAAATATTTTTGGCAATGAAAAACTCTCATTATTTTACAGCATCTTGGAACAGCATCAGCCTCAGAGAGGTGAGAACTGAAGCATGGGAAAAAGGGTAGGACCGTGACTGCGAGGTCTTAAATAGGATTGTTGCACGCCTAGAGAGATCCCTGGCTACTGTATAGCCCTGTCCTACTTGATGTCACATCAAAAATCAGGTTGTGTTGGTCACAACATATCAGACCGCAGCATGAGGAGAAAGTGATTCTTACTGCTGAACTAATTAGGTTAATCAATGCACAAAAGAGGGCCCAAGGGACAAAAGTTACAGTTTCATAATTTAAGGCCTGAAGTGCTTTTGTCCTATGTCTTAATGCAATGTGACCAATGCATTAGCCTTAACAAATTAGCAAGATACTAAAAAAGAAAATAATCCGCTGTTCTGAGTGTAAAATGGGAGCAGAAAGGGAAAAGCATTAACTGATCTGACAGATTCTCCCACCACAGTGTCCTGGAGGAGGAGAAGCATCTGAGAGGGTTTAGTGTCCATACAGACCTACCAAGTTTTGCTCGCTGTGTGCAGGGCTGGTCCCCTTGTCCCAGCAGTGGCATTTCGGTGTCAGCACCTCTCCCCCTCACTCTGGGATCCTGGAGCAGGTTGGTCCAATCCAGTACCTGCCATGAAACAGTCAGATCAGCTTGGCCCGAGGCAGCAAGATCAGAAATGCTGGAATCCAAAGGGGCTCCCCCAGGATGCAGCCAGACTTCCCCCCATCTCGCGGCCTGGAGCAGCTGTGCTGTCACCTGCAAGGACATGAGTGACACAACCAGCTCCTCCGACTCCGCACAGGAGTCTCACACTTTGAGGGCAAAGAACTGGAGACGTCTGTTTTCAGGAGGTGTTAAATAGAAAGGTCCCCAGGAAGGGCAACTTCGCAGACTTCTCCTCGTGCGATCCCACCTGCCATCGCTGGGAGAGGACTTTACACTCATCCAAACAAATTAACAATTCATTTCCAACCCTGACACGAAGATTAACCCTGCCAATTAATTCCTTAATCTCTTGCTGCCGACAGGGCTCACAGTTGCCATGTGGATGGCCGTCCGCTGGGGCCTGGAGCAGGGCCATGCTGTTTAATTAATGCTGCATCCAGGACACGGCGTAGCTGATACTCAAACCTACCCCAGCCATGCCACCCAGAGCTGCACCTCACACGTCACCCACACACCAGACAGCGTGGGGTGGGTACCTCGGCCAGGGCAGGGATTATCTCAGAGCTTGTGGCAGCTTTTGCTGCATAAAGGAGACACTTTAACCAATACAGAGCCACTTAGCCATCGTTTAGTCGTAGAGAAATGCTTATTGGTCATTGCCACGAGAGATGTGATTGACATTTTGCACGTTTCCAGTAGCAGCAGGAAAAAAGCAACTCACAAGACTATGTCAGTCGTCTTCCCCTCCCTACAATAATGGAGAAGATGTTGGGTTTGGGCTCAGTGCTGGAGGGAGAAGAGGCAGCCATGTCATGTGCAGAGGCTGCTTCAGAGAGAGGCTAAATGTGAACCGAATTGACATGAGTTGGGAAATGTGTGAAGTACAATAAAACCAAAAAGTGATGCTCAGTCACCTCAGGGAATCTTTGTAAACCAGCTAATAACAAATTAGGTCAATTTTCCTTTGTTTCTATGTAGGTTTTGCCACATATAATTAAAACAATGCTGCCCATTACAGTGCATAACAAAGTTAACTAATACTCAATAAAATATATGAATAATATTAAAGACTAAAACCTCTGGACGTATAAACCAGGAAATTGCAGGTGTATAAACTAAGCAAACAACAAACCCCCCATAATTTAGTGCCTGTTACAACTAGTCCAGTGGGTGGAACAAGTGAAGGGATGACAGAACTGCAGGGAGCATATGGGTTGTATAAACACACACGTAAAGGGTGTTTACAGAGAAGTACCAGGAAGGAGAAAGGATGATGTACTGGACAGGACACTCTGCTCCACACAGAAGTTAGGTAATACCTGCTTGGGGCTTTTGATGTTGTTGTTTTTCATGTATTTGGGTTCAGTGCTCAATTACACACTGAATTCCCTCTATCTAGGGTCAAGGTCACCCCATTGCAATGGCCAACCAGGCAGAGGGGAAAAAAGCCTGGGTTTGCCTGAGGACCTCTGCCCACCTGCTCCTGACAAGGCAAGAAAAACATCTGCTGCCAGTGAGTTACCAAAGGGGAAACAACATTTGATGCAAAAATTACGTCTACCTGATTGGAAGAACCAGTCGCAGAGCTGTGCAGGTACCCACGCCACTGGTCACACTAGAGAGGTGTCACCTTCTTCAGCAGATCCTTTTCTGAATGCAGCAAAACCAAGCATGGCTTGAGGACTGGCAGAGTCTGACGCAGAGATCAGTATTTATGAAGTGGAGGCACCTTCCAAGACACCGTGTGTGCCACAGAATTGACTCCTCACGCCATCAGGGTTTGTTTCCACAGGACCCGTCAGAAGGACAAAAAGCTCATGGGCTGTTGCTCATGACGTGGCATTTTTGTGCAGGAATCTCAAGCTGTCTGTGTTGATTCTTAGTGGTATTTCCTTCATGAAGTCACTTGGTACCAGTTCTCACCAGGATTTGGGGGTGTGTGGCTCCCATGGGTGTGTGTGGCGAGGGGTTAATTTGCTGCTCTCCGCAGGATGATTTGGCAATTCCTTGTTTTCTGCAGTTGTCACACTTTCTTCTAGGAACTCCTGCTATAAATAGCTCTTGGGTAGGTGCCAGGCATGTATTTTTTCCAGGCAGAAGCCCAAACCAAGCAGGGAAACACCTGACTATCAAACACAGCACACCACAGAATGTGCTGGAACAGGGAATGGGCAGAGGGAGGGGATCTGTTGGTTGTACACTGGGAGTTTGTAGGAAAGCCCAGGCAGCGCTAAGAGCACCATCCTTCCCTCTTGCACTTAACGTATGCTTAAAATTATCTATCAAATGCAACTTCTGCAAGCCATACCAAACACTGGCAGAGCTCAGAGTCCTTATGTCACATTTTGCCACCCCCAGATTTGGCACATCACAGACTGAATCCCCTCTAACCCCACTCCAACTCTCCCCTCGTGCCAGCCCAAAGCAGAGCAGCTCCGTGAGAACTCAGCCTCCCACTTCTGCCCTGATCATCTTCAACCAGCAACCACGACAATTATTTGCATCTCCTGTCATTAAGCCTCCTGCTTGACCCCAGCCAAGCAGCCCTTATGGGGATCTGGCACCACTTAAGATCCAGGTATGTTGGGAAAACGACTTCAAGGCTACTTGGAGAGGATTCCTGTGCCTACTACAGCTCACAGTTCAAGTGGATCCCCATCTCTGCCTGCAACACTCACTGTTACACACATGCTGCCCGAAAGTTTTCCTTTGGGAAGGCAGAAGCAGAGGACAGAACGTCCTGACACAAAGTTCAACAACATCACCTTGGCGTGTTTTAATGCAATGCAGGACGGTAATCCAGGATGGACCAGGCTTGGTTGTTTACCATCCCCTCTTTCTCTCCCCCACCCACACTCCGCATCCATTTACAGTGATGCCACTTTTCCCAGGCAGAAGCCGTCACCCACAGGCCCGAGCAGGCAGCGATTCCTCCCACTCCTTCAACTGCACCCTAACTACTCCCTTCTTCCCAGACAGGGGCACGCCAATCACTGTTATCTTGGCTGCATCAATACTCCAATCGCTGAGCAAAGACGGGCTATTCTACTGCCAGACCTCAACAGTTCCAGCCTTCCCTTCCCCCTCACACCTCTATCGCAGGGATGTTAGGGTCCCTGCCCAGGGCTGGGGGGGCAGAGGGGCAGAGGAAGGCAGGGAACAAGGCTTCCTGCGCTCTTGCTGTCACAGCCCTTCTTGCCAACACAAGTGCTGTGAGCCAAGAGCTGAATGAAACCAGCAAGGCTGTGTCCCAGTCTCAGCTGCGCTGAGTGAGATGCAGTCTTGCCATGGCTGGCACAGGTTCCTGGCTCTCTGACAGGCAGAGCTGCAGGAGGCATCGCAGGATGCCAGGAGATACCCTTTCTCGGGTGACCCACCATTCCTTCAGCAGCGGGGCAGTCCTCCTGCCCAGGGTCTGGCACCAGGACACAGCTCACACACAGCAGTGACCGCTCGGGTTCCAGCACTTGTTTGAATAATGATATTTTCAGGCTGACACCTGCAGAGTTTTCACATTTTGCTCTCATGCACCTCAGCAGTGTTTTCTTTTAATTGATCTCACAGCCTGAGGTCTTCCTAAAATACTTCATGGTTTCACAGCCTTGCTTCTAGGAGGAATTTTTCAGCAGACTGCAGTGCACAGGAACGTGTCACTTGTTCTCCTGATGATCTCAGGAGACCATTTCTGCGCTCTACAAATTCAGATGCTGCTTTTCCTGCCCTCATCCCTTGGCATCCTTTTCCCGCTCTCATCTCTTGGCAATGAAATGAAACCAATTTGCAAGAAAATCTACTGCAGACATTGTTGTCTTCAGCTGAGTGGAAACTCCCAGATCCTTTTGCTGTTGGCTTAGGAACATTTGTGGTTTCTGGCATGTCCCTGACAGGTACGAAACTTGTACAACTGCTGAGTCATGAGCTGTGCAGGGACTGACGCAACACCCTGTGCAGTCAACTTCCAGAGGTGGCCTTTGGCTGAAAATCCGCTGGGAGGAGAGAGAGGTGAGCACCGAAAACACCCGTGGGGTGCAGGGAGGAGGTGTGGGACACGGGCCAGCGGCAGCCGGGAAGAGGTGGCCCTAACCAGGAAGGGGTGTGTGGCTCGTGAGGCTCCGTGGAGGATTGGGCAGAGCTCCCAGGCAGGACAGCTCACTTGGAATGCTGCTCCTTCCCTGTGAGATGGCTGTGGAGGGGTTAAACGCCGTGACATCTGTCTGAGAGTCAACATCAAAGACAACACCCACTCCTACCTACCGAAACACACACATATAATGTCCCGTTCTATCACCCCACACACCCCAGGTCACTTCTAGCAGATTATTAAGGAATGTAATTAGAAACACTCTCTGTGAAGGAAAAGGGTGAACATTTGATCTTAGTTCAGTTGGTTAAAGCACAGTGCTAATAGTGCCAAGGTCAGGGGTTTGATCCTCATATGGGGCATTCATTTAAGAGTTGGACTTGATGATCCTTCTGGGTCTCTTTCAGCTCAGAATATCCTGTAATTCTGTGAATATATCCAGAGCCATCTTCAGATGGTTAATTTTTGACCTTGAGATTAGCTCAGTGACCCTGAGATTAGCTCAGTTGGTTAGAGCATGGTATTACTACTAATGCCAGGGTTGAGGGTTTGATCCTGGTATGGACCAGTCACTTAAGAGCTGGACGTGAAGATCCCTGTGGGTTCCTTCCAACTCAGAATACTCTGTGATTTGTAATATAGTCTTGAGCAAAGACACACTTGGAGGGAACTTGTTTTTCTACATCGATTCTCTAATAGCTGAAAGGACCTGTTCTACAGAAAGCATCTGAAATCCACAGCTGGAAATCTTTCTTTGTCTTTTAAAGCAGAAAAGAAGGAATGGCTCCAGAGAGACCCTACCACTGCTGGGCAGTAAGGAAACACACTGGGCAGCTCCTCTTTGGAGAGGCACATATGAGAAACTGTATTGAAGGAGCAAGGCTGCTGCCTCTGGAGAGGATGGAGGTATAACACAAAACAATCAGCACCATAAGGACCTTCTGGCCACAACGATCTGCCAGTGAGGGACCACAAGTACGTGGTGCAGTCTGCATGAGGATAAACAGGCAGCCTAGTAAATGTATCCAGCCTTAGTCATGCCAAATGCAGCCACGGCCTATTGTAACATCACCAGAATTCATTAGGTGCTTCCCTGTCATCCATATAAGTAATAATAATAACAACAATTAGTACTTCAGACACAAACAAGTTAATCCTGCTCTTTTAAAAGCAAGAATATTGCTGCCCTTATTTTAAGGGTGGGAACCTGAGATAAGCAAGCAGGATGACCTAATCATTGTTATTCTTCGGAGTACACGATCCCTTACGGTGTTTTGGCGCCTGGTTCATTTAGGTAATTATTTTTGTGATCCACCCATAAGTAGAAAAACAGAGGCAAAGGTTTGGAAATGGAGAACAGACTGTGCTACTGGATACTCATCTCATTACCTCTGACTGGAGGCAACAAATACAGGAGTTTTTGGGAAGAAAGGTGGGATATGATGGGTGAATACATCCTGCTTAGACCGTGGCTCCAGACCTAGTGAGCACCACACGATTCATGCACATTTTCACCCTACCCTAAAGCTTCTGGAGTCAGGGACAGACACAAAAAGGAGACAAGGATTTTTAACCTCTGTCTGAAATTCAGTCTCTTGGGTCTAGAACCAGAGCTGGTGTCCCTGGAGCTGGATTCAACACGATCTGGAAAGGACAGAGGGTCACCCACCTCTTGGTTCCCACAACCAGCATGTGAAAACATGTCCCACCAAGCAGAGTCAAGGCAGTAGTTACCAATCACTCTGTACTTCTAATAAACCCATCCTGGAAAACTCTCCAAATATTGCTTAATGACCACTCTTTACTGCATCCTGCTTTTTGTGCTGAATTCGCCAAGCACACAAACCTGCTACCACTTTAACCTACCTCATAGTTGTATATTTCAGATAGCAGAAACTTTTGCTTTTAGCTTCAAACACCCAAGCTCAAACCCTTTAAAAGAATAAAAAATTTAAACTTTTATACCAAAATCTCCAGACACTCAATAGGCACTACAGTAATCCCCATAATACGCATCCATCAGTCCCTAGAGTCAGCCTACAATCTGTACATATCAGAGAAATCTTCCTGGGGGATGCAGGATGGACTTGTAAATCCCTGCCTTACTCTCTAGCACAGGGGACAGGCCAGGAGCTGCACTGGTTTCTGTGCCTGCATTTGAGGAGCACTGGAAGCCACCAGTGTAGAGAAAATCTCAGTGAAGGAGGTACTCAGAAAGCTTGTGACTTAAACCAACTTGCTCCCAACTCTGCTGGAAAGGCAACCACCCCTTAGCACACGCAGACCAAAGTCAAGATCCCACCAGAGCAGAAGGATGCAGCTCATAGGGATAATTCTCACAGGGGTACTTTCATCCTTGTGCTAAGTTCAGTCATTCTCAAAGCTGTCCTGGAATAGAGTTAATTTTCTTCTTATTAGCCTGTACAGTGCTGTGTTTTGAATTCAGCATGAGAATAATGCTGATAACACACTTATGTTTTAGTTGTTACTCACATGTGCTTACTCTAAATCAAGGACTTTCCAGTTTCCCATGCTCTGCAGCAAAAATCGGGAGGGAAGCACAGCCAGGAGAACTGATCTGAACTGGCCAAAGGTATATTCCATGGCACAGAATATCATTTTCAGCATATAAAGAGGGGGGAGTTGGCTGGGAGTTGCTCAGGGACAGGCTGGGCATCAATCAGCAGGTGGTGAGCAATTGTATTGGGCATCACTTGTTTTTCTTAGGTTTTATTTCTCTCTCTCTGTGTCTCTCTCCTTTTTCTTACAATTACTATTATTATCATTAGTATATTAAATTTTATTTCAATTAATAAACTGTCCTTATCTCAACCCACAAGTTTTACTTTCATTCCTCATCATTCTCCCCACCGTGAGAGAATGAGCAAGTGGCTAAGTTGTACTTCATTGCTACCTGGGGCTAAACCACGACAAAAGGTGCCAGCAGAGACCTTCGATGCTGGTGCATGACAGAGAGGGACAGTCAGCAGTTCATGGGAAAATCCACCCTCTCCCAGCCTGCAGCTTCCCCCATTCACGCCTCTCCCTTACCCCAGCCCCAGGCTGGACAGGCAGGCAGGGAGCTGCTCCCTTATCTAAACAGGTGGCACAGGCAGCAGAGTGACTGGTTTGGCACACGCTGCTCTGAGATTTGTGCAATCGTATCCACGAGTTTTCAAAGCTCTTGGATTTTGCAGAAGAGTCTGCAGAGCAAGAGGCCTCTGAGACCGTAGCCCTCTAAAAATCAGCTCAACCGTGGCCCTGTTGCTTGCTGACAGAAAACCAAAACATCACCTCTGTCACGTGTTGAACTGCGGAAGAAACGGGCTGTTTTCTCCATCTTCCTGCCCTGTTAACCACAGCCTGACAGATGTGAGGAGGATCACGTGCTTTCCTGCAGGTTGGGGCTGGTGGACAGAGCGAGGGAGGATGGTGGAATTTCAGATTCGGTTTGGACATGCAGCCTAGCAATGCCAAAGAAAGAAATCTCATTGGGTTTGAGCAACGAACACATCTGACAGGGTGCCATGAGAAAGGGAAACCCCGAAGGTTTGGGGAACACATCCAAACTCAAGCAGATCTTTTCCAGAATCCAACAGTCACTGGTCCCAAAGCTCTTCCCATCCTGACCCTCGCCTCACTACGTTGTCAGGGCTGTGATTTGCCCTGCTGTGCTTTTCCTGAGCCAGGTGCTCTGAAACAAAGGTGGGTGGTCATGACTGTGTCTGACTGTGCCATCCTTCCAGGCTTGTGAGCCCACAAATCTGTCATATCCCCAAAGCCTTACCAATCTCACCTAATTCCCAGCAAGGATTTTCCAACATAATGGCAGATGCAGCTTCTTTCCACCACACTCAGCTCCTTTAATTCAGGAAAAGACCACTGTACCTCCCTCTTCTCTGTTTTCTCTCTTTCCAGACTAGAATCCACCAGTAAGGGCTGAGACAGCAAGAAGTATAGCACTTCATAAAGGAAAGTGTAGTGATCTTCCATCCCAAAACCCATGTCATTCTCCACCTTGACACTCTGTTCACCTTGTTCAGCCATGTCTGAAGACTGACTGAGCTGGAACTTCCATCAGACACATTAAAACCAATGCTTTTGGGGGGATTTCCATTTCCAGTTGCACCTGAACCAGTCCATTATTTGCAGAACTGGTGACAAAGGGATTGAGTGAATCCTGCCAGCACCCAGATGACAAAGTATTAATTTAATGCATAAAATTAGCATTGCATTGCATCACACAACCTGTTCCCAGCCTGCAGAGGCCCCTCTTCTCCCCAGCAGCTCTGGCCAACACCAGACCTCTTGCCCAGGCCCTGCACTGGGTTTGGCACAGGGGGATGCTGAAAATCCTCTATTCTCTGCACACACGTGACCTGCTTGGCTTTGCTTTGGAAACCAGCTGCATCAAGCTGTGGTTTTGCCATCTAAGTGATACAGAAGAGCAACCCTGTGCAGCAGGGGACTCTGATGGATCAGATTGAAATAGCAAACTAATGCTGGTCTATCCAGGCCACTAAGAATCAGAAATCAGATTAGGGAGAAGTCACTTACTGCACTGTCCTCCAAGCAGGTATTACTCAGGGGATATAATGGAAGTGGCAGGACTATTAGAAGTGAAATGACCAAACGTTGCTAAAACACAGGGTGAAGTCTCCATCCACTGAGGCACACTGAGCAAAGGGCACATTGCTGGGTGGGGACTGAGAGCAGCAGCCTTTAATTGCCTCTAAATATCACAGCTCCACTGTTCACTTCAGCTGCTGCAGCAGGCAAGGCTGGATACTCTGCTATTTAAAGGCTCAGAAGATACTAATTTTAAAGAGTCTGGAACAACTGAGGGATCACACTCCCTCAGGTTCAACCTCCTGGCCAGGAGACTCCTCTCCCCATGTCCAAGGTGTGATGATCACCCAGGCTCTCTGTTGGATCAGAAACTGCCTCCCTACAGAAGGGCTTTGCTATGCCCTTGTATCAAAGAATCAGAACACCCAGATGTCCACTGGTTGTGTGTTGATCACAGCACTGGGGCACCCAGGGAGCTGGGGGGTCAGAGGGGCTGGCTCAGCAACCAGACAGGTTGGAAACCATCAGGAGAAAGAGTCCCATCAAAGACAGTGGTGCTCACTGTGTATAAACACTGAAGTCCAAAATAATCCAAAAAACGAATGAACCATCAAAGCTCTCCTCCCTTTACTATCAGCTGTGCTTTGTCTTAGGGTCCAGGAGACCACAAAGCTGATGACTGGAGGGAATAAAACAAGAGTTCTTGATCAAAATCCAATCCTATTATTTTCCAGCTTGCGGAACAGAGACAAAACAACATTTAAGTGCCTGTCATTTACCAGTGACCTTTGAACAGAAATTTTCTGACAGCCCTTGTTTGCGTTTCCACCACAACGGGCTGTTGCACAGATTGCTGCGAATGTGGGGAAGCCAAAGGGAGCCCACAGAGGTTTCGGTTCTGCAGTCATCTGAACCCTAAGGTACTTTAAATATCATTTCACTCTCTGCTGTGTTAGCGCTGTGAGAGTCACACAGGTCAGCGGAGAAGACATAAAGATTCACAGGCTGAGGTTTCATGGCTCTGTGCAGAGCAAAGTGTCCAGTCCCCTTTGGTCCCACAGAGCTTAGAGTATGACCCCAGCAGGAATAATCCTCCCAAATGCCAAACACACCTTGGAAAAGTAGAAATTAACAAGTCATTAAAACCAAATATTACCATTGATAATTGCAGTCAGCTGAAATCACAAGGACCTGACAGAGCAGTGTAAGGAGCTGCAAGTCTCCCAGATTTGACAGGTTTCCATGAGAAGCCTTTTCCAACTGTCTGGAAACACTCAGATGACATTATTTGAAACCATGTGAAATTTCAAAATAATACTGCTTGGTGCAAAAGCAGTTTGGAATTAAAATATAATTTAACAGAATAATCTTTTATAGAACATTTTTCAAATAGTATAAGATTTATCAAATATAATCCTAAAGCAATTAGGATTTATTGTATCTTAAATTCTCCTTAGCAGTTTTAGTTATTCTGTTAAAAAAAATAAAAAAAAAAAATCCCACAACACTTTCTATGTTAAATAATGTGTTAAAGTAAAAATGAGCTTGCGATTTTGAGCAATTTTATGAAATTCTCCTGGAAGAAGAATTTGAATCCCTGACCCTGTGCCACTTGGTACCAGTCTCACATAGCTTTTCTTAACAATCTCATGTGTGAGGCTGCAGTAACTCGAGACTTTGGGGGGGAAAAAAAATCTCATATAAAAAGAGGGGAAAAAAACCCCAACACCAAAAACCACAATGAGACTCGGAGATGTAGAAACCCGCAAGCGTTTACATCAGCCTCACATGTCAGGGATGCTGGTTCACTGACACAGCCCGTGTGTGTGGCCGGATCCCCGCCGGGCTCATGGGCACGCGGACAGGACCCACCAGTGGGCTGGCCTGGGACCAGCAGCTGCCACCCAGATGGTCACAGGGCTCCTGAGAGCCTGGGGACCTCGTGGATTTCACACAGTGCCTGCAGCAGTGACTCAGCGCCGTGGGTGCCCACAGCAGAAAGGGGAACCGGGGATGGCTCTTGGAGAAATGCATTTCCTTCTTACAAGGCCCATCTGTGAGGTTTGGGTGACCTTATGGAAAAGATTTCCTCGTGGTATCTCAAACAGCTAGCTGTAAGTAAAAGCCTGGCTTCTGGGAAGTACAATGTTTTCACTCCTGGAAAGGACATGTAAGACACCCACAGCAGCATCCTTTCCAAGCCCACTGGAGATACAGCCGTGTGAGCCCAGAAACACTAACACGAGTAAGCAGTGGCTCCTTCCTTTCTCAGATAAAGCAGACCAAAGACACAGAAGGAACTGTCCCTGGGGAACCTGCAGGTCCAATCCCACCAGCTGCCCCAGGTAACCCTTTCTGGTGCTCCTGCTTCCAGCAGGAATGGCAATCTCAATGCTCCTTCACAGGCTGCACATCATCCTTCTGATACAGCCTGTGGAGCCACAGCTCTCGTTCATTCTCTTCATCCCATCTGTGTAAGACACTCACAGAGGTTTCAGGCTTCCCTGGGCAGCGCAGTGGAAATGAGGCTTCTGCTTGCACTGCAGCGTTTTCTACTCTGCCAAGATGCTGTCAGGGTTATTGCAACTCTCAGGTGACCAAAGAGCAGCTGTGAAAAACTGTCCCTGGACTATTTCTTTCAAGCTGGAAGCCTGTCATCAGCCCTGCAACTGGTACACGGGGTATTTTCTAGCTTTAATTTATCTTCCTTCCCTGTCCCAAGACACTTGTCCAGTGTGTCAAAGAACGAGCTGTGTTCTTGGTGGACAATGGGTCATTTTCCATCATATCCAGTGTGGCAATACAGGGCAGATACTCAGTGCTCTGAGTTCCAGTTCACATACAATAATCAGTAGAATCTGTGAAGAAATTCCTGGTCTTTCAAAACATTCACATGGTTTCTACCAACAGATTACATTGCAACAGGACTGTGTGGTTTTGTATTTCTTCATACTATGACACTACTGGAATAAAAACATTTCATGACCTCAGGATAAAGGGGGAAGGGGGTTCGAAAACTACAATAAACAGATTATATGACCTTTCCCATATGCTTTAGGATCCGCCTTTCCCTGTTCCGTTTTCCACTTTCAGTAATTGCACTTGGATGTGCTCAAGTCTCAGGTACCCAGGTGAGCTCAGAGGTTGCAGCACCAGAGGAGGAGCTTGTTAAAGCCCCATTTGCAGCCTGGATACTGATCCAGCTCTCAGTGGGCATGAAGACCATTGCCCAGGATGGCCACTGACCCTGGGAACAGGCTGCCTTCCACACGCTGAATTGAAAAAAGAAACCAGCTCTACTACTGCAAGGTATCTGCAAAGCCAGAAGCAATCCTCCTCTTCCTGCTTCCTGGCACCAAACAAGACAGAGGCATATTAAAATATGACTTGTTTTCAGAGAGGAGACACTGCTTAGCAGAAGCAGAAGCTTCTCAGCAGAGCGGCTCCTCGGGGCTCTCATCCAAGCTGTAAGGCTCTGACCACATTTTGCCGGCACTGCTGGGAAGCCCTGAGCCAGCGCTGGAAGGTTACAACACTTTTTGTGCCTCACATGACTTTGGAACAGCAGTGCCCAAGCCCAGATAGCCCCAGGTTTCATTCAGGAGAGCTGGCTCATGAGCCATGGCCCCAAAAAGCATGCAAAGTTATCTCCATATCTACTCCTGGGAGTCCCACAGCTACAGGGAAAATAGAAGAAAAGAGCATTTTGGTTTATGGCTTCATAGGCAATACCAGGCTCAGAGACAGGACAGAAGTGAGAAGTAAAAACAGGAGGGCAGATGCTGGGGGATGTACATGTCTTGAGCTGGAGCCATGGACTCTCGCCCATCCTATAGCATGGCACGGTGGCAAGGCAGTGCCACTCAGCAATTTTTAGATGGCACTTAAGGCACGCTTTCCCTACAAGACAAATGGGATTTTGTGTTCCAAAAATACATCAGTGAAACACTTCCGCTAGTTCATCTCCTGTTCTTGGTGTAGGAAGATGTCGTAGGCTGATTTCCTGACAATGCACACTAAATCAGACCAGGAAACCAGCAGATGTCTCCTTTTGGTTCCACCTGTAGGAAAGGGGTTTCTTTGTGGCCAACACTGTCTCATGTAGCCACTATCAAAGGTGAGTACCAGAAGGGGACTGAGACTGAGCAACTGCTTCAGAAATCTGGTGCATTCGAAGTTCATGAATTGCCCCTGGGGAGTTTCCCCACAATTAGTGAGCTCTTGATGGAAGCACATCTCGACCTGGACACTGGGACAAAAGGGGAAGGGGTGCAGGAATGCAACTCAGAGGCAGTTGTGATGGGTGCAACAAAAAGCAGAGAGGGGCAAGGAGAGAAAACACAGCCCTGGACACTCTTACTCATAAATACAATCCTTACTTGCCTGAGAAAATGGTTCAATCTTGCAAACCATATGAGGATTAGAAGCAGGCTTCCACACTTTCCTTTACATAGAGGTATTTACATGCAGCATTATTTTCCATGTTGTACTGAGACTATTATGCATTTCCCCCAAGCATTCAGGACTATAAATAAAATTTTGGATTCAAAAGCATGGAAACAATCCACCTTGACCTTCCTTTCCATAGATGCGCAGTGCTCCGATCCTAGCAAATGACCCAGATTCCTTGGAGAAGAAATTTAATCACTCGCAGGGAGCCAGTGCTGAACAGATCACAATATTTGCTCTCTGATCCAGTCACAAAGACGTCATCAAGCTCAGAGCACGCTGACTTCTCGGGAATAATCTGCACAGAAATATCATCCAGGAAGCTCTTTAGAGAGAATGGGAATGTGCAAATATGATGCTGAGGTTTTCAGCTACATGGGCATGTGACGCTGTGTTTTAATTTTATGTTCAGTGTCCTAGCCAGAAATCTCATGTGGCAGCTGGTCCCCAGAATTCTGTAATATGATAATTGTCTGCCTATAAACAAGTGTTTGTATTACGAGTGCTTTCCCATGGCATTTATCTGTGCAGCAGAAGTCTGAGGCAGCCACAGAAGCAGCAGCAGTTTTTCTTGGGTCTAAGCAAACCTCCTAGTCTATCTCAAGAGAAATAGAATAGCACAGTCCTAGCAATAAAAATAATTAATTCTCTTACATTTATGTAGGATATGTATCTTTTATTCCAAAGAATTCTCAAAGCTATTTACTACCGACATATCTATTTTAGCATTTGAGGTTGCTGCTCTATCACGGGTCGCTTGCAACAGCAAAGTCTCATGTGGACTTTGCAGAGTGTCTGGCTCTTACTGGTACCAAAACCTCTGGCAAGAGGAAATAAAATCCCATGCCATTAAATGCAGCCACTTGTGAAAGACAGCTGTGCACAGCAACGCAGGAGTCCAGGGCAGATGATGAGAAAAAGCGCCCCAGCCAGCTGGAAGCACGTGTTGAGCTCAGGTGGCTGGGAAAGTACCTCCTTTCAAGCAGACATCCACACTAGAGGCTGAGCCAAGGAGTGACCCCACTGTCCTGTACACACCAGCCAAAGGCTTGCACAGGAACCAGCCTGCAATTTCTCACTCTGTGGGTACTGAGAGGTTGGGACAAACCTGACAGCAAAAAGCAGTGGCACAGGGACCCCGGCTGCCAGCTCTGCCTGTGTCTTCCCTCAGTCACTCCCACAGACTCTCATGTGGGCTGGACATTACTCCCAGGCTAATAAATCCTTTCCAAACCAGCAGAGAAGTGCAGAGGAGACAAACAGCACCCTCAATTCCCCACTCTGGCTGGCCGATCTGGTGTTGAGCGTGAGCTGAGCCAGAAGAGCCACGTACTTGTGCTCACATAACCTCCCATGTGAGCCAACAAACCCTGACAGGCAGCAGCACTGACTGCATATAACTCAAATAATCAGGGGCCTGACTCGGAGCCATCCACACTAACCCTGCTCCAGTGAAGTGCCACTGATTTCTGCTGAAACACTGCCAAGGTCAGACTGGTTCGGAAGAGTCCAGGTGTAATTTTGCCTTCTGAAGGCAGGACTACATTGTAAGTGGGAACAGATTTAATTAGTGCTATTTGAACATGATGAGGAAAGGGAGGAAATAAAGACAGACAGAGCTCCAACAAGTGTAAATTTTAACCTCCCCACTGCGAGCTTAAAAAGTGTGGGAGAATTGAGGAAGAGAAGAGAAATTACTAAAGGGAAATAATGTCTCTCCTAACAAGATGTCCTGTATTAAACCACAACACAAGATAATGCAGGGTTTGGGAAATAAAACCAAATAGAAAATGCCTCAAGTTAAGAACCCTGCTGCTTAAAAGCAGCACTGAATTCCCATCACTGCAGGTTATACTGGAGTGGTTCTGCTTTGCTTTGTATTTAACACTCTACATTTCACTCCTGCTCCCGTGGAAAGCCAAGTTTGGATGTGGGATTACAGTGCAATGGCTGATGACCATTAGCCATCTGGCCTCTCACAGGTCCAAGCACAAGCCCAGGTCTTTCTCAGCCAAGAGTCGTTGCCTAAATGAGGTGACATTCCTGATTTGTGTGTCAAAGCGTTTCCAGTGCTGTTCCGTGTGCCTGAGACCCGCAGGAGGAAGATTTCCAGCCAGGACCGGCCGCTAATGGCTCACCTGGCAGAGCTGCCACCCAAGGCCAAGGCAGCCCTTGCCAAGCCCAGACATGGCTTGTGATGAATGAAGAACACATGCAACAAGTCTGGCTGCTAAACAGCCTCCAACACCTGGCCAGGAGCCAGCAGATGCAACACCACACGTTTTACGAGGCACAGGGAGACGGAGCGTGGATCTCCAGCAACAGACCAGGCTCGGCATCTCTGCTCTCTTATTTATGGGAAACCTGCTCTGCCCAGGGTTCACGCTCCAAAGAACGAAATATCCACTGACATAAACCCCAAATGATACCTGAAAATGGACTGAAACACGCTCAAGAAACTGGCAACAGGCGAGAACTTCTATCTGCTGCAAATCAAGGCAGAAAGGAACGAAGCAGTTCCAGGAGGATCTGCTGTGTAGCAGAAATGCCTTAAATGCCCAGAGGAGCACAGTACAGAAATGGAAACGGCCTGATATAAAACCTCTGACGTCAGAGGGGCTGTTTCCTCCAGCCTCAGCCAGCTCTAATAAAAATCCACTGAGAAGTTCCAGAAGCAGCATTTACTTTGGAGTCCAAAAGACTTATTCAGTGTCTGCCATAAAACCAATTTTGAGAACTTATTTATGGGATCTGGTGGTCGCCCTGGTGCACTTCCCAGTGCCTCCTGCTGCTGCAGACAGACCCACAGCCATGGATGGCTGCCCAGCCCGTGGTTCCCAGCCATCAGCTGTGAGCCTGCTCTCACTCCCCAGCTCGTGGGGAAAAAAGGCAGTAAAATAAATTAATAAAGTGCATTTCCTGGAGGCTTCAGTAATAATTTCTTTCCCTCAGGACTGTGGTAGGTAAATCCCACATTCAAGGGCTGCTTCTGTCTTATCACATCAGCCTGCAGAGCTTCACGGTCCCCCTCCGTGTGTTCTCTGTGCACTGCCCCGGGCAGTGCCACTGACACAAGGGCTGCTACATCTCACAGCTCACCCTATCTGGTAGTCACAGTCCTGGATATTTTCCTCATCTTCACATCTCCAGCCCTCCTCCAAAAGACTCAGCTTGCCCACATCCAACCCAGTTCTGGACCTTTTCCTCCCCACCAGCGTGAAGGACACCCCACTGGGCGACAGATGAGCGATGTAATGGCCTCCTGACGTTTTTGTAAGATAATTTGAAAGGTGAAAAAGCAAATAAACCCATCCTGCCTGAGGGAAGTGGCCGTTTCTCCCTGTGGTGGTTTCCAGTGTCTCTGGAGCAAAGCAGCCTGGCTGACTGCAGGCTCTGTACCAGGGAGGAGCTCCCTGCAGAGCACACGTGTACACACACCCAGCCTGCCCACAGTCCTCCACAAGAAATCAGGCCAACTTCCAGAGTATTTATAGGTTTTGAAAAAGAGCCAGAACCCTCTCTCCGAGAGGATGCACAATTTAACATTGTGCAAAGTCATTAAGCCTCACAACACCGACTGTACAGCCCTGGTCTGGTAATAGGGATGGCAGCTCCTCACCAGACTTCATTAGATTAGTTCACATACTTGCAGGCACCTTAAAGTACCTGTGAAATCCCACTGTGATCCTAAACACAGAGCAAAACAATTGCTAACTATAATACAGGCATAAATGAACACTTAAAGTTTAGCAGAGGCCTCTGCTGATGGCAAAGAATCCAGTGGCAGAGACAAGAATTTGTATTTTCATGACACAACAGTTCTCTACTCCTCCCTTTATCAGGAGGAAATAATTTAGTTTTTCATTTTTATTTTATATTTTAACCCCATTTTGAAGGAACCCCAAGCTTCAGCCCTCTGACACGTTATCCCACATGCAGAAGGCCTTTGCAAGCAGCCCCAGCCATTAATGTGGATGAGTGTGAAGGTCTAAATTAGAATAGTTCTCTTTCACCCTTGGACTTTCTTTAGCCTGTCTGATGGAGGAGATTAAGGCAATGCCAGAGGAAGTAAAAGTTCACAAACGGATGATTTGTCAAGGGATTGCCACAGGTTAGCTTTTATTTAAAGCTTACTCAATCATCTTATCTCACTGGGCTTTAAAGCTGGGACAGTCACCTTGGCACCCACCTCCGTTCCCTGAAGTGTAGTTATAAAAATGGCTGGGGAGGCCACTGGAGTTAGCAGGACACTGACAGCCTGTGACACTGCTGTGCTAACGAGGGCAGATAATCAGCACGCAGTGAGGCAGCCACCACAACCAGGCTCAAAGACAAGCTCTGTGCACCACAGCCCGTCTTCCAAGAGTCACAGGCACCGGCACCCAGCGCATCTCCAGCTTTCAGTTTCTCTAAAGGGGTTTTATCAATTTGTTAGGCTGCGAGAAAACCTTGAAACACGAATTAAGCATATCAGGAAATATTTCCTTGGCACTGCCAAGAGCCTGAATGACAAGCTCCACACCCTGAATTCCATTAAGCCCCCTCTCAGCAGAGCTGCATCCTGCCACACAGGACTGTATGTGCAGCACCACCAGGGATGTCAGTGCCCACTCTCTTTCCCCGCTCCATTCCCATGCACATGCTTCTACAGGGTCTGAAATCACTGGATGACGAGTATCATTTCAGTTCCAAGGAGTATTACTATTACTGCTGGTTGGGTTAGATAGGTCAATGCTCAGAGAGAGTTTCACTGAACTGTGAGCTCTACCAGAGAAAAATCTGACCTGAAATCACCCATCTGGGCTTGTGAGTGAAGCCATTAACTCAGCCAGACCACAGGCATCTAACTCCAGGCCCTGTATGGCACCCTAAAGGCTGGGGGGACCTTTGTGAAGGATGACAAAAAGCCATGGCAAAACCTGCCAGCACGAGAAGGCTCGCTGGGAGCAACTGCTATGCGGACCACGTTAGCACTATAACAAATGCTATTTGTTCTTTTCCCTTAACATCTTTACTGCAGGCTTAGCAAACTGCATTTCATCGCTGCCCACTACTGCTGTAACAAAAACAAGCTCTTTTAATTAAAAAGTGGCTGTAAAGCCTGAAACGCCAAATGATGGACAGACAGACAGACATTGTGACTGAAGGTTCCTCTGTTTTGGTCCTGTGCCGTTTTCTGACTCTGCAGCAAAGATCTGTCTCCTGAGTGGCAAGCAGTGAAATGGATTTGATGGCTGTAGTTATCTGCCACTCAGATTCAAGGCTTTCCAAATCATTCCCAGTCCCACACTCCCGAGCTCTCTCTCTGCCACGAGGGGCTATGTGCATCCAATCTCCATGCATTTACAGTTTGTAACTGGAGCTGTCTCGTAATGCTCTACATATGGGCTTGAAAGAACATTATTGACAGCATATTGCTTAAGCTGGGTGAGAAGCTACTCCTCAACCTGTTTTCAACCTCATAATTCAGCAGTGTCCAAATTAATTTTATGATAATCTCATGCATCAATAAATTCAACTCACAGGTGGCTGACAGAACCCAAGATTTTGAAAATTATGTGCATTCCCCTTCAGGGAACAGACACGGGCAGAAGCAAAGGCTTGATTGCAGCCTGTGTATTTTTAGACACGTTAATTAAATCTGCCACATCATTTTAGATAGATGGCTCTGCAACTTTAATCCCAAGGTGCTGCCTTTCAGAGGGATTCCTGCGGGAGTCAATTATATTTTGTTTGCACAGTGTTAACAGGTGGTACCTGCAACTCTAAACTCTGGGCATGGAAATGAAAATCCAAAGAGCAAATTCTGTTCACTTTGCTAAAACAAATGTAATTGCAAGCAAACAGCCAAAGCCTCCTCGGGATAAATTACCTCTCCCAAACTCCTCAGAAATATAGTTTGCCCATCTATCCAAAGCCAACTGCTGGTCAAGCCTGGCTCAAAGGAAACTAGGATTAGTTTCCCCATTTTCTCCCCAAACCTCACTGCTTCTGGTTTCTAATAGAATCATCGACTCGTTTGGGTTGGAAGGGACCTTACAGAACATCTTACAGAACCTTTTAAACATTAGAAAGTTCTTTACAGGAAGAGTGATAGGGCATTGGAATGGACCGCCCAGGGAGGTCATTGAGTCACCGTCCCTGGAGGTATTTAAGAGGAGACTGGATGTGGCACTCAGTGCCATGGTGTAGCAGGCAGAGTGGTGTTATGTCAAAGGTTGGTCTCGATCATCTCAGAGGTCTTTTCCAACCTAGTTGATTATCTGATTCTATTCTCTGATTCCATTCTATGATTCTGTCTCATCCCAATCCCTGCCATGGGTAGGGACACCCAGGCTGCTCCAAACCTCATCCAACCTGGCCTTGGACACTTCCACGGATGGGTCATCCACAGCTTCTCCAGGCAGCTTGTCTGCCAACACCCAAACCTCCCTCCTCATCCAGGCATTACAGTTTCCATGTTGTTTTCTCACTATCACAGACATGCAGGTGACAAGATGTAGGTGACAGCATCACCACCCAGAGATGCCTCTTCTCTCAAGAGCTCTCTTTTACCCATCCAAAGGTTGTTTAGCATATCCGGTCTATCAGAAAGCTCCTCAGGGGTCACTCATATCAGCAAGTCATCTGGGCTGATTTATAAATGACGCCAAACAACCCTTTCAAACCCAGATTCCAAGTACCAAGAGGCTGTTTTTGGAAGGGAAGGGAGATGTGGAGCACAGGCATCATTATCTTATCAGCTCTGTTGTAATTCTGCCAAGCTTCCCTTCTTAGGGTTTATTTTACTAAAGGCTTCTCCATGCTTAGACCTCAGTTCTGCATCACTTTGCTTGCATATCAAAGGGTGAGTTAAAACCTTCATCCTGTGGGAAGGGAGGTGCATACGTGCAAACACAAATGTCAAGTCCTCTGTACTTCGCTGACTTTGGGATCTGAGGGGCATGAAAAAGCAGAACAAATCCAGGGCAATAAAGCATCCAGCCAAATCACATCTGTCTTCACACTAAGATTCCCACAGAGGTACCTGAAAACCCCAGGAGAAATGTCATCCCAACACATTTAATCTTTATGAGAAAAATGAGAATAGAACTGTAAAACTGTTTCACCCATAGTCTGATTCCAGGCCAGTTCCTGGCTCACATTTATTGTCAGCAATGAAGAGTGAGACCCAAAACATTGAGATTCACTCTATTAAATATGAATTTTTATTCCCATTTCACACAGGTGCTGGAGCTGGGTTTGATTCATTAGAGACAAGAGACTTGGGGTGCTCTGGCTTAGACTGTAAGGACTGAGAAACCTCTCCATTCTGCACCTTAACTGAAACAAGAATATCATCTGAAAGATGCCCCTTTGAATTGCTTTCTCTGTCTCCAGTGGAAGGGCACACACACTATTAACAGATGGAGCTTATTTAATTTAATAAAGGCTGATTTTAATCAGACCTAGAGTTCATAGCAATTAACAATTAAGTCCTCCATTCTGCAGAGGTCATCGGTCGTGTCTCTCCCAGACAGCTGGGTGAGACGTGGTGGGGAGCAGGGAAATGACAGCCAGTGCTGGCCTGTGTGCCTGGACTGGGGAACAACACCACATTCCCTGCATCCTGTTTGAGGAGAGCAAGCCTCAGAAATAGCCACCCTGGTGCAAAGTACTGCCCTCAGCCCACAACATCCTGCACTGGGGGCAGGAGTTTTCCTGATCATGTTAAAGAGCTGCACAGAACACCTGACAATCTCTGCAGTGAGAATGAAACTTCACAAATGTTTATGAGCTTCAGCGGTTTCTATGTTCACACAGAGCACCCTGCACCCAGGCTTATGCTGGAGAGTTCACGGACACTGAGGCCACACTTGCAAACCTGCCCAAGGTGCTACTGACAGATGTCCCAGCCAGAGTCAAACATGGTCACCAAGAAAAGGAAGCACAAGAGTCACATTTCTGCACTGAAAATCCACAGCCTGCCTTGTGGAGCTGCTAAAAAAAACCCCAAACCACGAGCTACAGGTGTTTTCAGATGCTGAGCAACTCAAACCCTGAGGTAATTTCTGAGATTTCTTAGCAGGGGTACCTTAGCAGCAAAGTGAGCTGCTTAAATCATCAAATCAGTTATTGTCCTGCTTGGTCCCCTGGTACTCCCTCTTCTCTGCTTTGAGTAACTTCCTTTCCCAAGAATTCTGCTGTTACAGTCAATGAAAACAAAACAAAACCAAAAAACAACACCACACCAATATTCAAGACCAAGGCAGCAGCTTTTGAAATAACAAGTGAGAGGAATTACTGTCCCAAAGAGAATATGGCAAAAAACAACAGTGAGGACTGTAAATACCATAAATTTGCTCCCTGTTTTCCCACTGCATTAATAATGTTAAGATTAATGTCCACAAATCTGCGTATTTCAAATGCCTGGGAACGAGGGGAGTTGTAAAGCTGACCTGTTCCTTTGCCAAGTCTTTGATTCCTGCTTTATGCTTCCAATAGCTTATGAAAAATGCAATACAGAGCTCTACATGGTAAACTGCCTTCCATTTTTCCAGCATTCAACACAATTCAAAGCACAAAAACAAAGTACAAGGTGGCATTTCCCCCTAAAACAACAGCAAAAGAAAATCTTTTATTTCTGCTGCCTTAGTCCCCTTCTGGGAAGAAAAGGAGAGGTGCTCATGTCCCATTAAGCAGCATGTCCACCTTCTCAGATAAGGCCGGCTCACCTCTTGAATTTGCATGTGAAAATTACCCTGTTCAGCTCTGGAAATGATGCTCGTGGGTGTAGAGAGCAGCTTTGCTGCTTTGAAGTTTGCAAGGCAGCAGAGATGAAGGCAGGAATTAACTCAATACCGATTACAGCTCCTGGTCTCCTCCACATCAGACTTTTGAACACAGAACAGAAACACACCGAGCAGCCAGGTTACGCTTCCCTTTGCCATCCAAAGCCCTCAAAGAGAGGAGACGAAAGCTCTGTTTGTTCCTGGAGCCCAGCCTTTCCTCTGAGCTGTCTGTTCCTGACTCAGGCTGCTGTTGGAAGAATACATCTCCAGAGAAGTGCCAACATCAAACACACAAGAGATTTTACAGGTGCACACACTGAGGCCTCTCTGTGAAGTGCTGTTTCCCAATAAAAGCATGACCAGGGGAATGCACTGGAATATTTTCATAGTAAGAGGGGCACTCTCTCTGGGCTGCTCTTTTTTTCTTTTTACTTTTCTTTTGCTAATGGACCCTTCATTATCATCACAAAGTTGTAACTTGGATCCTCCACCAGGAAATCACTTAAGCAGGCACTTAACTCCTTCATTTAAACAAGGAAACAAACCCACAAACACGCTCTGCTTCACGTCCTTACTGGAATAGCTAGTTATGCTCTTCCCCAAAGAGGGGATTCAGTGCCAAAACCAGCCCTGAAATCCACCACCTCTGGAGCAAAAGGCACAGTTAAAGGCACAACAGCTCTGGCCAGCAGTGAGGAGAGAGAAGCACATCCCCAGGCTGTGGGTTGGACACACTCGAGGTGGACCTTGCTGGTCCCCAGCCTAACCCACACTCTTCTCCAGGAGTCAGAAACTTAATACTAAGCTCTGGCCCTGATGCACCTCACTTTCTGAACTTGCCATCCTCTTTTCTTGAGGACCTCTGCTTTGTCCACTTGGACAATTTTTTCCTCCCAGACCCCGAACACTCAGTGCAGTTTCAACTATGATTTACAAACACACACGTAATTTTGACTCAAACACACAAAAATAAAACCATCCAGAGGGAAAACTAAAGTATTTCTCAATATTTTAATAACGATCCCTGAAAAGACAACTTATTGTATCAGTGTCTCTGTATCCACCTCCGTTTATAAAATGAAAACCTTTGCAATATTTAATAGGCAAAGAAAGAAGAGTTTTTTGTGGATAAGATACACCTCCAGCATATGATTTTGCTCTTTTCCATTTTATAATCTTCTCAATCTAAAGAGGAAGAATATAATACAGGAGACGATTCTGTAGCTTGAAGAGTGTGCTCGAGAGTTCAATCCCACCAATAAGCAGTGTATTTCCTGAAGTACATGACACACAAGTTTCTAAAATGCAGCAATTAGATAAGCCGATTACATTTAAAAAAAAAAAAAAGGTGCTGGAAACACTGCCCAAAATCTGGAATAATCTACCATAAACTGACCACTGACCATTCTGCTTTGCTCAGTGTTGGCTCTCCCCCACCACACAGAGTGTCCTCTCTGAAGGCTGTTACGGAATATCATTCCTGGAGGATTAGGTGGCAGTCCACCTTTCTTTTTGGCCATTATTTGCCTGTTTGTTTTCATGTTTACCTTTGATGTACTCCTGACAGCAATGGCAGTTAGGCCCAAATGCTGATGAGCTGAACAAGATGAGCTCTTTTGATCTTCCCACTCAGGCTTAGCAATTTCTTCCAGATAAGGACAGTGAAGGTCACACCAGGATGGATGCAAAACCTCTCACCCTGTGCCTCACCCAGATGTGTGTCTCTGTTACAGCCTCCAGCCACACCAGCAGGATATTTGGGTCATGGGTTTGTGGAGACTTATGACCACTCACCCTCTGAGTCCTGGCTCTGTTATCTAAGTTAGTGACTATCGGCTTTGATCAGAGTGTGGAAAGAGGAGCTTACATCGAACCAAGGGCTGATAACTGAGAATGGGACCATGGTAAATTCACAAAGAGAAGAACTTAGATACTCAGGCTGAGCATCCAGCTTAAAATCCACACTGACACCTACTGAAACTTTGACAGCAGACAGCCTTTTCCCTTTGCTTGCACAATGGCACGTGTTCAGAGAGCTCTCGGGGCCAAAATTCACTGCTTCAGATTGGCTAATTTGAGTTGGCCCATTAAGTATTCCTGAAACAGTCTTAGATAGTCAATTGTAATCTAGAAATGTTCTGTAGACAGGGCTCCAGCAGGAATCCTTGAAATAAACTGCAGTAAAAAGAGAAAATGATAGTCCATAATAGAATCACTCCATTCGACATAATAGAAAATAAAGCATAATCAGCGATGTGAAGAGCGACACACTGTACTAAGCACTATGCATTACTCATTCTCTTCAAATGATCGAAATTGCCAGGATTTTCTCATGTCTAGAGACCAAACAACCCCATAAAGAAACTGCTGAATATCAAGAGGGAGATTTTTCTCTACCAAGAAAAACACTTTGGCGGCATTAGAGTCTTGCAGTCTGAATCTTAAAGGCTGCAGACAATATTCAAAGGAGCAATTTTAGATTTGATGATAGCCACGAGTGAGTCCCATTACACCTCTAAGGCAACTTCCCAGCCTCTGGACCTCACCAAAGGATCATTTCTAGAACATAAGAGAATGAGGAACATTAAGCTCAAAGTGAGAGTAAATCTACCTGACGTATTGTTAAACTTGTCAAGCCTTTGTGATAAATTTCTGGTGTCTAACCCAGAGCCGTTGTCAGAGAACAGCCTTTGTTGCACCGTTTGGTCTCGCCGCCTCTAGCACAGCACACACGTAAATCTTGTTAGTGAACTAAGCATAACTAATGCTTTGTGTAAGCAGTTGTGTGTACGATTTGGGTGTTTAGGAATTCAACCTTCCAAAACGAAGTGGCTTTCACATGTACCGCTGGTAGCTACTCAGTCAAACCAGTGGTGGTTAAGATGTCAGTTTTCAAGCACAATTCCCCTGATGGCATGAAGTGACCCCATGTAAAGAAATACAAAGAGGTCTCATTAGTTCTAAACACTTCATGCTCCGAGCTCTGAGGTTTACAGTTTTGCCCAAAACAATGAGACCCTGGTGCATTCACCTGGGGGGAACCATGCAGAGGGCTGGTGTTCCCAAGAAGCTGTTTAAAGCTGCATGTGAAAAAAGCACCAGTGTGCCATCTTCCCTCCTAAAAAATCCCCCTCCTCCTCCTGAAAGCAAATCAAACATCTGATTGAGGGAGCATCCCAGAGCAACTGGCTCCCTTCAGTGTTGAGCAAGAGCTTATTCCAGCATCAAAGTCACTGTGTATGAGCTGGCCATTGGTGTTCCTGTTCCAGAAAGAGCTGTAAGAAGTAATCAACAGGAGATATAAGAAGGTCTACAGAACCTCTGATATAAGCCGTGAGAATGTGCAGGATTTACTGCCAGAGATAACTTAGAGCCTGATTTCCCCACTGTATGGATGCCTTCAGGAGCTTAAGCCATCAGCACAGCTCCACAGTTTCTTCATAACAGAATAAATATTTCTGCAGCACATGTGAAAACTTGCACTGGAAAGACTTTGTTATGTTGTTAGAGCTTGAAGAGCTTAAAGGTCCTGCCAAAACTGAGGAGAACAGACAGCATTTTCAAGCCAAATACATATTTCTCCCAGAGCTTTGATAGAAGTGGCAGCAAAGACACAGAGATTACTGATGTGTTAGAAACCACAGAAGTGCCTGAAAATGGTCACACAGGAATTAGGGCTTTCTCCCCCAAAGAAGGTGATGAGATCAACAGCCCCACTGAAGCACATCTACACCAATGCACCAGCATGGGCAGCAAACAGGAGGAGCTGGAAGCTGTGGAGCATCAGGAAAACCATGACCCAGCTGCCATCACAAACACAGGCTGGAATGACTCACAGAGCTGAGCTCTGCAACGGGTGGTTATAAACTCTTCAGAAGGGACAGGCAAGGAAGGAGAGCTGGTGGAATAGCCCTGCGTGTTAGGGAGTGGTTTGATTGCCTAGACCTTAACTGTGGTGACAACAGGGTTGAGTATATGGGTAAGGATCAGCAGGAAGGCCAACACAGCAGCTGTCGTGGTGGGAGTCTGTTATGGACCACCCAACCAGGACGAAGAAGCCCATGAAATATTCTTTAGGCAGTTGCGAGAAGTTTCACAGTCATTGGCTCCTGTTCTCAAGGGGGGACTTCTTACAAACTTAGAAGATACAACACAGCAGAGAGGGAACAGTCTAGGAATCCTCTGTTAGGTTTTGGGGCCCTCACTACAAGAACAACACTGAGGTGCTGGAGGGTGCCCAAAGAAGACAGTGGTGGAATCACCATTCCTGGAGGAATTTGAAAGACGTGTAGACGTGGCACGTGGGGACATGGTTTAGTGGTGGGTTTGGCAGTGCTGGGGTAACAGTTGGACTTTATGATCTTAAAGATCTTTTCCAGCCTAAACTGTTCTACTCCATTCTATTCAATATTTGATGTTTATGTTACTGACCTCCAAATGTCCATCTTCACTGTCCTTTAATCAAATGTGCCTGACCCATCCTGCCTAATGCACTGCAAAGTCCTTGTCAAAGTCACCTGTATAAATTACCTCCAAATCTGAGCATCTTACAATTTTTAATGCATGAATTGTCACAACACTCTTCTAAGGTAGGGAAATGATATTTTGCTAACAAGAAAAGGAGGCACAGAGATGATAATTGCCAGACTTTCATCAAAATTTACCAGTGCAGGTCTGCCAAAAGACAGGGAGAAGATCTGGAAAGTGAAATTCTGTTAGTTCCCTCAGCTAGGCCCCAAACAAGGGACTGTCACTGCTCCCATCTGGAAAAGAGGATGGATTGTTTTGTTCTGTCTGTGCAAAGTTCCATTTGTTTGTTGCAAGGTCAGAAGCTGACAACAAAACAAAGCTTAAGAAACCTAAAGCTGTTCCTCTGCTGGTCTTCCACCCCCCTCAGCATCACTGAGTCCCCTGCTCTGCCTGTGCTGTGACACCTGACAGGCCCAGACCCCCCTCTCTGTGATGTAGCTGAAGAAGGGGATGTTTTACATCACACTATTGAAATTAATCCCTGCTTTCTCATCCTTCTAACGCACCACGCGGCTCCTCGATCGATGCGCTCCTCCCCGGCAGGGAGCAGGAACATGTTCCCAGTTCCGCTCCACTGTGTACCACTTTGTGGGGAAACCAGACTCTGTCACCGTCTTGTCATGTTAAGAGAATAATATAATTTAATCTTTCCAGGCAGTTTAAATGAAGCTGCTCTACCCTGAAATAGATACACGAGTGTACAACACGCAAAAGACAGATCCTTCAATAAACACCTTACCCATGTCTCTGTTGCACACGGGGATGTTAGAGATGTCCAGGGTTGTGTCCCCCCAGCACAGAAAGCTGCCACCACTCATGAATGGGACCGAAGTGCTATTTGTTTGTGCCACTTCTGGAGGTCAGACTGACCTGCAGGTTTCCCTTTCAAATGCCTTTACTTTGGCAAAGGCAACTGAACGCGACTCCCCAGTCACTTCCTCTCAGAGGAGAGATTATTGCCCTTCTCTCCATGCTCTCACAAGGCATTGCCCGCACTCACACTTCTTCCTGCACGTAACACCAGCCATCCCAAACTCTTCCCACTGGAGTTCTTCCCCTTATTTAAACACAGGAGAAATGTTCTGGTCTGCTCTCATCACACGGCAGCTCCTCACCCCAGTCCTGTAGGATCATTCATTTCCTGCTCCCCCCTCGCTGCTTTGTGTGCATCACCATGGGGGCAAGAACACTCACAGTGAGAAATCATCCATACCAGAGAAAGAAAAGGCATAAAATATTAGTTAACAAGAATCTGGAGTGCAGAAAGATTAGATTAATACTCGGTACATGACTCTTCACACACATAAAATAAGCTGAGCAATCCACCTTTTGCAACCCTGCAAACCTAATTTCTGTAGTTACAAGCACCCTCACCCATCACAGACAAACCAGCCGGTGTGTGGATCCCCTGGCACATCCCCACACCAGGCAGCGGGCTGGGGTTCCCAGTGGGGAAGTGGGAATTTGCAGAGCCAGTGAGCCCTGATCATCCCTTGCAGGGCCATATTTGCCACCTATCTGAGGGCCTTCTAAAGACATCATTCAAATATCATCAAAAAACCCTTACTCCAATTTTCTTCCACTTCACTTTACAGCCAGACAACACACTTGCCCCCTCCAGAGAAAGAAAGTGACAATCAGTTTAAAAAACACTACATATTTCTGAGTTGGAAAGTGCAATCCCTCTTTAAACAAATACTTCTTTTCTACTGTTCAAACACAGTCTTGGTGACAGCACTTAGATTTGGAAACAAACTCCCCCTGCCACCTGAGAGAGACAGTTTATATATTTGGTTACAACAGGCCAACAAATGGTGGGTTTTCAATACCAGAGAGACCCTTGGAGCAATCAGTGGCTTGTAAAAGAGTGTTTCTGCCTGGTGCTCTGTGGTTTGGGGGCTTTTATACATTTGTAAGTGATTTTTGCATTTGTGGTCTTGTGGGACAAATAACATTGCTGGAACCAAGCAGCATGACTAAGTACAACACAAACTTCTTCGCAAGTCTCTTCTGGCACAGCTGAAAATTCACCTCCAACGAGGCAGCTGTTACACAGAGCACTTGGGCAGCTCTGAAATAAAGGCCAGGCACAGGCTCAGCTGTAGGAGCTGAAGTATGAGAGTAAATAATCTCTCTGGGGATTAAAACAGATTGCTAACTGCAGAGAGCCTCCAGAGGCAGTTTTTGGGACAAGCAACCAGGGCAATCGCCTGGAGTCGCAGTCTGTGAGACAGTGTGACAAAGCCACACGAAGTGCTGGTCACTCAGGGGTGGTACCTGCCCCCCCTGCAGCTCACCATCAGTTTGAACCTACAGGCTACTCCACCTAACCAAGACCTATTCCTCATTTTCTTCTAATGGAGGTTTCCTGATCACAGGCAAGACAAATCCCCCACTCAGTGGTGAGAGTGGTCCCTGTTAGAGAAATGCACTACTTGTCTCCTTTGTGGACTTCATGCACTCAAGCCCACAGCAGACCATTAGAGCATTTACTCTGACATCCTGTATATCACCACCTCCTAAAAGTTGTCCATAATCTTGTATGGAGGCCCAAGCTTGTGCATGGGAAAGCTGCTCTGCCAGAGCAGCCCCAAATGTTACAATTCCCATTCACAATGCTGACATTTGACAGGCTTGGAAGTGAGAAGGGTCTGCTGAAGTGGGTTCTGGTCTCACTCCTTTGAAGAGAGAGCAGTGACAGCAACACTGAACAAACAGCTTAACAGGTGCCTGAGCTTCTGCCCTGCAAAGCCCAGGAGCTGCAGGTTGGGAGCACACTGAGCCCTGGGATCCACATTTCCAAATGGAGAGGTGCAGAAACCTGTACACACATCTCTGCCTCATGCAGGGAGAGACAGCAGGCAGCAGAAAGAAAAGCAACGAATGAAAGCAAAAGTGCTGTTCTGGAGCTGCCAGTCCTTTGGGGGCTGCGAAAGGCAGGAGCAAATGTTTCAGGTGCAAACAGTACATGGAGATACACAACCTTTGTGGCTGGGGCATGGCCCCATGGGGTGGTATTACACGATCTGTATAACATTCTTGGCCATGTTCAAACATGCTCGACCATCAGAGTCTTTACAAGCAATAGAGCAGGAGCATTGCAAGAATACAGGTTATTTCACAGCTGAAGGGGACTCTGAGCCAGCCAAGAGATGGTCATGGAGTCAAGGGTGAGCACACTGGAGCAGCTTTGTGCTTCACCATGCATGGGTAGGGCAGCCACAACTGCTCAGCTGTGGGCTCCCAGCCTGCCCTGGTCACATGGGGATCTCTGTTAGCTAAACCTCAATAAAGAGGTTCTCAGAGAATACAGTAAAAGGCTGTTCCAGCTCTCAAGCATGACCAGGACAGTGAGCTCCCAACACAGACTATGCTCCGTGACTCTCTGGTGTTCATTAAACTGTTCCCCAGAGCAATCGGTGCAGAACTGGTCAGAAATTGTCAGGCAACACAGCATTTCAGCAGAAGATTTGTCAGAAATGCCCTGTAAACTTCCAACACATCACGGTGCAGCCAAGGGCATGGATTTCAACAGCGCTACTGGATGGAAATCCAGCTAGCAAAGCTGTGCTCCCAGGCTGTGTGGGAAGGCTGGGCACCCGGAAAAGCAAGCACTGCTGGTGCTGCAGGAGCACACAGGAGCTGGGAGTGCTCCAGGGGTGGCCACAGCAGAGCCATGCAGCCCGAAGGATGCCACAGCCTGGGCACCCCACTAAGGGCCTTTTCCCTTAGAAACACCATGTGCCAGGAGTTCTGCTTGTTTTTTCCTCAATCTCCAAATTTCTGGGTTTGAGGCATTTCTAAACTTTCAGCTTCATTTTGTGATAAAAATCAACTTTCAGAAAAAGAGGGTGAATGCATCGCCAAGAAAAGCATTCCAAAGAATTTGACATTCTTCACGACAAGGACAATTGTAAGATTTGCCTTGGACTTTGGGGCAAGCACTGGTGCTGGACTTCTCAAAGGAGAGGGAATTCTGCATTTCAGACAGTCCTAGGCAGAAGACTCAACCCCAAAAGACTTTGTAGGCACTAAAGGAGTGAGCAAAGTTAATGATGGGTAGAGCCAGTGAGCTATTGCTTTTCAGAAGGAAAAATATTTCCAGTTCTCTAGCCTCATTCTGCTGATGTACAAGAAGCTGTATTAATTCTCCATAAAATTAAGAAAAGAATGAGGTGCTTTTTGTAAGAAAAAACCTGTAACTACAATAGATACTGACCATGAATATAAATGGGAACATACAGAAAATTAGGCCAGGCAAATTAGCCGGTGCTAAAAGCCTGGATACAGCCCACACGTGCCAAATGTGACTCTGGAGAAATCTTGTAATTGCTTTAAGGACAGGCTTAAGATACTGTAAGTAAAAGCCATTCAATATGCCAACAGAGCAGGCAGCTACAGCAATATCATCATGGAGAAAACGCTTCTTTCCATCTCCATCTAGTGGGTCCAACAAGCCACTGCTTTATCCACGATGCTCTTACGGCATCGCACACAGAGATCTGACCTCCTTATGTAACATGCCTTTGGTCCCCTAATTCTCTCCCCATGGCTTTCTGCCGCTCCCCCAGCTGCATCTCTCTCCCCATCTCCCTTTTCATCACAAAAGAGTGATTCTCTGAGTTTCTCCATTTTGCTTAATAGAATTCATTGCACATTAGGGCCATTTTACAGTGAGATTTACAGCAATGTCACGAATAGAGAAAATTGTTGTAAAATAACTGCGGACAACGTTATAGAGCAGCAATAAAATCAGCAATAATGCACAGCTGTGTATTTATGTCTGCCACCTGTTCACTTCACTTTCCTTTTTTAAGCCACCTCTAATCAGATCAACCAGTTCATCTGATAATGTTGCACTGGAAAGCAGAGATCCAAATTTCACACAGCTTTCCCAGCCTTTATATACAGACACAAAGAGAGCATTCGCTGTGCCCACGAGTACATGTGTGTCAGGCAGAGCCAAGGGGAAGATCCATCACCTACATTGCTCATGAGTGACTCATCAAATAACCACCTCTACATGCAATGCATGCACAAAAACATACATCCCTCAGAGACACACTACAAATACAGCTGACCACACGTTGTATGCACATATATCTATCCATTTTGACACTCAGAGTCCGAATCCCCAGGTCCCAGGCTGTAACCTAGTGGTCCCGTACAGGACAAATATTTCTTAGCTGTGGACTGCAGAGAGCTGGCTGGTCACTGGGATAATTCCCTTATATAAGAAGAAAAAAGAAGGTGTCAGCTGGATATCCAAGCCATGAACCATCAGTCAGTGACAGGGGATTCAGAATATCCCCACTACTGAATGATAATCAGAGGCCAGAGGAGCTGCAGCCCAGCAGGGCTTGTTTTGGGTGACAAGGGCTGAAGAATGTGTAAATAAGCAAGCTTGAAAGAGATTATTTTGTTTCTTAGTCGAAATTCCAACCTGGACCATCCATTATGGGCTGTACTTAATATTTCAGCTCCAAATATGTCTTCTACTTAGTGCTGGAGGCTTTGCCAAGACCATCCTTCTCCCTGAGAAGTGAGAGTGGACTGAGACAGCCACTGCTTGCAGAGAGCAGATTTTGTACAATTTGCTTTCCACCTCTGGCAAACATTTCTACATCCAACACTCCAAAATAATTGCTGTGGGATCTGTGAACAGCCTGGTGCATTTAGATATCCCAATTTACTTTATGGATCATTTTGTGATGAACAAGGGCAGAACAGCCGCCTTGGGTAACATCCAACCAACAGTGATAAAAGGCAGCCCTGCGTGCTGTGCCACCTAGGAGGGATGTGTGAAAGGTTCTGTCAAAAAACATTTGGATAAACTATCAATAACCCTTCTTGTGCAAACCACAGGACTCTCTGGAATGGAAAGTGCATGGGCTGAATTTTAAATGCCCCATCCTGACACAGCCAGTGCTGTGGCAAACCACCGACGGTGACACTTAGGGCAGGTCTGTTTGGATGCCCTGGCTCTGCCTGGGAGCGATGCCACCCCGTTAACACACAGGTTTAACAGTCACCTCTGAATTAGGAGGCATTTTTCATCACACAGAGGCCCAGTGGGCAACATATTAGATGAAACTGCAAAGGAAAGCAAGTGCGTAGAGCTGGTGAAAAGTTTAAACTGAAATGCAGTTTTAATTGAACATTTCTCACATTTAGGGCCAATTTCTGGGAAAGAAAACACGTCAGCAGGGAATGAAGTGAGCAGGTCCATGCTCTCTTCCTTTTTCACCTGACAGGTTTTCTGAACCTAGTTCCATCTTCCACAATCCATCAAAATGAGGAATGCACGGTGTGACTACAGCATGTTATGGGAAAGCAGGTCCCCAAAGGGAAAGGAATGGGAGAACGCAATGCCTGAATTGCAGCTCTTCTGAACTTCACTCTCGATCATTTAAGTACCCCAACATTTTGGTTTTCCACATAAATATTTGGTATATTTTGATTTTTATCAGAAAACTTCAAGATGTCCAAGCTTAGCAGAACACAAGCTCTCCCAGCCAGGAGGCACAGAACAACTCTTAGTTAATAAAACAATAATGATATCATCACACTGCAAAACACTGCAGGAAAGAACTGCTTGAAGCCCTGATTTTATTCATCACTGAGTCACACACAGAGGGAATGAGGCTTCAGGAGCATTAGCAAAACACTTCCCTTTCTCTGCTCCTCAATTCTCCCACCCCTGCCCTGGGCATAATGAAGTTTTCTCTAACTCTCAAGCTTCAAGGCTAAATACATTAATAGTTGTAAAACACTCTCCCCTCAGTAGCTGGATGAAAAGAATATAGAAATTAAAACAATGTATACAAGATTATTATAATAGGGATGATATGAAAGCCCTTGTGGAAGTGCTGGAAGGCCATTGCATAAAGTCACTCAGTGATGACCCCAAAGCAATAATGAGCTTCTCATCTCATACAGCTTCTCCAACAAACACAATATGATGGGGAAAAAAGAAGTACCAGGCTTTTGTGGACTGAAGCCTGAAGGCAAATCTTTCCTTATCAGAAGTTCTGCAGGTCAAAACAGGATCAAGAATCTTCATCACGCTCAAGCAAATAATTACCCCAAAGGTGAAAGAGAAGTAACTGAGGACCCATCCAAATCACACAGAGCTAGCACAGCACAAAGCAAAAGATTTCTAATGTGGTGATCTTTCTCATGGTTATTTGTCACAAGTATTCCTTTATCCGATGGTTTCTGAGGAAAAGAGAAGGATCAATTCTGCCAAAGGAATCTCTACCCCGCAGCTGAATTTTCAAAGCTGTGCCAGATCATATGGACGTTGTACAGAAACGAAAAGGAGGCCGGGAAACACATGCAGCTGAGCAGTTAGTGCTGCATTTGAGATGCATGAAGGATCATGCAAGGATAAGCTGGATACCACGTGGAAGTTAATAGGAAGCACATATTTCAGAAGCACAATCCCACACCTGTCCACAAAGGCACACAAATTAAAACAGAAGTTTGCAGTAAAGCTTGTGAGAAGTGTATGTGGGCAAGAAGGGGCGATGTGGAAATTAAAACCCACCAATTTCTACAATTTAAATGTCACCATTCAAAAATCTGTAGGAGAAAAGAATTGATCCACCTCACTGCCTGTAACAAGAGTATTACTAATGCAATAATCTTTTTTTAATGTTGTTTTCAAATTTGAAATTTTTGTAGCATCTTTAGTTTCAGACATCTCTTTTCTGCACAAAATTAGTTCCCTGGAGCTGAGGGTGGACTAAGGTACATAAAAAAAATAAATATTAAATCTATTTTTCCATAATTCCTAATCTTTAACCACCACTCCTCAGACAGACAACAAGTGACCTGACCAACTTCCCCCACCTAACATACAACATGACTCGTGCTCTCTGGGGCTACGTTAAATGTGCAGCACTGGGTATGAACAGGGCACCAGAACATGGCTAAAGTGACCACCAAGCACACGATGAACGGGAACTCAGTGCTGAGTTACGCAGCTGCTGGCACACAGCTCTGTGACGGCACGTTAGCGAGTCACAGCAGTCTCACTGCTTTTTTCGGCTGCTGCAGAGGCAGCCTTTCAAGGCTTGGGTCAGTATCAACCATTTTTAGAAGCGACAACATCTGCAGTGAGGAGCGGCTTCAGCTGCAAACCCAGCCCGCCGGGGTCCGGCCACAAACGCGTTTCTCCGGCCGGACACCCGAAAGCAGAAGCTCTCAAACCCCGGAGCTGCAGCTGGAATGTGGGGCCCAGGTGTTTCTTTCTCCCCAAGTCTCCCAAATTATTTACTGAGACTAGAAGACAGGACCGGCCAAGAACAGATGAGTAAATACAGCACTCTGGGCGTTTTGTCATTCCAATCATGTTCTCAATGAGCATGACATCATTCCTTGCCACGGCAGGCGAGACCCTGAGGGAAGGAAAGATCTAACAACTTCCACGCGCCAAGGACCTGATTCACCCTTGCTTTACACCAGCTTTCTGTGCCACTGCACTTCAGTCAAAACCTGTGTGACTCACACCTGTGATTTTTATCAGCGACCTAGCTGGCTGGTTATTTCTGAAACCAAATAAAACGTGGGGCTTATAGTCGTGTTCCTGCCACCGTAGATAAACGCTCAAAGAGTTGTCTTCAGAACAGGTCTGGAAGGGGCAGATTTCTCCCTGGTGCAAAGTTACTGCGCTGCTGAAGGCAGTGGAGTCAGGATCTGACTTTAGGACTTCAGAGATTACTTAACTCAGTCCCACCTTCATCCCATTGCTCAGGTCCTTGTCCACTACTTTTTTTCCAACCCTGTCAAAAGTTACAGATTTTGTCTTGCAAGCACAAGTCAAGGGTCAGAACTCCCCTCATGGGTTCAGCTACGCACAAAAAGTGTGGGGAGGTCCATTTTTCCCCATGGTGACTTCTCATCATACACTGGGTTGTCTCCAAGGCCCTCTCCTGTCCTGCAGGGCTGTCTAACCTTTGATCAGTGTTCAGAATGCAAGAAACACTTCAAATCCTCCGGAGGAACCTGACAGATTTCAACGAGCCTGCTGTATCTTCATTAGCAGGGCTGCAATAGGGACACACAATCCTAAGGCCCACACGTAAAAACAAATCAAAAAGGAAGGGATAGGACCACCCAGCAAAGACAAGGAAACATATTTATCTGAGAACTACTATCAAAAGCAATCTACCACATGCACCAAGATGTCACCAGTAGCAGGGCTTGCTGTTCTCCTAAAAGTACCTAGAGCTGTGACTCTCAGAAGTCCCTCTCCTCCTCCTTCCCCTTCACCAGGAACCTCCACCACATGGAGTAAACAACGATCTCGGCTCGATTTGCAATGCGTAGCTCCGATCTGCGTGTCTGTAAGTGCTATGTCAGGGTATTTGCTGTAGGTATTAAGACAGTTAGTCATCTCTGCTGCTGAGCCTGCAGCAATATTTCTACAACTTCAAAGGCCGTAACAAAGAATAATATCTTTTGGCTAATTAAATCAGGATATAATGTAACAAAGGGTTTTTCCCCCCCCCTCTTCCTTGAGTTTCTGCTTTCATAACCTAATCAGGCATTTTACTGGGTGAAACATCTCTATTAAGTCTCATTTCTCAGCCACATGATACAAAAACAGGATGATAATTGAGGCTGCATAATTGATGTGCGCAATGACAGCATATAGAAAAGGGCTCCATTAGCCAGGTCACATCATTAGCATACATTACGTTCAACAAGATTGCTCTCTTCACCTCCTATTTATTAATGGGTTAATCCAGTCCCATCAGCCTGAATACATCATTGTTTAGGTCCTTTCCTGTAAGATACAGCAGCTCAGTTTTACATTAGGAAAGACTTGCCACCAAGGGCAATAAAATCCCTTAAGTGTGAGCAGAAGCCCTCAGTCCCCCCAAAAGCCATGGCCATCAGGTCTGCAGCACCAACATGTCCTTGGCAGCACAGACCCAAGCAGGGAGGGAACTCCTGCAAGGACATGTGAGCTGTTGCCAGACCACACCACAGATGGACTCCTTGAATGATCCCACTGTCTGGTCTGTCTTCAATTTCCTGCCTGGATTACCACACTTCTCAGGGAGCTGATTTCCTCTCCCGCTGTCATTGACATAGAGAGATATTAGCTGCTGTTTAAAAAGAAATTCAAAGGTAAAATGATGTTTAAATGTTATATGAGATTTATATCTCTGCCTCCCTACAGTGGTGAGGATACCTGGTTACTGCACTGCCTGTCTCTTGGGGTGGACCTGCCCAAAGAATTTGCTTCAGGTTCAACCACAGCTACCCATCATCCCAAAATCTCTGGAAGAGCTCACATCTGCTGGCACTGGTGCAAAGGTAAAAGCCTGGTCTCCCACAGGGCTCTGGTAGCTGCTGAAGGAAAATGCTGTTCCTGCACATAAATAAGAAAAATCTGGTGCTATGGGAGAGATTTCTACTTAGATTATGTCATGATGCTAAAGAACCTGGCCTTACAGATGTGGTATTTATTTAGATGCTTTAGGACAACCTGTATGAATACTCATGATTAATTCCCTGAGCATGGGTGCCCCAAGAATAGACAGCCTTAGCAGAGCAATTCAATTGTCACAAGCAAAAAACGAACTGGGATCCCTGCTCCAAGAATGCCGGCCACCTTCTGCCTCATGCCTGGTTACAAAGTCCCTTGGGACTTCAAACCTGTCAATTCAGAGTCAAGTCCCACGTCAGTTCCCTAGAAGTGATGCCTCATCCCTAGAAGTGTTCCAGGGCAGGTTGGATGGGGCTCTGAGCAACCTGATCTAGTGGGTGCCATCCCTGCCCAGGGCTAGGAGGTCAACTAGGTGATCCTTAAAGCCCCTTCCTACCCAAACCATTCTACAACTCTATAAAGTCACGGCCAGCTGAAGTGTTCATTCCCGAGTTACCTTTTTTGCAATAACCTGTGCATGATGTCCCAAACTGCCACCACTGCTGTGCCTTTTCAGTTCATCGTTTTAGCACATGGAGAGGTCAGCTGAGCTCAGACCTCCCTTGTGCTGGACGCAATATGGGTAGATAAAGGACAGAGGAAAGCAAGCCCTATTATTCTCATTTTACATCTAGGTTCAAATAAAAAACCTGCACACCCTGTCTAGTCACACAGAAAATCTAAAGAAGAAAGGAAGTAAAGACAGGTATTTTTGATTGCAGCCAAGGCAATAATTATCCACTTCCTCTGCTGGCCTGTCATGCTCCACTCCACCAGGAACAGGACAGAAGCAGGGAGGCCAAGCTCTCAGCTTAGGCACGATTCACTTATTGTTCCTTCAGGAAGAAAACAGTCTTTGCAAATTGACTTTTTCCTATTCTGGGAATCTGCAAATCAGTGTATTGCCTTGCCTGTGTGAGTGACACCCCTACAATACAGACACTGCCGAGAGCCCACAGTTAATCACCACTGCCAGGTGCTCTTCTGCCTCACACTGCAGCCTGCTAGACAGAGCTACTTGAGTAGAGTAGATGCACAAACCATCCCCATTCTCATATCTCATTCAGAAAATGTCACAGAGAGACTCTGCACTCAAAGCTGGTGATGCATTGATATATTTACTAGCATATCATCATCAGTACTGAGGCTGAGACATGAACATAATCAATCTGCTGTGTTGGATCTCTCAGACATGTTAGAGTTATGTTAATAAGACAGCAAGTTGTCAGCTTTTCTAGTGAAATATCAGAGTATTTTTTTTAACATCTAATAGTAGCAATTCAGAGTTCAGAAGCTCTGGAATAAAGTAAATGCTTGTACCTCTTAACTAGCCTTTCACTCATACTCCTATTCTTTTCTCAGAGTTAGTATGGGATACAGCACAAAATAATTACTCTGGAGACCTCCACTGAAGCAAAGCTCTCATAACAACAAGCAAATGGAGCTTTCCACCTACCCAAGATGCTAAATTAAACCATACGCAGTCCACAGAAGTCTTCAAGTGCCATTGTAAAGTAAAAAGGAATTTATATAGTCCTGTTTTAAATAAAGTGCGCATTGTCATTCCAGCTGGCATAAATAGGGAAAGGAGGATCAAACATTCCCTTTGTTGCTGGGCCCTCTCCCCAAGTCCTCCACCACAAAATTGATAAAGCTCTTTTTCTACAAAAATATTCTCCTGCATTCAGCTGGGATAAAATGTTTGTCTATTTTATATTTATTTTTAATGTGCATCATTTAAATAATTTTCAGTCTGGTTTTCATCAAAGATAATTCATATCCAAAGCCAAATAAATCCTCACTGAAAATATTTTCCCTGTGAAAACTCTCTAATTATCAGACCTGAAATCACAACAAGCATAAAATAGCTGATTTCACTCCTCACCCTTTGTGTCTTGATTCAAATCTCTGCCTAGGCCAGCTGATGGCAAGGGAATTGCCCCAGGGCTACCCAGCACCACGCAGAGATCTCCCCAGCACACCCAAAATACAGATCCTGCTCTGGTTTATGACAGGATTACTCAGCAAATTCCAACTGATTTGCATGGCAAGAGGCCCGGCGACTGACTGTGGGAAAAAAAATCCATATCTGGAAATTTGGCTCGTCCTAGAAAGGGCAGATTGGGGTGCTGACTGCCAGTCCTGGTAAATAACCATATCCCTGACAGGGCTGTCTGCAGCAGAAAGGCAGGGAGGCTGCATGCACAGCTCCATCTGCCTTCTCCCCCTTCGGAAAGGACCAAGCAATCAAGCCTATTTATTTTCCCAAGTGCTCAAGATGCCATGGACTCACACCCTGGAGATGGCTGTAAGAGCTGGGATTTCTTACTGCCACATTTAGTCCCGAGGAGAGCGGGTTTCATCTCTGGTAAGGTCAGCACAGCTTACCCAGAAAAAAAAGAGAGAAAGGAAAGGGCTCTTTTAATTGCATTAATTATGATACATTCTCTTTTGTTTCTGATGACTGTTGCATTTTAGGATCCAGGAATGGTATCACTGAATTTTAATCAGAGATCTGAACAAGCTACTGAAATATGATTAGTTTTTCTATCTGACACTGTGATTACTGCTTAGGAGACATCTGCTGCTGCATAAAATCAAATCTTCCCTTTCTGTCTTCTATTGTGACAACGCCAGAGCTTTTCTCTTTTTTTTTCAAGTAGGTGGAGATGATCTCAGGGAACACCCCAGCAAAGCTCAGCCTTTACCTGAAGAACACTGGGACGTGCCCCTCGGATGGTTTTTACCCTTTGCCAGACCTCTGGGCTGACAGATTGTCTGCTTTTACAGCAGGGAGGAAAAAGCTTTATGTGTGTGTGTGCATTTGCATGCGCAGGATGTGGCCCTTCTCTGCTGCAGTGGGGCTGCCAACTCTTCCCCTTCTCGTGGCTCCACTCTTCCCATTGTCCTTGTGACACCTGGTCACAGGAATCGCTTGAACAGCCTCCAGCTGGGTCCCCGTTCCTGCTGAAATGCTCCTTCAAAACAAAACGTGTCGCTCTCATCTGTGCAGGTGAAAAGGCCTTTTTCAAGATGACTTCATCAGAGGGCAGATGGTGGCTTTAGGCTACACGTTAAAAGACTGATCTAGTGAGGTGCTGATCTCAGCCAGGATTGAGGGCAGCACTCAGCACCTTGCAGACACAGCATCCAGAAACCAAAAGGCAGCAGCAGAGGCGGAAGAGAGGGAGAGAAAAAGGAAAGTGAAAAAAAAAAAAAAAACAAGAAAGAAATCAAGAAAAAAAAAAAAGTAATATATTTCACATCTGACCTCAAAGCTGCTGGGACTGCTGTGAGGTATTTTCCCCACTCAGGTTAGTCTGTTCTAAAAGGCTGTGGGCATCAAAAGGAAAACATTATAAAATATCTGTCTTCCACTCGCCTGCATTTTGCCTGTAATAGGTCTCCCACTTACACTGTTATTTTTTTCCCCCTCATCTCACCACAGAACAGAGGACGGCTGCTCACCAGGCTCATTAATATGCATAAAGTGCAGTATAATTAGTTGCCACAGGTAACCCTTCTATAACTGTGTGAATTGAGCTAATGTGCAAATATATGAAGCACTGCAAGTAGGACAGTGTAAGTAAAAGTCCCCCATTTCATAAAAGGAAATATTTGAATAATATGCAAATGCACTGGATGTTATTAACAGGATGTCAAGGTTTGACAGTCCATGTTATTGTGGAAATAAATGAGTTTTGACACAAATAACTTAGATATGCATTGATTTTTTGAGCAAACGTTGTAATGAGATGTTATGTATTGTAGTGCAGGTTTATACAGATTTTGATGACTATTAGGGGAAAACATAACAGTGGATCAATTATTAATGTATTCATTAATATGCTCCAATGTGTAACAATAATTATTTTCTTTTCTCCCACCCCCCCTTTCAAAATGCAGTTCCTCTTGCATTTTTAATATACCTGCTTGAAAGTATACAGAGCAGAGTCAATACAGCATTCAAATCGCAGGCGTCGGGGAAGGTGAACTGTACCCAACCACTGCTGACAAACACTACCCAGGTGCTCCTCCTACTCTGCATTTCTTCACCACAACTCCCCAGAGGAGGCATTAGCTTCTGTTCTCTCAAGGAACCCAGCTTACATACTGAAGCTCCTTGTCAGGTCAACAGTTCCTAATGCTGGTCAGTGAGCTGATGTGAATTTCCATTGTGCTGGCATTTGCTCCTGAGAGGCAGAGGGAAGAAGCATCCAGAAAGCATTCAATGCCTTAGGACAAACATCTGCTGAAATGGCTTGCTGGCCAAGTTCACCAACAGGGGAATCTGCGGTTGATCCATTCTGTTGAACCTGCCAGATGTCCCTGTTTTGTGCCATCTCGTCCTGATTTCTAAAAGGGTTGTCATCAAGTCCCAGTAGGTGTTTTGGAGTCCTGCATGGAAGGGCAGTCAGAGCCTCGCTCGCTGCACCGACTGCCACGTTCCAAAGAGTGCTCCGAAGGGCATTAGTGCATGGAAGGGGACGGGCACATCAGCATGGGCAGCCCAGCAGCAGGGAATCCTGAGCTGATGGGAAGTGGCACAGATTCAGCTCGACTCGTTTTGGCTCTCCTGGAACACTGGGCTTGCAGAGTCATTTGCACTGGTGCAATGATGATGCAGTAGTTGCGAAATGCTCCTTCACTACAATAACCACAGGAAGGTGTCCCAAAAGGCCAATTAATTTTTAAGGATGATGATAAATGATTGAGCCTTCATTTCATTAAGATATTAATTGCTCTGTCACTTGAAAGAGAAAAAATTATCTGTGCAGTAAATCTTTCTAATTTGTAAGATCTTCTCTAATATTCTCAGGTTAAGATGTTCTGGCCTTAAAAGGTTATATCATAACAGGATCACAGAAGGGAAACCATATTTCTGGACAAATGTCTTCCCAATCATTTCATAAACCACAACAGAGCAGCAGCTGTTGTGGAAGGTGTCCACCTGAAGGGAGCTAGTCAAGCCCCTGAGTCTTGTCCTGGGCAATTGTATCCAGAGAAACTGGATTATTTGGGGGGTGGTGAAGAGAGATTCTTCTCTCAGGTTAAGCTGTCAAGGACTGCTGAGGGCGTTTTGGCTTCTTATAAAATATGGGCACAATCCACTTCTTGAGTTGCCTGGAAATATACTTTGCAAAATTCCCTAACTTTGCGGGAATATAGGACACACAAAGCTTGGCCCCTCCAGCAATCTTCCTGCCACACAGGAGAGAAACTCCTTATTGCTTGGTATTAATTTTATTAAAAGGTACTGGGAGATGAATTCTGGCCTTTAGCGTGTGGAGGCAATGGATGTTCTCTTGACCTTTCCCCACAATAGATGGGATTCATCTCAGTAGCTCAGCTTAACAGCCTCTTGCCTATGGTGATTCATCCTAAATAACTAAACATGCCTCCAGATAGCCCTGTCCCTCTCTCTCCATTGGCTAAAAGTGAAGCCTGCAGGGATAGCTCAAACTTGATGACAGTTTTCAGACAAATTTCTTGTATGGCTGCTGAACTCAATGACCCAGCAACCTCCAAGAGCCTTGTAAGACCCCTGAGAACTATGGCAAAGAAGCATCTTTAAGCTTTTCAACTATATTTTAAAAATACAGCATTAGGACCACAGTTGCATAAACTGACTAGTTCATCAGGAGCTTTACACCTGTTACACTTTCTCAGACTAATCCAAGACGGAAGTTATCCTTGGAATATCAAATGTTTCACCACGATGCTACAAGAGCAGCCACGCTGTCTGTTTAGCCCTGTGACATGGACCCCCATGACTGGGTCCAACTGTTTTTAAACTACGACACGAATACGGAAAGGCTGGAGGCAAGAAGGGAAAATAGCTCGGATACCCCAAGTTCTGAAAATAAACAAGAAAATCCAACACCAGACTTTAAAACGTGGCTGAAATCGCTGCAAGAACTAAAAAGCACATTTGCTAATTGCGTGCATGTCATAAATACTGGGCTGGGTAGAGATTCACTGCTTAAAACACTCATTCCACACAGCCAATTAGCATGGTACCTAGACCATTATCTAGCATTACTGCGGGTTTCACGGCACACGATGAAGAGGTTCATGTAATTATACCATGATCCAGACGACCTCCTGTGCCACAGGTAATACATTGTGCCTCTTACACTGCCTAATCCCGGCCAACAGACCTGACACAACCTCGAATTGTTAAGCTACAGACAAGATTTCAAAAGTGTTCCCAGCCTCCAGGCATCCAAAATAATAAGTCATTTGAGGTCTTGTGTTTTCGAGAGCAGGTACTGATTTTCAGGGGCAGATTAGATGCCTGAACATTTGAGGCTTTTGCTTTAGAGATAATAACTCTCTGATGGATTTTGCTCAGACAGTCATCATCACTGGGTAAGTGAATCTGAAAGCAGCATGAGTGTATAATTGACTGCACACCGGGGTCTGGCTCGGCACAGCGATGTAACCAAAGAACAGGGAAAAGCTGCAACTGCCAAGAAAAGAAAAGATTCTCCTTAGCCCATAAAAAAACCAGTCCTCCAAAACTGCAGGTTTAAAATTCAAAGCCAGGTTTTCACACGTGACTTCTAAAGCGAACAAACCCCTGCAAATCGAATTAGAAACTTCAAAAATTCCAGTGTCACTCTTGCACACAGGTGAAAATAGAGCCATCCATTCCTAATAATGCAAATACCTTTATAGGCACAGAACATCTCCTGTCTTTATAATTTGCATTTATTTATAAAGCTGCTGTCTCCCATCACTGGGTTAGCATCACATGTTGCACATTTGTGTAATGCAGCAGAAGAGAATAGCTGGGATTCCTGCTAGAAAACCTACAGAAATCATTTCATGTTGGTTATTTCCAAGCCAATAATAATCCTGTACAAAATCCACAACACTTTCCCCACAGCAATATTACAAACTCTGCAAAAGATCATCTTTCAAGGAACAGGCAACAGCTCAGAATTAACCCAGGTAATGCCAATCAGAAATAGAAAATACTTCTGAATGTTCCTTTGTAGGATAAGCAGGATATTACTAATACTCTGCTTATTACTTTGCACATCTTTAAAGGAGATTTTCAAGTATTTTCTTAAAGAGGGGGAAAATCTCGCCTGTTCTTTACAGGTGTGGAAATCAAAGCAAGGGGACATGAAGTGAACTGCCAGTGATCATCCACCTGCCAGACAGGGACAGATCAAAGTGCTCTGGTCACCTCTAAAGCAAGCAGTGAGCACGTTGTGGGGCTCAGGTCCCCACTCATCCACCGAGGGCACTTGACCCACAGCTTTTGATATTCATGCACCCACAATTTTCTGTTTAGCAGAAAGCAAAGGGCAGGTAAGGACAGAAGACGTGGGGAACAATTCACAGCTACTCTTGGCCCACAAAGACAGGATCCAGACATGAAAGGCACACACAAGTCTGGGAGCTCAGAGGTGCTCCCAGGTCTCCCAGCCTGGATGGTGCCTCTCAGCAGCTCCTCCGTGCAGCTCACTGGCCAACAAAATATCTCTTAAGCTGCCTTCTCTGATTTGAAGAGACATCTGACTCTCTGCCTGCTTTACCTGAGGCCTCTCTCTTCCTCCTTGTCATAGTGATATGAAAATTCAAGCTGTTTCCAGATGGTGATATCATCACCTTACAGCTCCATCATGGAATGAAATAACGTTCCTTCATCCAAGTAAGGACTGGTCCAGAGTGAGCCACACTTTTTCCTCTGCTGAATCACTCTAATTCTCTTTCACTGAGGCTGAATGAGGAGGGAAACGATCAGTGTATTTTCAGCATTCCAGTGGCTCTTCAACTATTTCATACTCAGGTCAAATGACTTGATTTCCATGAGCTGACCCTCAGTTATCCCTCTGGCTTGTGTCAAGGTACACTGAGGCAATTGCACGCTCTCCACGAAGGATGAGAAATCTGGCAATGGGATTCTCTTAGGATGAGTTTCCAGAAGGGAACAGATCAATTCAGCGCATGAAGAAATACTACAAGACTCTCCATTCTACTCCTTTCCTACTGTAGCTGCACTTCATAGTTACAGAAATCAGCACATGACTATGAACTTCACCAGGGTCACCCCCTGCCTGGGTATCTTCCTACAATGGGGTCATGGACAGACAATCACAGCTAAGGGCAAAACTTTGATCCATAAACAGACTTTTTAGATAATTTCTAATTATTCAGCAGAATAAAACATAAAGAAAAACATAAATATTTCAATCCGCATATATCTGGTTTTATTCAGGTTGAGCTGGACTTTTCTTCCTCCCTTTACTCTCTCCTTCCCTAGTTCAAAATAGTGACAGAAAAATTAAAAACAGGAACTGAAAATCAGGCCAGACAAATAGATCTTTTATATTCAATTTTTCTGCAAGCAAACAATAAGTTTTGAACATTCTCAAACCTTTTCTTTCTTTTCCCCACCAAACTGATTTACCTACTGTCCTCGCTCCACCAGACAAGCAGACAGAGCTGCAGCCCTCTATCTGCAAAGCTCTGCTCGGGTTCTTGCCCTCTCTAATGTGATTGCCAACACGGAGTGACAGTTGGTACCATCTGCAGTGCTGGTTGTCCTCATTTGAATAACTTCTCAGACTTCCAACGAGACAAACAGGTCATTTCCGATTAGACATCAACCTTCACCAGGTTTTGGTCACTTCTGGCCTGGGTCACATTTGACGACAACTTGTCACTCACAAGTCACCTATCAACAGGTTGTTCCTACCCCCAAACACACCAGGTTCAGTAATTCATGTAGTGAACCACAAACTGAGCCCCTGTATACTTTAAAATACATATTTAAATGGAGGAGGCCTGTATAGCACACACTTCCATCCCTAATAAGAAAACACCAAGGAATAAGTATGATTTTCAGAAAAGCTTCTTGTCTTGATATGGAGACAAGGGGGAAAACATCACTATTACCATTAACTTGTCACTGCTTATTTACCCTTGTTGAGATAAACACATGCCTGAGTCATTTCACTTCAGCATCCAAACACTGGTTCTTGTTATAACTCCACAGATAGATTAAAGAACCTCTTACAAAGTAGTGTTTTCCTGCTGTGGAGGCACTTAACACTGAAGACAAGTCATCTCTCAATCTTCTTTTTGATGAGCTAAAAAGATTGAGAGTATCTCGTAGCAAAGCATTTTCCCCAGCATCTCTTTTCTGCATCCTCTCCATTTACCAGTGTATTTTTCAGAATGAGAGCACAAGAAGAATCAGATGAAACAGAGCACCACTGGCTTCCTAAAGACAGGGGTGAAGTGGCCTTCCCACTTCACTGCCTCCCCAGTTAAATATCCATGAATTCTGCAGCCCTTGGAGAGTTAGCACAGGAACAGGGGGACTCTGGAGGCACAACCATAAAGAAGTACCTGAAAGCCACATGGTGTCACATATTCTCATGTATTGCCATTAAAACTACATATTCTTCTGGATAGGATCTACTTTGCACTAATAACCAAACTGCAACTCCAAGAGGGAATTTGCTTTGTGAGTCCCTTTATTCAGAAGAGCCTGGATGGAACTACACACTGACTTTTTGTACTGACACCGTTACGTTCCCGTTTTTAACGACGGACCGACAAACATGTATCTTAATCATGTTTTCATGGCTGCTTTTATGGTTTAATGGCGTGTTATAGTTTAAATGGTCACCAATTGAATTGGCCTTGTTGGTTTATGAAATAGCTGTTAATATTAGATTGCACAGTTGGGAATATTACAGTGTGCACTTGTGCATTAAATATTAATTTGTCTGGTGAGAGCTGAGACTATTTGAAGTGTAAGAATTGAAATTTGGGCAGGGCTTCAGTGTGTTGTTGCCAGTAGCTTAATGATGTATGCAGTGTGTGCTAGCCTGAGTCTTTGGGGTACCACAGCCTTCAGTTAAGGCCTTTGGCCTGTGTTTTCCATTTTGTCCTTGTCATGATGAATACTGAAATGAAGACATACAGATGTCCATTGCACGTTCCTTCTTTTAGCAGTGCCAGGGCTTTTTCCAGATGATCAATCTATCCCTGCTCAAAGTGGGTCATGCAACACAGTGGCAAAAATAATTTTTGCTGCCAGAAGCCCCTTCATAGTAAACTCTACATCCCCAAGGATAGTCTGTTGCCAGCTATCTCCTCTTTTGGGTAATTCTTCTTAGAACAGCCAACGTAAGGCTGTACTGAGCTCTCAAATATCATCAAACGACACACAGGAAAAACCAAAATTAACCAAAGGAAGTGCTCACATTGAAAGAGGCTGTTGTCTATGTCAGTGTTGAGCAGAAATCAGATGGGTGCATGGGAATAACTCATGAAGCAGCAATTTTTAACTTTGGTGATTCCAGCTATTGCACATTATTACACCAGTTGCCAGTATGTTAAATCTGTGCAGCTGCACAGGTACTGAAAGTCTTGTTACTGCCCAGACACCTTCAGAGGAGCACACTGTAAACTGAATAGAGACTGAACCCATGCCACAGCTAAAAACATTCCATTACATAAATGCACTAATGTAATAATTACATTATTAAAAGGACTGAGTGAAGTTGTTCAGAGTTCACTTGGCTAACACGAGTTCAAAACAGACCTGGTGCCTTGGCTACTCCACGAGTTATTCCTGCAGCTCTGTTCCCGGTGTTCACCCACTCGTGTGTTCATGCACGATCTGAATCCTGTTCATGTAAAACCCACAGCCTACCACAGTGCCTGCTGGACTGTGGAACCCAACACCTGCAACATCTCCCTCTACCACAAGATTCTGCCTGACAGCCAAAGCTACTTCAGGGTGGGTTTAGTGCTATCATTTCTTACTACATACGTTGTTCGATAGGGAGCTGGGACATCATAATCAATGCTGGGGCCACAATTCTTTCAGAAAAAATTAGACAACTCCTCAGGTAGCAAATATGTACCTTAGTAACTTTACACACAGTCCCACTGACTTCCTACAGACTACCTGCATGGTTTATATTACACAAGAACAGATGCTGGGAGAGTCAGACAGCAGTAGGACATTTCTACTCAAAGTACTACATATTTAAAAGCTTTAGAGCCTTTTCCCCCAAAAACATGCACTGCAGCCCCTCTAGGTGTGGTGAGCAACCTGCACAGTGCACGTTGGGCTGCTCTGCTCAAAAGCAGTTTGCAAAACTGTGTGAAGCAACACTCTTAGTGAACTTCTGGAACTTGCTGCCACAGGAGGCTGCGGAGGCAGAGAGTATCTGCAGGGTTTAAAGGGATTAGAGAAATTCATGGCCAACTGGTCCAGCAAAGGCATAGGCAGGAAGGTACCCTCTCACAGCCTTAATCCAATGATTACAGATGCTGGAGGTGTACGAAGGCAAAGGGCTGCAGAAGGTGGCTGGAGCCACGTCCTCCTCCTGGACAACAAATTCTGGGGACAGTGTCTTAAACCCAGGTTGGATGAGTGATTGGTCTGACCCAAACTGTATTTCCTAAGCCAGTTGTTTATCTCACAGCCTTTTTTAAATTGTTTATCTCTTTTATTACCTTGCAGTTGAAGCCAGACCCACCTGTATTTAACAGGACTAGTGAGCTCCTGTCAGTGCTGGAGGGAGCCTTGTGATGAATGATCCCAGCATGGCTACAGGTGGCTTAAATACCAAAAATGTAATAGCATTAGCAACAGCAGCACTGCCCACTTCATCCAGTTTCCTGTCACTCCTGGGGTTTCTGGTAGAGTTCAGGACACACAAGGAATGCATAGAGACCTCCCTCATACAGCTGCTCTGATATCTCTCTGTGTCTGGTGAGTCAAAGTCCCTCTCAGAGATCTCTCAAGGCCTACTATTTCTCTGATATTTCCTGATTAGCATTTCCAGGAGCAATTTTGCTTTATAAGGAAATTCAATGGATAGAGTTACTGATAAGCCTGAAACTTGCTTCCCATGATTTCAAAAGTGACTGATGATTTTGAGTACCTCTGATTGCAGCTGGACACTTTAGGATGCTTTAAGGGCCCCCAGTTTTAGAGGTCAAAAGTCCTACAGAGGGGAAAACTTTTGCTCTCTTTCCACATCTTATACTGTGCAAATCTCTGCAAAGGAAAGAAACCAAAATCAACAGCCTTTGGAAAAACCTAAAACTCTGATTTTGAGATGAAGCACAAGAAGAATTAAAAGGGTAATTACAGCTGCCAAGAGAGGAAAGACTTCAGTACATGCCTTCAGGTGAGCAGATACTTCAGCACTGATGAAACATATGGCTTTATCTCAAACACACCTTTGACATTTCTAGTGTGTGTGTTTGGGTGGGAATGGGCATAAAACAGAGCACAGCTCCTGCAAAAAATGGGAGCAGACTTCAGAGCTCACTGGGAAACACATGGCAACACCAGATAAAAGAGACAGACAGAAAATAAAAAGAGCAAAAATTCTGCCAAAGGGGAAAATCACAACTCACATCCTCTGCTTTGGAGATGGCTCTGTATGATTACAAGCACGCTGTGAATATGGCTGTTCTGATAAAAAGTCTGCACTGTTCCGACAGGAAAGTTCTTCTCTGGAGGCTAAAACATTGTTGGCTTTCGGTGTCTTCTTTTCCAACAGAAAAGCAGCTTTTGGGTCTAACTAGCTATGCAACACGCAAAGCCCAGCCTACAAGCTAATATCCAAACACACCCCGATTCCTAAGCACATATTCATTTGAACCACAGTGACAGCCTCATTTAGAAACAAATTAGGGGTTAACTAAGAAGTCCATGACGGAGGCAGAATCGAGTTTCCCTTTTCCCCTCACTGTCTGTTAGAATTAGAAAGTGTCTATGAGCAGTGTGTGTCAAGAATATGAACATGAGATGTCATTTCTCCTGCCTCTAATTGAAGCCAAGATAAATGAAGTGGAAAGGCGGCGTCCAATCCAATCAAAACATGAAAAAGGTATTTTGACATGTAAATTACAAACTTCCTGTGTATTTTGTCTCCCCAATTACACCCTCCCCTGTCATGTTTTTTTAAATTATATCTTAATCTCCCAGTCTCCTAATAATTATGTCATCATTCTTGGGCCTTGAACACTGTGTAATGGTATTTTATAGGATGTGCCATTCATTATTAACTAAACTTACTCTCTGTCCCCGGTGATGCTATTTCTCATGGTGTTCAAATATGCATTGTGTCAGTTCTCCCTTTGTAAATGTTAGGCCAGTTCCACTCAGTGCTTCTTGATTAAATGGTATGGAGTGGGCGAGATGCTTCCAGACAGTTTATTCTGCCCATCATTATTTCATAGGGATGCATGCTCCCTAGTATTTTTTTAATGGAATGGGTGAACGCTTTCAAATGTAACTTCCCAGTCAGTTTGGATCACTGAAAGAGCTCCGTGGCTTTCATGGTGTAATTGACTGTGTTTTCTCTCCATCTCTTGAAAGAGGAGACAGTATTGGCTCAAATTAAAATGCACAGTAAGGGATCAGGAGTGAGATCAATGCAGTGTCTAACTACACCTACATGAGAGTATTTCCATTGACTGCTACAGTCTTTACATCAGATCTAACAGAACAACACCAAGGATCAAATTCATCACGTCTATATTTAGATGTTGTGAATGCTACATCTGAGGGAGTTGGCAGGACCAAAATAAGAACTCTTAGAATGCTATTCATCTCCTTCCTTTAAATGTCTATTTTTGGATGAGATTAATCACACCTTAGAAGTGCCTTTTTCTCTCAGAAGACTAGAAGAGGATTGTTTATGACTTGTTCAAGCTGTAGAAGGCCACTGAAAGAGGAATCCCACCCCAGACGGAAAGGATCCTGTCCCTGGAGTTAAAGACTGCCGCGATAAGGGGGAGAGATGACTTCAGAGAGGAGGAGAATTAAGGTAAGTCTTGTGATGCTTGATCTTGTTATTAATGCAATCAGCTACAGGTTATTGATGAACAGCACTCAAGTAATGGTTGCTTACATTTCTGAGCAGAGTCAGGCTAAAATACCACCCAAACCATCAAATATTCAAGAACAGTAGAAAACTAGACCCAATATCAGACTTTGCACAAACATGCCACACTTTTATGTTCCAGTGATTATCAGACAGAAAATCTGTAGCCTTTATGATGTAAATGCAAATATTTAGTTAAATATAGCTAATTTGCCAAAACAACTCCTGATTTTGAGAGCACAGAAGGAGCTCTCCAGAGGTGACTTACACAAGAACAGCTGGAAAAACCACAAAGAAAACTACTAATTTGAGTGTATTTAAAAGCAATGTTAAACAGCTTCTGCCTGCACAGAGTTTCATGTTCTCAGTGAAGCCCTCAGTGAGGCAGAGAAGCCTCTGACATGCTTTCATCCCAGACTTTGTTCCTGAACGCAGCACACACACAGGCCAGTCCTGTTTTGCAGCATCCACCTGCATGACAGGAATTTTGCCCTGGATTTGAACTGCTCCTCAGCTTTGCCTACGCTCTGTGTAAGTGAATTACAACCCCAGTATCAAAGATGCAGTTTGCAGATGAAAGTTTGGCTCTGGGTACACCTGGGTGATCTCCTTCTATTACTGCAGCCAGAGAGTGCAACAGAAGAGCTGCACAAACTGCTTAGTGGGGACAAGCTCAGAAGGGAATGAAGTGGAAACTCCTGTTGAGTTTCTCTTTGTAAGATCTCTGACTCTGGAAGCTGCACAAATGAAAAACCAGGAATCCTCTCTCCCTCCCCTGACAAACATGCTGCCAGAGCTGGTCCCACCTCATCAGGCCTCTTCCCAACATGGACATCTCTTTACTCCAGCAAAGAGAAATAATCCAGCTCAACAAAAACTATCGGTCACCTCAGACTTTTTTCTTCCTGGTGTGCCTTCCTCCGTTATTTTCCCCAGATCTATGGAGTGACACCTGAGACTGCTGTGACCAGGGCAATCTCCTCTTCCTTCACACTGACTATGAAGGGTCCACATGTCTCTTGTGTACTCTCCCTCCTCCACAGTGTCCTTTTTTATTGAGTTCATCCTTGCTGACCTCTCTGCTGTAAAAGCCTGAACTTCTGCTCACCTGTCTCCAGAGCACTGCAAGACTAACTTCTGCTAAATTAACCAGCAAGCTGACTTTAAGGCTTAAATATCTCAGCACAGAGTCCACCTGCTGAGGAAATCCCAGTGCTCTCAACCTGCTCCATGCAGACAAGCCCACAGAAGCATTAAAGCCTCAGAAGGTCCTCTGTACCCATCCGACCCTGCTGGGAACTGGATTTTTATATATTCCCATCACAGTGTTGCTGCCCTGCTCACGCCCTGGCACATTGTGCACGAAGCCCACCTTCCCCGGAGATGAGCAAACCCTCATGTGTCATTGCAAAACACCTTCTCCAGCCTCAGACATGAAGCTTGGTTCCTCTCCTGTCTGGCATATCCAGAGGTGCCCACATACCTGTCATCTATTCCTCGGGGAAAAGCTCATCTTTCACAAGACTACATAGTTTGTTTTACTGGAATAGGGTTAAGACATCAGAACTGAATGGTTTTAGCCATCCTGCCATCGGAAGGTTCCCTACCTGCATGGGAAGCAGGATTTATTGCACTTCCTTCACCTGAGCTCCTGCAAGTAGGAGGCTCACCAGGCTTTCTACCAGGCTGTGGTTTCATAGCCCAGGTTGGCCAAGCTGTGTTTGTCATTCCCAGATGTGCACACACACATGTTCGCTCTTGGGAAAGGAACAGGGAGGTTCCTGCCAAGCAGGATTTAGCACATCAGCACAAGATGTTCCACGTTTGTGCAGTTGGCCTTCCAGCACTAGATAAAAACAGTGGGCGCTCAGGCATGGTAGCACTTTAATTAAAGTCACATAAAATTACTGAGAGTCTTTTCCTTTGGTTGCACTATTCGTTCTGCACAGGGTTCATCTCTCCACCCAGAGAGACAAAAACCATCTCACATGGACATAAACCTCATCCATCTCTTGGAGCTCTTCTTTAGGTACATCACACACCTCTACCCACATGAGGCTGTGCTTGGAGTATCAACACACAATATCACAAATTTACATCCACTCTTCTGTAAGCTGGCTCAGTTTGCCTGTGGCCAGCCAGTCTGTAATGCTTTTGTTTTACCCCGATAGCCTTTAAGAGATTTTTTTTTTAATTTAAGACATAAAGACAATTAATTCAGCAAGTTATTAACCTAATAGTTCCCAGAGCACTCGTTCGAACATTGGAGCAAACTCTTGACCTGTGTATTGTGCCTTTAGATGGAAATCTATGGCAAGGAAGTTTCCTGTCACAGCTTTTCCCATGACACAGCTGAGATGCATTGGCAGGGTGAGTTGTGCTGTTACTCTACATCTTACACAGCCTGAGTGTCCCCATAAAGCACCGCATGTACCAAGCATCCTAAAACACCTTCCTGTGTCCTTTTCCCTTTCCACACGCTCCATATATATATATATTTACACTTTAAAAGATTTTGCCACGTGCAGCTTAAGGTGCTAAACTTGCTCAGCCCCAGTTTACCAGGCCCCTTCCCAGCACTGAGCCCCTGCTCCACCAAAAGGCTCCACAGGATTGTACTCAAGGCCAGTAACACTACATGAAACCCTAAGTAGGTCCTCTTGGGCATGGAGAAAGACGCTGCTGGTGAAGGACCTCCCCTGCCTCCTGGTCCAGCTCTCCACAGGTCCTGTACTCACATCACAGGTCTGGCAGCAAACCCCCAGCACAGCCCCTGGGAAGGCAGAGAGAGCAAGGGAGGATTTAGTGAAATAAATGCAGTAAGAGCTTGTCCAGAGCTCTCCTCACAGAGTTTCTTCCAGGGACACTAAACATAAATAAGGGGTATATATACAAACACAGAGAGATTTACACACCCACATACACACAACGACCTCAACCCCCAAAGAAACTGAGGATGAAGAACCATTTCTTGTTACACGCCAACCTATCACACATCCAACAGCAGAATTAGCCACGTTACAGGTGTGTTCACCAAATCTTTAAGGTCCCTTCCCACCCAAACCACTCTGTAATACAAGACAAAGTAAAATCCTGCTGTAAACCTGTCTGTGAAAGCAGCCACAGCTCAGAAGGGACAGTGCTGAGGCTGGAAGTCCCAGTTTCCCACAAAGACCCACCATTAGAGAACCACTAAGACCTCCCCGTTCCCTTTTTGGCCACAGCATCCCCAGCCCTGGGCATTATGGCAAGGGGCCCCACCTGCTCTGAAATTACAGGCCCCACTGCAAAAACTGTAATTAATATGCAGTTTTAATAGAACAACAAATTCCCAGCCCTTCACAGAAGGTCCCACTCCCCATGCCAGCACCCAGCAGGGACCCCAGGCCTGAGGTGGCTGCCCAGACCCACGATGTGCTGAGGAAACAAACCATTCTGGCTCTTCTTTTCCCATGACCTCTGATCTCAGATGATACTTCAGCCACAAAGATCCTAACCTTGCTTTAAACTGCAAAAGTGTGCAAGAAAACAAGGTGGGAACTCACACCTCAGCCTTCTGATGATGAGACCTTCCTTCTTGTGGACACACTATTAGTGGTTTTCTTCTATTATTCGTTCATACACTCGCATTGTAGCACTGATTTTAGTTCATGAGCACATTTATTGGAGTGGACTTAAAAATAGATATTTCTAATGTATTTTCAGCAGTAAAGACTTTAAGAGAGAGAGGGAGAAAAAAAATGTTGGCAAAGAAAAGCAGCATCGCTCTTCAACGAGCTACAGGCAGAATGTGCTTCAAACCTAAAATTCTCATGGATTCTTTCCCCTCCCAGAATTATCATCTGCCAACCATTAGCAAACACATAGATTAGGGCTTGGATTAGAATCCAGTTGTAACCAAAAAGCCCTTTATCTTCATCAATTTCACCCCTACACCGGCGCTTTTGCTAATAAGGCGACATGGAGAGTGAAAACAGTGGATGCCGTATCTCTACAAATCCCTTCTTTTCTCATTTGCTTTTTTGCTATCAAATCCTTGATTTTAATTCCAAAGCACAGATTTCAACACACACAAATTCAATACTACCCTGAAAAGCAGAGTTTCCTCCTACTGGGCCAGATCCTCTGCTGGTACAAATCAATATGGATCTCTTTAGCCTAAGTGCATTTACATTGTGAATCCGGCCCCTGGGATCCCTGAGCTCACATACAGGAAAAGTCTGCTTTTAATTAAAAAAAAAAAAACTAAAAGGCTTTGCAAATGTGAGCTTACAGAGGGATGAGGCCTCTCTGCAGGTTTATTCTGGTTTATTTGTATTTTCATAGCAGGAAATTCATGACCAAACCAAAAGTCTGCCTTGGCTGAAACATCCCCATAGTAATTTCAGCTTTGGCAGCACCATCTTCTGGGAAGCTTGTCCCAGTTTCCCCAGACTCTTTGCCTCAGAGATAGGAAAGGAAATAATGTTTAAAACCCACTATTTTGATATGTACAAGCCAGAACTGAACTACAACTGTTTCGCTTGGCAATTTCCTTTATGTTAAATGATTCAAACCATCCTTCAAAGCAAAGCATTTATAGAACAAAACAGTTGTTTTAGAGAAAAATAAAACATTTATTTTGACACAAAGGAGTCTGCTCCTTCCCTTCTACTATTTGATTCCCTAACTTTTTCTAATTCTGCTTAAAAAAAAATATTAATTTTAATTTTTTTTCACTGCCAGAGAACAAAAATAATCAATTATTCACACTGCTCTAGATAAACCATCCATAAATCATGAACAAAAACATACATTCATTCCCTCCACTGTAAACTACTATTTGGTGAAAAGTAGAACGTAACAGGAGTCTGAACTTATCTTCTGCCTCTCTTTGTCTTGTTTTTCAGTTCACATTCAAGTAGAACAGCTTGGATCTTGGGACAACCTCAGAGCAGCCACACTCCTTCCATGTTGTTATACTACCATCTACTGATAAAAGGATGCTACTTCGCTGCGGTCCTGCCTCCTGTCTCCATCACCTCGAGCAACAAGCAACATTGCCACTCACCCAGAGCTGGGAAATAAGCACTAACTGCGCCTTCAAGCCTTAGCACCCGAACCTCCTGCGTGCAACACGAACGTCCTCACAGGGGCATCGGCTGCCCTCCAGTACTGGGGGGGATATGTTTGTTATTTCCTTTGTTTCTTTCGAGGGGAAAAAAGCTAAGGGATGGGGAATGATCATCCAAAGCCTTTTGCCAGCTTGAAGAAAGGAGGCTGGGTTGGTCTTTTACTAAAGTGAGGAAATATTAAATTGCTAATTTGAAGAGGCTTGAAAGTGCACTGCATTAACACCAAAAAAAAAAAAAGAAACAAAAACCAAACCAAATTCACAACAATAACAATTTTAGTCCTATAAAATATTAATTCCTCCCCATTATTAACAGCAGGGAAGGCAGTAGCTTGGCTTTTTGCAGTGTCCTCACACCCCTCTTGGGGGTTCTTGGTGCTTCCAGCTTGCTGTTCCCAGTCAGCAGCCAGGAAAAAACACTCATCTGGGATTACTATTCTGTTTGAGTAAGGAATGGAGAATAGAGAGAGACAAGCCGAGGACTCTTTGCGAGGTCTCCAGATGAAGCAATTGGAAGTGCCAGTTAATTTCACATCCTTTGCCCTTCTCAGCTATACCCAAAATAGAAAGAGTGGCAGGCACCTTTCATTGTAATCAGTGCGCTACAGTGACTTGGGGCTAATTAGATGTTGGTAATTAAGAAAAGACTGCTGTGACGGAAGTTTTTACAGGTTTGCATTGTTGATCAAGAAATAAGACTGTTCACCTTTAAGTATTGTCAGTCACATTTCTTTAGCTGGGAAGAATTAAATGTCAATTTTATCTTGCTTCATCACTGCTCTTTAATCAATGTCGATGCATCACTTCCCCCTATCATTCCTCCATCAAACACTGACCTGGAAATTTGACACTGAGCTTTCTAACACCAGCTCAGCTAATTAAGAACTTTGTTATTCCACCTTCCATCTTTTAAAGGAAAGTAAGAAAAGTGCCAAAGAGCGTTTTCCTTTCATGTGGAAAAGCATCAGTGGGGGGTTAATAATAATTATTAAAATGACTGACGGCTCAGGCTATGCTGTGATTTGGCCCAGTCCTGTAGTCATGGGAGGGGAAAAGCTAAAAAAATTCAGGCTCTGAATCACTACAGTGATTTTCGGAGAGAAAAGAGCTTCCTACCCTCAGACTGCAGGAACTGAGAAAGGTGCTGCTGTTTATTTTTGCATCTAACCCTTCCAGCACGGCAGCCAAGCCCTCAGCACAGCACTGGGCATGTGGAAGATCAGCACTCGGAGCCTTCCCAAAGCACTCATGGACAGTGTGGGCCACCAGCGAGGAATTAAAAAGCAGGGCTGAGCTATATCCAGATGGGTTTACTGGATTTTCCTGCACGCAAGCAGAAGAGACCATTTAATGCTTGTACTGCCACAGATTCTGGGAGTTCTAAGCACAGATTAAGATCTCAGTGTTCTGGGGGCTGGAGGAAATGTCAGCCCCAGTGCCACGGATCTCACAGCCTGAGTATGAGAAACAGAAACAACACGTGGAGAGGCAGGAAGAAACAAGGATAGAAAAGCAAAAGCAATGAAGAATTCTTGATGGGTACTGTGTCCCTGCCCCTCTGGCTGTGAAAGGATTTTAGGGGGAAAGCAAGAGAGGAAACGGAATTTAAATATTACAAAAATACATACTTTTGGAGATATTCCCTCCCTTTCCCTGAGCCCAGGGGGAACTCCGAAGGCCAGATACTGCAAAAGTGTTTGCTAGAAAACTTGGCTGGTGGAAAATCAATTAGTTGTGGCCTGTCAGAAGTGGGCACAGATTTGTCAATACTGAGTAAGAGTGATAAGCAGGATGGATATGGACTGTGAAGGCTCTTCAATAAAGATGTGGTCAGGACTAGCCATGACGACTCGAGAGGCAGAGGCAGGTCAAAGCTTCTTGGACTTGGAATCCCGCAACAAGGCAAATCTGGGCAAGAAATCTGTTTTTGCTTCTAAAAGAGAAATATTAGGTGCATTTTCTGAACATAAGCAAGAAGAAAACCGAGGCATATATTTGGCTGATAGCAATGTTTTCTTATTCAACTGCAAACAGTATCAGGAAGCTCAAATTTGGTTGATGTGACTCCTTAGAGGTGGGGGAACAAAAACACAAGCACTTGGCACAAACTGGTGCTTGTATTATCTCACCCAGAAGACCTGCAGACCTAATGGCTCTGAGAGCTTTCACAGGATTACTTGTGTGAGAAAGGCATTTTTATTGCACAGAAATGAAGGATCAGAACTCCAAATATATTTTAAGGGTCAGATTTCTGGTGAAAGATGGAGAAAAGATGTGAGTGGCACTCTTCATCTCCTTTTGCAAGGCCAAATTTGATTTGAGAATTTTTTTTTTTTAGGGAAAAGAGATTGCTACTGAGTAAACCATGTTTCCCAAAACGCTCATCACCCATCCCAACATCCTCTCCTAGCTCCAAAGCAGGTATGTGCAGCAGCTCCATCTTGGCCCAGCCTTCATCCTAAGTCTCCAATTCAAGCAGACTCCAGGATATTCTGGCTCTGGAGGCCTCCAGTTCTCAAAACCAAATCCCAACCCAGAGGGAGCTCCCTCTCAGCTCTATTTAAAATCCACTAAATTACAGTGCACCTGCAGGGCTGTTTAGATCCCCCAAGTTTTGAACCTTTGAATTTTTTCCAGTCCATAAGTGGGACTAAAACAAAGAGTGGAGGCACCGAGTGTACACTCAAGCCTTGGCACTGCCACACGCACCTTCTGAGACTGCTGGTAAACCACAGGACCTCAGCCCTTCACCTGGCAAGGGAAGGTTCCTTAAGGTATGGATACTGTGAAGATCAATCCTCCAGTGTCTGTGAAAAGCAGCATTAGGGTATCTACAAAGGTAACACTGTGGTGCCCTCAGTCCCACCTTACGGATTGCACTTTTCCCAGAGCACAGTGACCTTGAATCTGTGACCTGTGTGAGCACAAACTCACAGTCCAGCTGATTTTTTGACGGTTTGCAGAATCACTGCTAATTCATCCATCACAGATCCATCCAAACACGCAGCTGACGAAATAAATATCTTCTTAGTGCTCATATTATCACCCAGAGTTTTGGGGCCGGCTCATAAAGGCGCTTATGTGCAACAATGCCTAAACAAACCGGGCTGATTTAAGAGGGCTGAGGGAACACTTAGCTGAGAATTTCCTGGCTTCACTTAGTTGCAGTCAGAGTGTTAAGATTATATTTCAGTGTCAGTGTATTGTTTTTATTTCCTTTATTAAATTTGCTTTAACTTGCATTGACATTTTCTTTCCCTTGTTACTCAATACCTCAGCTGTAAAGATTCTGTTTGCTGAATTGTTTTGCCATTTGTAGCAAAAAGAAGCATTAATGCAATAGGAATTATTAAGTTTTTTTACCACTAAGAAGTGAATTCAAGCCCCAGATGCTGCTGCTGGACTTCCAGCTCCAGCCTGGCCAGACTAGTCAGGAGATTCAGAGGCAGCTGTACCAGCCACACACAGAATTTGTTCTTTCAGGCCACGCAGTTGCTGCAGTTGGGCACCACTGGCTGCCACCACAGTCCAGTTTAAATTCCCCACTCCCTCTCACAGATGGAGCAGTAGCACTGCTGGCAACAGCCCTGCTGTTGCTGATTGCAACCATGGAAAAGCTTCCCAGTGCCAAGTTTCCTAAAGACAACTTGGATTTCAATGCATGCAGCATTGCACCTGTACGTGTTGTTGGGGAGTCTAGGTGGCAGCGTGTTGGGATTTACTCACTGAAAGCTCACTTGGAAAAATCAGTGCACATTTAAGTCACATTCTAGTTACAGTGCTACGCACGAGACAGAATTTAGTTCTGCAAAAACATTATTTTCAGCTTTTTGAAGGCAAAGGCAGTTAAAGTTTTGGATTTGGTTGTAAACAGATACCCAAAGAAGAGAGAGAAAGCATCCAGATCAAACAGAGCTTTATGTCAAGCACAAAATTGTTCTAAAGCATCAAGTCTGCATGTAAGTAAGTTAGACCAGCACACTGACACTTCTGAGACACACGAGGCTTTGCAGAGTCACAGGAGCTGGCCCTGTACCGTAGGAGGGGTTGTGACAAAGGGCCATAGACAGGGTTATTGCAGTCTCTATCAAGGCTCTTTGGCATGCAGGGTCCCTCTGGAGTGCAGTCCCCAGCCCCAGTATTGTGCAGAGGTGGAAGCTGGCATGGGACAGAGAGGTCACAGCACAGGGCAGGAAATGCACTGCCACTGGAGCAGAGAAAAGCTGAGTATTGGCACAGCCTGTAAGGTAGAGCACGGTGGGGCACAGCCAGGCTGGGTGGAAATCAGACCCTTGCCCTTCCAAGCAGTGAAGGACAAGATTTAGGTTTTGGCCTGCCTGTCTCTCCAATATTCAGGGAAGGGCACAACTTCCTGGCACAGGAGGCGAGTGAATAAGCTTACACTGGCTGGAATCACCTTGTCTGTGCAAGAGGAGTTGAAACATTTGTCTTATGCCCCTGGGTTTACCCAGGTCACCTGCAGGTCTCACCAGGATTTTCCCACCTCATATAAATCCTCCTCAGTGACAGAGAAGTCCAACCATCCAGTAATATCACCATTCACTCAGTGACCTTATTCTGAGACACCAGGCTCCGGAGACCTGTGGAGATGTAACTTCTCTCCAGAGAGTGGATCCCAAATGGTCTTCACTTTATATCAGAGCCTTGTGAATAACAAACCACTGACGCAAGCAAAAACCTTCACAGTAAAACTGTCAATATTGCTGCCCTTCCTTTGTGCGCAGGGGCTGCTGCACTCCCAGAGAGCTGGTGATCTCCTGCACTATCGATGCCGAAGTGGAACCCAGAGAGATTGGGGATGAGCAAGGAACAAGCCACAGCTTTGAGGTCTGTGCAGCTATTGAGCAAACTGGAGCTGTAGGTTTGCTCCCAGTGTGCAAGGATTACACAATTTGCTTGGCCAGCTGTAAAGTTCAGGTATTCTTCAGTTCAACCCAATTCCCAAGCCACTGGCAATAAATCCAATGGCAGTCGGTACTCAAGACATTACACTGGGAGTGGTCCATGGTTTTGAAGACAGCAAGACTGATGAAAGTTTACTTTATGGATATTTTCTGGTTTGTGAGGAAGGGAGAGGAAAGGGATATAGCTAAAGCATGGCCAGGATTTTTAATGACCTCTACAGAATCAACCCCATGAATGGGCACCAGTGCTGTGGAGCACCAAGATCTGTGAGAATTAAGTGCTTCATCAAAGCTGCATTTTTAACCCACAGTGCAAACATTTGATCTGCTTCAGGCACAGCATTTCACTGTCACATTTGCCTGGGACCTTGCCCAGGCAAGCGAACCACAGCACCAGCCTCTGCTCTTTGCTCTGTGAATGCTGGCACCAGTCCCAGGGAGGCAGAAGTCCTGACACTGGTGTCAGCAAGCCACATGAAAAGGTGAAACATCAAGTGATGCTTCTAAAAGAAATCACTGCAGGTGCCTTTCATTCACCTTCTGCTTCCTGAACCTTGAGGGCACACTTGCTTTATGCTGCTCAGCTCTCCTTCTCAGCTCTAGAAACCTGTGCTTTTTAAAGCAGAAGCTGTAACTCTAGTTCCTTCTCTTCCATCCAGCAGCTACAGCTTTCGGAGAAAGACCAAGCATTGCAGTGAAATGTCCAGGGTTGGCAGAGGTTTGTCTCTATTCTGGGCAAGCTCCAGCTGTGAACAACAGCTGATGGATCTGCACGGGAGCTGCATGTGTAGATACAGCAGCTCCTTTGGGTCTGCACCATCCTAAGGACAGAGTTTTCTTTTGCAATTCCCATAAGAGGGTTTATTTATAAAATGGGGTTTTTTTGCTAGTAAGGCCTGCCAGGAGGAATCGCTGGTCTTTTTGTGTCATGGTCTACGGCACTGATCAGATTGTCACAGACCCAAGGCACCAGCCCCTTTGGAAAAGGATTCATGCCATGATGTATGGCAATAAATACCCTCGAACGCTGCAGGAGAGCAGTGCCACATTTATTAGGAGGGCAAAACCGTCAACATGCCTGCAAGGCTACTCCTGCATGTCCCCTGCACTGAAGATCATTTCCAACCCATTAAAGGCTTTTTAAGACCTGGATCCAGACGTAGCATGACCCTGTGTGTCACGGCCGTTCCCAACACCCGTTGGCCTGGCTCTCCCCAGGGCAGCCGAAGAACGGGATTGATTTTACTGCTTGGAGGGAGCTCTGGTGCCCCTACTCTGAGTCTTCTCTTTATAAAGGCCAGAAAATCCCTCCTGGTCACTGCAGGACTGAGCCCAGTAATGCCTGCACGCAGCTCTCGGCCCCACACAGCCAAGGGTACCCCGATCCCAGTAACATTCAGCTTTGTCTTCCCCCTTAAAGAGCACCAATAGGGGGGAAAATATTGCAAAAAATCCAGTTCTCAAGCAGCATGAGCAAATAGGTCCATCTCCTGTCCCCATGCCTTGTAGAGCACCCCTAAAGGGGATAACCTGGCCCATACAGCCTGTACTGCAGGGCTGGTAGGGAATTTGAGCGTGGGCATAGCCTCTAGCTACCAAATTAAATATCACACTGACCTACCCAGAGCCCCCAGCGCTGCAGATGGAAATTTGGTCCAGGCCAAGGCTCCTGCGTGGTCTACCACAGCAGTCTAGACATTGCAACTACAACACGCCACTTTTTCTACACTAATAAACCCATAAGGGCAGGGAAGGCTGCAGGAAAAATGAGAACTACCAGAGCAGAACAGCCTCTGAGTTTTTGTTTATCGTGGACTAATTAAAACAAAAAGCATACCATAACTCAACCCTTAATAATAGGTAACCAGATGTGTCATTACTTGACCACGCTATATTGCAGCACATATATAAAGGTTATAAGATTATTTTTCAAAGCAATGTGCCACAGCTAAGGGTTTCCCAGCACTTCTATAACAAACTTAGCACCTGAAGGAATTTTACCTACCAAAGCTAAAGCAAGACATGGCTAAAACTAAGGCACACGGTCGCTCAATCCCAAAAATGAAAATATTGCCATATGACATGGCACAGTACACCATAAAACACCATTACTACCAATAGGAGATACTTCCTCGAAATACTATTTTTTTGCTGATGATAAAAAACATCCTGAATAAGGAAAACAGTGCCAAAATGCCAGCAGTGGGCAGTTCTAATTTTTTTGTGCACAGAGTTTACTCAGCCCAGCCGAGCACAGATAAAACCGCAGTGTTTACAGAGGTAATAACATATCACGGTGTGAGCGATTTACCTGATTGCTAAAAGGATCAGGAACAAAAGTAAAAGGACAGCACTAAAAAAAGCCCTGGGCCTAAATCCAATAAAGCCTGTAGGCTTCTAAGACCCCACAGCAATCACTGTTCATTACATATTTCTCAATGAGGGTGTGCTGCTTTATGTCTAAAACCACACAGCCAAACAACTCAAGACCCGCACGTTATTAATTTCATCCCACTGTCAATCACTTTTCAATCCACCCAACTGATGTTTTCCACCCTGATCTTCAATCTCTCTTCTGTGGATTGAATTTTCAAATGTCCAGCACTGATTGAACTCTCCCCATTACAACCATCAGGGGCTTCAAGAGGATCCATGCTGGAATATGCTTAGGACTGACAAGCCAGGACCACTGGAGGCTGCAGGTGGGCCACGTGCCTTCCAGCAGGGTCACAGCAGGAGCACGGCTGGGGACAAGCCACCCTCTGCAGTGGCCTTGTCTCTGCTCTACAGTGCTACTTCTGCCCCAGAGAGCAGCACTGCCAGCTGGGCAGATACAAGCTCTGGGCAGTGGAATGAGTCCAGTACTGGAAATGGGAGGTGTGGTGGGTCTGTGCTGTGCAGCACGGATGTATGGAAAGAGATCTCTGCAGATAACCTCCTTTTTGGCTTGGTGGTTTATTTAAGCGAAGTAAATAAACCAAACATATACACAGGCTTGGCTTAGAAACAAGTAAAAAAACCACAACAGTGCCTTGAACACAAAAACTGTTCTGACTGCTGTGCCCTGCCCAGAACCTCCTGCAGATTGAAACTCAGGCTTTTCTTTCTGAACTATAATTAATGTTTTTGCAATATTGCCTCAGAGTTTGCCCCGGCCATCTGATGAATCTGACTAATAGGAGAAGATGCTTTTAACCTGTGGGCTGCCAGACAGCTGGGTACCTCCTTAGCCACATATATTTGGCTGTCAGGTTGAAAGAAAGGCAGCAGATTCAGGGTTAAGCACTATTCCTGTCATGATTGCCCTGAACTTGCCCAGTTAAATTGCAACAGCATGGGTCTCCATAATTATCTAATTGTTAGTGTTGTGCCTTTACGTAATTTATGATGTAGCATTAAAGCCTGACCTCTGGTTTGAGATGAAGTGCAGTACTGCTGACATCCAAGCTCAAATTAGTAGGTAAGTAAGCACCCAATTAACGATTATGCCACTGAGCTTTCATTTCAATCTGACCACACTGCTACACTAATCAGTTTTCTAAGCCTTTCACCTTCCCCATAACTAATAAGCATTTCTTCTGCTTTTTATGTCTGCAAAAGCCTTGTTATCCTCATAAAAAGCACTCCAAGACTGCTGCTTCCAGTAATTCCTACATTAAGCCACTGGCCCAGTGGCATATTACCAGCTCTCCAGCCACCTGATCAGTAAAATCCAAGGCATAAAGCACAGCCATGGTGGCACTCTACAGCAGGGAAGGGTAACAACAAAATCCTTGCAGTTTAGAGGAGTTGCCTTAGACCCAAAGCAGTGTCATTTACTTGGGAATTTGGTCTTGCCAAGGATCACATGCATTAACAGGAGTTTAAGGATGCAGGACAAAGGGATTGAATGTCAAACCATATTTTAAGTTGACTGAATTCTGTCATGTTAACAAAAACAGTGACAAGACCTGGAGCATCAAATATCTGGAGTTTTAATCTCAGATGGATGAACTACGTTGCATTTGCCATGAGACAGGAGCATGCACAGAGTGGCTTTGCCTACAGAGACAACTCAAGCCATATGTGAGACACTGTCATCACTTGGTAATAACACCCTGCTCCTTGAAAAATCTGACTTGCAGAGCTGAAGATCTGTTCCTCTTGGAATGAGATTCCTGATTTTAGATAGATATAATAAGAAGGCAAGACTTGGGGCCTGAGCAACAACATCTGCAACTCTGCATGAAGACTGAAGTCAGTGCTGGAACATGAGCTTATGGGGAGGAAACAAATCCGACTTCACTGCAACCCCACCCCCTTCATTCTCTCTTCACCTGCAGTTTTCCAGAGCTTCTTAATCTCCAAACTTCTATCTTCAAGGCACTTGCATCATTTTTATTAGTAACTAGCTATTTAAAAATCTGATCTCAACAGTACAAGAAATAGCTTTGAAAAATTCATGTTTTTTCAAAGGAGGAAAGATTCAGTCAAGTGCTGCCACTGGCCCAGCCAAGCACTGCAAGGCTGTGATTAAAGGTAGAAACATGCAGCAGAACACAATTCCAAACCAAGTGCAAGGAACCAGCATGTTCTGGATGGAATCATGTGCAGTTAAAAACACTAAGGCATAAACAGGTGCAGTAAGCAGTGTCAGGAGAAAATTGAAAAAAAAAATAATACTACATAATTAGAGTCATGCTTAAGATCTGAAAGCCACATCAGGGGATGCAATATCAAAATAACGTTACTCACACCAGGAAGAAAAAAGAAAAAAAAAAAGTAGGAAAAGCTGCACATTATAGGAAATTAGTTGTGTGAAATGCGTAAAAAAGCTGACAGAGTCACATAGCTATAGAGACTAATTTCCTGTTCCACTGTGGAGACAGCCCTGATCAGCTGGACTTAATATAGCCTTCTCCATGGCAGCTGGGTCAAAGAGTGGCCTAAGCACTAGAAAATTGCCTGCCATGTGGATGAGTTTAGTGCACAATAAGCTGTGTGGTAAATAAACACGTTTAGCATGCTCGAGATAGGACACTCAAGAGTTTTATGACACATTCAGATAGATGCAGCCAGAGAGCTGCTGCAAATTGGCTGATTCGGGGCAACTCATCCATTTGACCCAGTTTTAGGGGCCCACAAGCAATTTTCTGCATGACACCAAAATGCTCTAACAGGAGCCACACGCACAAGGACAAAGTATCACGACTTCCTCAAAACTCCATGTCGTAATGGCAGTGCTTTCAAAGACCAAGTCCCAGTTTAGAAAGCATCACTGCAAACTCTCCTTGGTTGATAAGGCCCCCAAGTCACGCCACGGTTCCCAGCAGCTTTTAAAAGCTGCCACCTCTTCCTGGGTCTTGCTCACCTACAATGTGGTGCTGATTCTCCAGCCCATCTCCCCTTAGCAACTAAATCTGCCAACTTACAGAACCTCCTGTGTGTTTTTCCACGGCACTAATGAGCACCCCGGTGAATTAGGGACTGGACTGCCCACTCATCTCTTACAAATTACCACAGATTTAAAGAAGAAAACTATTAAGGAATCTATAAGGACTCAAGCCTGGGTTTTATAGCTACCCTTGCCCTGGCTGAGTCAACAAGAAAGCACTCTACCTGACTAATTGGGAGTCACTCTGCCTTCTGACACTGTGCCTTCAGCTCTTATTCTGAGCTACTCAGAGGAGGCTTGGGAATGTCTTAAATTATTGATGAAGATAGGAAACCTATCTCTGAAACGCCTTTGGCAAACTCTTAATATTCTGGGATTTGGCATGGCAAAAAACAGTGCCTCTGTCTCACTCATGCTGTTGATGTCTCTCACCCATTTACTCGCGCTAGAGAATTACAGTTTCTGATCATTTCCATACAGGATGGAGAGGCAAATGGAAAGTGCACTGTTTATAGCCCTGAAAGCTTCCAGGTAATCCATCTTTGGCGCCGGAGCCTGCAAACCCCTCCATTTGCAGAATTTTCATTGATGACAGGAGCCCTCAGAGAAGCTGACCCAAAGCAGTCAGTTGTCATAAACGTATTGGATAATTATCTTAATTATTTATAATAGCACCAGTAAGCAAGCCAGCACTGAACGCACGGGTCCTGCCCTGGACAGCTCACGTTTTAATCAGACGTGAGCACAGTGTGCAAGACACAAAGTAGGGATGACACACAGGCTGTCAGGTGAGTTTATTAATATTTTAGAAAAGGGTTCATCAGTAAAAGGAGTATTAATGTTTTCTGACCCTTTGACATGAGAGCGTTAAACCTGACCAAGCATCGCATAGCAGAGATATATTCCCCACACACACATATTTAAAGGCAATATATTCCAACATGACAAAGCCCCACAGAAATCTTATCATTATTTTCTTTTGACTCACATAGTTTCAGATTAACTGCTTCGGCTCAGGCTGTCCTAACTATGTGTCTTCACATGTCCTAAAGGAGTCTTTGGAGTTAGAGAACCTGAGCAGAACCTCCTTCAGTGCCTTGAGAGAGTTTAGGACCAAGTTACCAAACGCAGGGGGGTTTAGAGAGCGTTCACTTTCGGCTTTGGTGGCTCAAGACATCATCCCTCACAAAAGGCATTGAGGTGTTAATTGCATCATCCTCTCAGGAAAAAGCATCTTGTCAAAAAGGTAGAAAAGCAGCTTGTAACTGCTAATGGGAGATGTTTCACCACCACTTTTGAGGAGAGGGAGAGAAAAAGCCCAAGGAGGGAGCAAGAACCTGTCTGCAGTCAGAGGGCAGCTCAGGGGTGTGCCTTGGGACTGACCTCTTTCAAGTTCCAGATTTGCTCCCTTGTTACCAGACACTGGTTTGCTGTCCAATCAAAGTTCTTCAGGTATTACAACTAATCAGTATCCCAAAATTTACCTCCAGATACAGCTGGCAATGTGTGCATACCTACACACATACACATCCGTATGACACACACACAGAGTCTGTCCTCATGAAACCACTCCTACCTGGGTAAGGGCACCTGACCATGTCGAGGGCAGTGACAGAGGTTGGATTTGTCCTTAACCTATGGATTTTGCCAGTGCTGGCTGCCAAAATGTGTTTTTTCAGCTGGTTGCTGTGCCGGTCATTCGTTAATCAACCATTTTTATTATCCATTAGCGTACATTAAGCTAAAAAAAAATGGATTTGGAGCAGGGATCCCATTTTTTTTGTCTTATCTAATTGTCTGTTCTCAGAGGAAGTTTATATTTTTCCATTTGTAAAGGATAGAATTACTGCAAAAGGGTCTGTCTGCACTGAAAGATCTGGCTTTCTTTTCCTCCTCAACAGCTGGGTCATTATTAGAACTAGCAGAATAATTCATAATGAATAATTTGACACCTCTTTTTCCATACATATATCATAAGTTGCCCAGGTTTATTTGCTCCTCCAAATTATTAACCATAGACTCTGTGCCAGTAACTCCCAAAGGGGCATTACTGATACAATATATTCCTTGTGCGTCCCCCCTCCCCATCAGGAAATCCTTTCATTAAAGTCAGAGTGGGAAGCATTAATTACCCCTTATTTAAAGGTAATAACTCATCATCTGTAATCATTCCTCAGAGATAGATGCTCGTGTGATGACCTGAACTACTGCAGAGTTTGAATTCAGTGTTGGATGCAGACAAGAATTCGCTGAGAACAGAAGAGCTTTAGCTTTTGAGGGCATGTCCTTGAAGAAAGAAATTTTGGTTGGATTATGGCCTTTCCAGGACTTCTTGTATCCATAAGACATCGCTTCTGTCTTGTCTAAATGACTCAGGACTCACCAGAGTCTTTCAGCCACCAAGGGTGATGATTGCACAGCGTAGGCTGTATTTTCAAAGGTTAAGTGAGACTTTAGCAGTGAATAAACCTCATTTTTGGTCCCAGAGCAAGGCTGAATATGATCCTTTGGTAGTATGTTCTGTACGTTCTCTTTTGTTACTTTTAATTTGTAACAGCACAAGTCCAATGCAGCTCCAGGGACACATTTCTGCTAAACCCTGAGGTAAATCAGGAAAAGACAGCCCATGGACACATCCATTGAGCCTCCAACCTTGTCTCTCCTCAGCAGAAGGACAAACAAACATTTCTCATTTCTCTAAAGGATAGAGCTCACTCCAACACCATCTGGGTGGTGCATATGAAAAAGAACCAGTCAAAGCAATCTCTTCCCAGAGCAGATACGTTGCTCTTGACAGCTTAGGACAGCCTCAGGTACCTACTGGCATTAGTACACATTGAAACCACTCACAGAATACCCCAGTAGGCTTGTAAACCAGAGACAAATATCAGCAAATGGAAAGCAACTGCTGGGTGCAAACCCAAGTCAGCCTAAAGCAGATGGGTACAAATACAATAACCAAAGGCCCAGCCTGGAGACTTGGAAGCTACAAGTGCTCACTGTTGCCTGGCCGAGACCATACGAAGGCTTTTAGTTATTTCGAGTTCAACAGGTGAGTTTAAACAACCTGCTTAACATAAAACATAAGGCTAAAAACCAGAAGTAAGCTAAACATATTGGCATTCTGGCACCTTATGCTGAATAATTCATACATAAGGTACTGCAGAAAAGAAACATATGCTTTTGGTCCTTCGTGACTTCTTAAGCAGAACATTTAAGAACCAACCTCAAATGTATACATCCAGCAAAATCCTTCTTGTGCAGAATGAAAAAAGACCATTACAATTGCAGTCTGTCTCTCCCTTGAACATTTCCCATGGGGGTTTCAATTTCTTTATTTCATTTTGTGCTGAAACAAAAGAGGAGCGCTTACAAAAATCCCACCTAAGAGGAGATTGAGGGCGTTACCCCAGTACAACTGGGCTTACCTCATTCTGACACACTAATGGCAGATGCAAAGTTGATGTATTAACACATACAAAGGCTTTTCTTCCAAAAATGAGCACCAGTTGAGGTCCAAACTGTCTACAGAGTTGTCGTACTACCGTCATCAGTGCATCAATTCTCTCCTTGGTTGTTCTGAATAGTCTCCTGCTGAGCACCATATGCATGTCTGATAGCTGCCATTAAAAATCATCATTGCACACACCAGTCCCTCAAACACAGTCGGTGGAAAATAAACTCAGAAACCCAGCATGGTAACTGCTGGCAAATGAAGACTTTTAGCATTATCCCCAGCCAAAGTACACAGCTACTTTACTCTTGGCTAATGCTGCATCCTTTCTGAGACACCTAAACCTACGTGCAAAGTGACAGCACTGCTGCAGTTACATCTTTAATCACAGCAGTGGTTAAAAGCCAAAAGTAAGCTAAACATATTGGCATTCTGGCACCTTATGCTGAATAATTCGTACATAAAGTGCTGCAGAAAAGAAACATATGTTCTTGGTCCATAGTGTCTTTACTGTAAAATATTTAAGAATTAGCATAGGATGTATATAGTCAATAGCAGCCCACCAGTGTGGTGTCAGAGTCTATCTGTACCTGCAAACACTCCTTCACTGTACTGATATGGCATGTATGTCTTTATATCAAAGACTCAAATCCACAGAGCTAACAAACTGTCCAGGTTATTCAAGCCTTTTGCTCACTTCTTTACAGTGGACAGGGATGACAACCCCCACTTTCTCATGAGCACTACATGAAGCAACGTGCAAAGCCACTCTTCCTCTGCAAACACACAACAGGGATGTCAAAATTTACAGCCCTTTGTAGCATCCAATCCAACTTGCATCACTTTACATTTACGTATACGGCCTTGAATCCCATCTCGTCCACCACTGAGCTCAGAATCAGGTCCAGCATATCTGGAAACGCATCCAGACACATGCACACACAGAAGAAACCTTTTGGCATATCCATGAAGAATAGGCCTTCCAAAAAAACATCCAGTATACAGATGAGCCCTCAAATTAGTAGAGAAAGCATGACGACTTCAGCAGAGGTGGCTGATGAAGAGACACACACATATACACCTCTGCCACCGATCGTGCTGCTAGGGCATTCATCAAATTAAGTACCAGGAGGAACAACACCTCTGATATCTCTTCATTTGGGGCTCCAGTAAATGAAGCACTAGATTAGGCCTGACAGAGGCCTAATGCAGCTTGAGCTTTTCCTGGTGTAATTAATTGGAACTTCGCCAGCTTGACAAATTGGAATGATGAATCTATCTTGTATGAATAGAAAAAAAATGCATAATCAGTCAAAGATTTAGTTAAGACAGCTTCTCTCTGACTCCCTGCCATAGCTAAATCCATTAAGGCGAGGAAACATCACTTTAAGAAAAGGCACTGCTCTCCCTATGTTCAATTTATAACTTTTTGTTCTTGAATTTAATGGAGCAGTCAACCTGGACAGATTTGACTTTGGAGGGGAGAGGAAGGGGGAGGTGGGAAAGGTTGTTTTATTTTTAGCATTCTAATCTTCGCTCTGCCTGGCTAGTCTGGGAAAGAAAATAGTTGCTTTGGTCTGATGTGCATTTCTGGGGTTGGATTTTAAATCTTTGGGGTTGCACAAGGGAATCTAATAAGAGCACCCCATACTTAGACATTGAGATGATTCTGGGATAAAAGTTGCTTGTCAAGTTTTTCCCCTACAAACCTGTTTAATTGCTGGTAACATTTAGGCAGTAGAGGATGTGATAGATTGACTGCTCTGCCAGCACTGCTTTCTCCTAATTACCACCTAGTTGTAAAGGCCCTTTCCTGACACATTTAATGGAGAGGCAGAGGGAAAACAGGTTTGCTTACTTTTAAAATACATTTTTATCATTCGGCAGTTTTTTTCCACATATTTAATTTAAACCATGTGCTTCCTTCCTTCCTTCCTCCCTCATCTCAACTTGCTCAGCCATAAGACCCGAACTTTGAAGACTCAATTAAGCAGCTAAGATCCCCATTTGTACTGGACGTTTGGAAAAACTTTACATTTCCTCTTGGAGGCTGTGCGTTGCAAAATAAGTTACTTACACGTGATGGAAGAAAGACTTATTGGTTAAGCGAGAGCTGACAACGCTGGTTTTCATTTCAAACAACCCAGAATTCCTCCTTGGCTCACAGATGCGAAAGTGCCAGGCAAATGTTTAGCTGACATAATGCAAATGACTGGCCATAGATTTATTTGACAAACAGTTGAGCAGACAGCCCTATATTGCACTCACTTGTACCCCACACAACCCCACCGGAGCCAGGAGGATTGTGCTGGCAGGAGCAGGAGCAGAATTAAACCCAAACACTGAGGTTCACGCATCGAGCCATTTGCTTTTGGCCACTGGCCAAGCTGACAACCACATTTAAATAAGCCACCTGCTGAGCAGGGAGTTTAGAGAGCTAAGTGCTCGGGAGAGCCTTAGCCCAAAAGTATATCGAACTTATGCAATAAGGCATGAAGTGAAAGGATTTCAGTGACAAGGAGGGGGGGCCATGTCATGGTCCTGACCTCTTGTTCTAGGTGAGGGACAGAACAGTTTTTGGGATCCTCCCTTCCTTGCTTACGCTACCTAAAATACATCAGGCAGAAGCTCCATCCAGAGGACACCATTCCATATGTGTCACAGGGACTGAACTATACACAGCACGGCTCAAATTCTTTTCATTACCTCTGTCAATGCTATTGAACAGGAATGCTTATGCAGAATATGTTATTTCCCTCTAGATATTGCTGTCATTTTATTATTCAGAAGGACTGGATTATCTGTGTCAGAGGCAGGAGTCCTTTCCCAGGAAATATCCCTCTCTTCCCATGCACTCGCTTACCACTAAGCCTTGTCTAAGTCACCTTGTCATCTCTTTCGATTCAGTTCTCACCCTCCTCGTCAGTTTTAACAAAGATGTCTGTAAGCACCTGGAGGCTGAAACAGGACCCTGCTCTTTTTGCTGCTGATTATGTGTGAAAAAATAACAACTTCCTGATATTACCAATCCAGTGACAAAAATCCCTCTGAAGAGAGAGACCGAACAAAGTGACAGCGAGGAGAGCGGTTCTGCTGTTCCACCCTGCAACAACAGCAGATTGCAGAAGTGTTACTTGCCTCTTTCTTAGCCCCAAATTGCTCAAATCAAATCCATCCAAGTTATAGCTGCAAAGACCCCTGGGAGGGAGGCCTGCTCAGTGTCAGCCAGGACACCCCTCCAGCAATCAGACTCTCTAACCACACTGCTTTCCCTCTGAACTTCAGAGGGGTGCACTGAGGTATCTGAATTACCTACACAGATGCAATTCATACCCACACTCTTTCCTCATTTGCACTGTCGCTGCTTAACTGCCCCCTTCTCAGTCTTTGCTCAGAAAGCCCTGCTATGGCCTTCTACCAGTGAAAACTACCAGTTTATTTTTTACTTCTTTACGCTCAAACTGTCACACAAATGACTTCTGACTTGGTGGTGACACGGAGGTTGTCAAGTCAAGTTCAGCAGCTGACTCATAGGCCATTATTCACCCGACTGCCGTTCCACTTTTAACCTCGCCAGCCTGTGCTTAAAACCAAGCATCCCCTTAGCTATGCTGCTAGGAAACACTTTAAGAGCTTAATTTAAATAAAAATATGTTCTTTGCAGTGCAGGAAAGCTCCTATTTAGATATAACAGATGACAAGCAAATTATTTTAGTGGCAAAGGATTTGAACCTTAACTCGTTACAGCCTAATATGTCATGGCACTAATTTCATGCAATGGGTATTTAAGAGTTAATGATTTGCCAATTTAACAGCTGAAGTGAAAAGATCTTAAAAAGCATTACAGAAACATATTTGTCACAGAAGGTCCCACTCCCTGAAGTGGCCCTGCAAGCACTGTCCAAGAGGGATTTGAACATCAAGTCATTTGTCTCTGGTCACACCTCAGATCCTGCCCTGGTGGTGGGAACAATGTGCCCAGGGCTCAGCAGATCATGCTATCTGCCCTCTGCTTAACAGGCAGAACAACTGAGATCACCAGGGGCTGTTCAAACAGAACACGGGCTGTGGTTGTGTCACCTCATGCAGGATCACGGGAGGTCCCAGAGACTACAGAAGTGCCCCCAGAGCTCTCTGTGCAAACACACCTCTCTGCACACCCCACATCTGCCTTTGTTCTCAGATGCTTCTTGATGCAATCAGAGAAATACACTAAACACACAACCTGCAAAGCAGAGCCATGAGTTTGCAATGTCTGTGCCTGGGTTCTTTGCTCCAAAGGCCTGATAGAACGGTAGAAATTTCAAATCAATTTCTGAGCTCGGTTTTTCTCCACCCTGATTAAGTGGTCCTTCGTGCCCACGCACACACCTGCCCCTTGTACAGAAGGTTCCTTTTTTACTGCAGAGATTTGAAGTCAAGCTTTGAGCTCAATTTTTCTCCATACTGAATACCCAGTCCCTCGTACATGCACACACACCTGGCCCCTTGTACCGAAGGGGTGGGGTTTTTTGTTTGTTTTTTTAACTACCCTTTCTTGGCAAGGATGATCAATCATCTCTGTCTCTTGCTAGTCATGTCCCTATTACAGAAGATCCTGTTCCAATAAATGATTAGTACGTGCAGAATGCATTAAAATGAATTATAATAGCAATCCGATCCCCAGTGCCTCGGCAGAACCTTTCCATCACAGGTGACAGCTGGTTCCCTTGGGCTTCGCTCTGCAGAGAGAGCACCAGACCTCAAAACTCAATCCAATAACTTGGGGTGAACCTGACCAAGCACGTGGAACAGGAGTCATCCCATTGTCTCCAAACTAGGAGAGATGTACCTCAAAGGCTATTCAACAAGCCACTGTACACAACCTCGTCTCAAATAAATGTAAATGCTTTTTTTCATATATTATGTGATTACAGCCTCTATCTGCCTATGGTGCTATGTTTTATTACAGGCCACTGAAAATAATTAGTTGGTGACCCAGAAAACTGATATATAAAATCCTTTTAATCACCAATATGGCTTTCAATTATATAGCGTAAACTTATTAACCTTTTTACTGCTGAGATTTGATTTATGGAATTCCAGCTGCATTAACATTACAGGAGGAGATAGAAAGTGTCTTGTATGATGTGTTGGGATTAACAGCTGAGAGCTGGCTTTGCCATCACAGTGTCCCAGAGCACAGGCAGCATCCTGCGAGTCCCCAGGGGCTCAATGCTATCAGAGCTGTGTGAGAAGTTTGCTCTGTGGAGTGAGACTGGGTAATTCCTGTCACTTCTGATACAAACCAGAACACACAGGCCAGTTATGGTTTCCAGCAGGAGCAGGGCTCGTGTGAGCCCTGGCTGCATTAGTAAACAAAGATAAGGCTGCATCTGTACCTCTCCTTACTCCCATGGTCAGAAGATACCTTCTTTCATTTTAACTGGACAGGCATTTCCTCATTTAGTTGTAATAGAGCTCCAGAAACTTATGTATTAGTATAAGAGGGCTTGGTCAGTTTTTCCTGATCCAGAAAGAACATTTAATGCTTTATACAAAGTTTTAGGCATTCCTGGTCATCTTCCCATGGGCTGTATTCTACAGAGATCAGCAGCAAACAGGCCACAGAGAAGCCCTTTAATTAAAAAAGTCAAATTACTAATCTGAACTAGATGAATGCATCAAGATCCAATAAAAGATACAGGCATCTGAAAGGTAAATACTACCACACCAGACTTGACTGAAGGATAGGAAGAGTTGTATTTCTAGCCTACACATGTCATTTCATTCAAGCCTCAAGAACATACACATAAATAATGAATCTTGCCACAACATCCATTCACAGTTTCCCTCCTATTTCTTGGTATCACATTATTTGTTGTTTGAGGACAATACAATAGAGTAGCAATGTTCTGTTATGCCGTATCTGCTGTAAATACCTAATTACCTCTTTTACACTCTTGGAAGGACTAAGATAAATAATAGATTTGGGTCAAACTTTGGAAATAAATATCAGTTTTCAATTTTCAAATCTTACCCTGTTCCATCTTAGAAACCATTTTACAGTTAACCTATTTTGCAGGACTTTTTAATGTGCAAGCATCCCCAAAAGACAAAGTAGCAAGGTGAAATAACCAATATTTCCCACAAACTGAACCAAACCCTCATCACATTCACATTGGTTTTGTTCTTCAAACTCGAAAAGCTTTGAAAGTCGCAGTGAAGAGAGGCAATGGGGGTGGGTGCTTTGATAACCTGTGCAAAAACCATCATCTGTAGAGAGGGAAATGCCAGTATTTCATAGAATCACAGAGTGATCTGAGTTGGAAAGGACCTTAAAGATCATCCAATTCCAACTTCCCCACCATGGGCAGGGACACCTTCCACTAGACCAGTTTGCTCCAAGCCCCATCCAGCCTGACCTTGGACACTTCCAGGGATGGGATATCTCCCATCACTCTTTTCAGGATTAAATGTTATTGAATGAGACACAGCTTCCCATACAGGTACTTCTTTGCCTGCAAAACAGGCAGCCCCTCTCCCTTCGTGCAGCCCTGGGGTCACTGGTTCTGCAGACAGAGATGTGGGACGGTTCACTGCAACCCACACACTGGGCAAAGACCCCCCGAAATCCTGCCTGCCCGGGTCATACCTGGACATCCAGATTTCTCCCAAGGCCAGCTCTGGCATTCCTTCTCCACCAGCTGAGATTTCCAGTGCAGCACGTGTGTTCCTGCCAGCCAGCTCACTCCAGCTCCTCTGGGTGCTAATAAGGCCCATCACAGAGACAGCAAGATTTTTAAGTGTGTTCTGTGAAACAAGGAGAATAAAAATCAATGGCACTTTATAATCCAGTCAGTGCCTTTCTTTGCTCACAAATCTTCATTTGTTCAGCTGGGAAAATTATGAACCGTCTAGAAATAATACAGTAAAGGTGCTCAATGACAATTATAACACAAAGACTAATAGAGATGGTGGTGTGAATCTGGTATGTTCTGTTCTGCTGAAGCCCATTTGTAATTTTTAATAAAAACGGGAACACTTTATGATAAGTGGACATCATTTAATGCTCAATTACTGTGAAATTCCTTTGGAAATATACATTAAGCACAGCAGCTTGGTATTTATATCAGGAGGGTTCCTTGAGATTGATGTTATTACAGGGAATACTAGAGGAATGTCAAGTCCAACACTAGTGCATTCAATATTCCTGCCCTCTGGGTCAGGTATCCTTTCCTCCCCCACCCTGACATTTGAGATGAGTCCTTATCTATGTGGAGAGGAACAACATAAATTATAGACATTCTGCATTTAAAAAAAAAAAAAGAAAAGGAATTTGCAACACAGGCTGGCAAGGCCTTTCGCAATGATTAACTGAGACATTTTTGAATAAGAATACAAAAAGGCACAGATCCTAAACAGGCAATTTTCTCTTGAATGCCAAGAGGTTTCTGAACCTCCACATTTATAAAACAAGCATTATTCCAGATAAAGCACAAAACCCTTGCAGCAGAACTAACTTCAACTTACTGAAGACTTCTCCTAGCATGAAAAATACTGTAAACCTTTTCCCTCTACTTGCAGTTCTTATACTGCAAGAGCTTTAGCCCCACCTCACCATCAGAGTTCACCAGGAGGGATTAGTTACCCTGGGAAGCCAAGGGCATCTCCCTGATCCCCTACAGCTGCCTGCCACTGTGTTCCAGCCCCACCTGCTCAGCCTTGACTCACCACTGCTCTTTTCTGGCAGGATGTGGGAGAACTTGCTTATCCCACAGGTATTTGCGAGGAAAAGCAAGGGGATGTGACTAGCAGAGCAGAAACTGAACCCTAACAAGGCATGGCTGGGCCTCTCTGAAACCAGAGGCTCATGTTTTGTTTCACCACAACCTCTCTCAGCAGCAGAGGCAACAAAAACGGGTGGACTTGGTTTGGGAAACACAGTTTGGGGACCCGAATCCAAGGCCATCCTTTCTCCCTGGATGTATCCACAGCCAGGGCTCTGACATGAATGCAACCCCTACCCTGACTGCACATGAAATCTGTCACCTGAGGGCGGTATTAAGTGGCTTCTGTGCTGCCCTGCTTGCCTTGCAATGAGGACTAACAAGACTAGGCAAGGTTTGAAGGATGGCAGGTACCAGGCACGGGTCACCAGAGGCCTCAGTTTGCAGAACTGCAAGGATACAAAGGCAAATTTAAAGGACTGTGTCTCTTCTCAGACAATAAATACTATTGATAGCTCCTTAAGCAGCTTAGGAAAAAGAAACACCAGTTGGAGGAAAGGGGGCATCCTAAAGGCTCCACTACAACTAACATTATCCCAGTTAATCATAAATCATGCTTTGCATCCTCTGCTGGAACACTGTTTATCCCAGACCTCTGAGCAGCTTAGACACCTGGCACAATAGCCCATTAATTACTTCAGCATGGGAAATATATTTTAATATCTTTCTCTTTGATGCTCATTACTAAACACTTCACGCGTTCCCAAATACACATCAGTGGTTTATTCTTTCCTTTTCCTGTAACAGGCTTTATTTTACAGTTTGACTTTAATCAACCCTGTGTGGCATGTGATAATGTTATACCCTCCTTCTGGGTCACCGGTTCATTCAGGAACTCAGGACAAGGTATTTATATTCTGCTGCACTCGTGTTCTCCCCGTTAAAGGTGATTGAAACATCAAGTTCTGTCCAGTGTTTCAGTCTCTGAAGATGAAAGGTGGCATGAGGCACAATGGTAGCAGGTCAGCATTTTCAGTAAGCATCCATCTGTAAATAAAATCCTTAAAATATTGCAGCAGTGTGAGGGGAAGCTGCACCCTAATTGGGCAGAGTGAAAAGCCACAGGGCTTATAAATATAACACACAGGTGATCTGTCTTGCCAAAAAAGAGGAGGTTCGTTATATGAAGGACACATTATCCTTTTCTCTTCCTATGATTCAGCATGGTAAGTAGTCATTCCTAATTGGCTTACAGCTTAGTATGAAATATTAGGATGCCACACAATGTGATGACACAGCTGGATTCCTAAGGGAAGCCGAAGAGTGATCTGAGAACAGAAGAGGGACAAGAGCAGATGCAAGCCTGAAAAAAAATAGTTGTAACTTACACAGTAACATGTCATTCTTTATCCTCCTCCTCCTGCGTGCAGCATGCTGTGTGCAGCACAACACTTCCCCGGTAGAAAGGCAAGAGACCTGTCATTTCCCAGTTCCTAAATAAAACGTGAGGGGGGAGAAATGTGATTGCTGGGACTATTGAAAGAGGAAGAGCCAAGCAGGCTGAATAAATCCAGGCAATAGCTGCCTCATCATGAAAAATACACTGCACAAATTTCACCTCTCTGTGCGTCAAATGATGATTTCCTCAAATTTATTCTCGACTGGAAAGGATTTGCCAAATGACCGAGTCAAACAATCCATGGGTCGCTCCCAGAAGCTGGGCATTCAGGAGAGGAGCCATCTGAGCCGGCACCCAGCTCTGTGCTGGGAGCTTGTTTCCTGCTCCTGGCCTGGATTCAGGAAGGTAATTAAACAGCTGCCTACCTGAAGTCAATAGGGCTATTCACATGCACTTAAGCGCTGCTGACGCCAGGCCGAGGGGAATAGACTTCTCAGGGGGAGATTTTTGCTGCAAATACCAGTGCTAATTCAAAATTCACTTTCTACAGAGTCCTTCCCCTGCAGTCAGCTGAAATTAGCTATATCCACTGTGGTGCTTGCCAGGAAACTTGATAGAATATCGCCCAAAGTGAACATAAAGGAGAAATAAACACAGCAGAAATTAATAACGGGAGTTCAGACTGGTAGGTTGCAGAAGATGTGTTATAAATTTCATCCAGCTGTAATGCAAATTCTGCCAAATGACTGGGAACATCTCCCTTTTTATATCGCTGTTTCACTACATATTAATAGCAACCAGTTACTGATGCAGTACTAAAATATTAATGATATGGTCATAAACCTGAATCAGGGCCTAACTTGGCAGAACAACGTTGGGCAACTTTTCAATCACATGTGAACAAACCTAGTTTGCAGAAACCATTTTGCTGCTGTGGGACCATGTGAGCAGAAGCAATTGCAGGGCTATTTTAGGCACAAAAAAATTGTTAGTCTTCCTTGGAAAATCAACAGCCCCGTTGAGGTGTACACTATGGGTGCCCAGGTCTTTATGCAAGGCTGAGAGAATCTCAAACCAGGCAGAAACAAAGTTCAGGCAATTAATTAGCAAGGTTTCATCTGTGATTTCATCTGCAGCTGGTACGAATGACTTTTATCTGCACATTAGAGACAGTGGCCTCCAGCCCGTGGGGACGGATTGTTCCAGCAGGATTTAGCCCTTTGTTCTGGACTGTGCTGGAATATTGTCACTAAGCAAGGCAAGAAATCCAAAGCAAAACCCAGAAATTTTACACAGATTACAGAAATCTTACAGAATTGCCTGTTGTAAGAGCAGGTGACTTTATCAACCCTGCTTTGAATCATCTGTGACCACAACAGAAATTTGGGGATGTTAAAAGGCTTTGAAAGTCAGAGACTTCTCTTGCACCTTCTATATTTTCCAGACAGCTTCCCAAGCCTTGGAAACCTACTCAGATACTCAGGTCCCCTTCTCATTCTACCAATTCTCAGGTCCCCTTCTACCAGGGGCCACTTCCAGCTAAAGAAGGCAGCCCTTGGGACGCTTACTTGGGTCTGTAAAAGAGTTCTCCTTGCTTCTCACTTTAGTTATGCTCCAGCAGAACGAGGCTGGTCCATTTTATTATTCACTTCTGTCCCTTTTTATGAAGATGGGGCCATATATTTAAGCTCCTTTCACACATGTTTAATTGAAGCTACAAATTAAGGTGTTTAAGGGCAGACACAGAAGGCTTCTGTACAATTCCCAAGAGCAGCTAGCACCACAGGAAGAGCTGGAATACTAAAATAATATTTTATTTTCACAGGACACAGCTAATGGCTCACTCTTCCTTCACCCCATCAGGATCCAAAGCAGGCTCTGGAGAAAACTCATACATAGCCAACATTCTACATTGATCTGTCAATACTAAACCAAGGTCTTTGCTTTAAAGGTCTTTCACTGCTTCTTCTTTAAGTCATCACTGCATAAATAAGTTGACTTTGGTCACAACTGAGTTTTCAGTTTAGAAGTGCAGAGAACAGCATGAAATTAATTATGTCTGGTTTTCTATTGCCGTTACATGAATGAGGACCCCAAATCCCACTGAGATATCCCTTTAAAGTGTTAGCACCTGGAAGGCAGGGCTGATCACTAGGACAATGCCTTTCTTATTTGCTGACCAGAGTCACTGCAGTCACTTCCAGCAATGATCATCTTTCTTCATTATATCTGCAAGCAGATGCCACCGAGGTGTGACTGACAATCAGCCCTTCCAGAGTAAGTGATCAGAGGGTTTCCACTGCTCTCACGTCCTTTGGCTCCTTGTTTATTAATAACCCAGCTGAAATTTTAGTGTTGCTTCTGCTCAGGTGGAAGACAACAGACATTTATTTGATTGACACGTGTCATTATAAAAGTTTCTCCTACAACTGAAGCAGTAAATAAATAATACAGTCTGACTGCAAATCAAGTTGCCAAAACAAAGAAATGATTTCGGTTTACAAGTTACCTGAGCAGGAGGAAAATTGCCCACGTTTTGAAACTTGTTCTAGCAAGACACTGGAAATCTCCAACATCTAAAGTCTACTCCAAAAACCAGGAAAAATTGTCTCTTGGAAGAAGACAAGTCAAACATAACTCATTCCTTTATTCTTTTTCTCTCTTACCATGCTTTACAGATAATTGTTTCATCTTGTTCTTCTGTTTCCAAGAAAGACCTTTCTAAATCCTCAGGCAATATTCAGAGCAGGCAGATTTTTCTTTGAGTGTTGAAGGCTGATCTGATCAATTTAAAAAAAAAAAGAAGGTTACAGTACATTTTAAACCAAATACCCCATAGTATAAAATCTCAGAGGTCATTCCAAAGAAAAATATATTTTGTTAGCAAGTAAATGCAAAGAAATGATAAAGGGATTAGGTACAACCTCCTTTCTCATGTGTCCTCTGGGATTTTCTGCATTGTTCTCTCTGTTTAAAGGGTTTAAAATGCAAGGGTAAGGCTGCTGAAGTGCTCGACACGTGAGTTCTGTTCTCTGGCCGCAAACAGAGTGTCAGGGATCACAGAGAATTCTTCCTGGCGGTTTTGTCCCCCCTCTCATTTTTGTCCTTTTTCACCCAGGAAAGCTATGAATTCTCTTCAGTCACATGTGATGCACCACAGAATCCTCAGTCTCATCTGAGGCTGTTGGGGCCCAGCTGCAGTGTAAACAGCGTTCACCAGTGGGACTCCCTTACAGGGTTTAGAGCCTCTCTTTGCAACAGCCAATTTCCAGTGGAGTACAACTTCTTCCTCAAGAGGAGCATTCCCTCAGGCCTCAGGAATCAGAGCTGGCAGAACATGAAATTTGCCTCCCCCTTTACAAACTCTGGCCACATAAACTTGTTTTCCACACAGGAGGACACACTTCATTTTCCTGTCCTTCATTCTCTTCTCCCTCTTGTTGATTCCAAAAGGGGACCACCCAGACAAACCATCATGGCCAATTTGGTTTCCAATTTTCTGCGTAGCTTTGCAATCACGTTCCCGCTACCACCTGAAGGCAGTATTGAATTTGCAGCCTGGGTGTGAATGACTTCTGGAATTGTCTCCCCTGGACAAGACACCAAAGCGATTCAAAAGCAAGTAAACAGAATGCAGAAATACCCCCGAATAGGATTATATCAGGTTTCTAAATCCTAACCCTGTTACTTCAGTAGTTATCCCATCTCTCCTTTCCTTCTTCCCCTCTCGTTGATATTTTCCTCCCCAGAACTCAGCTCACATGGCCACAACAGTCAAATATATTCTGTAAAGTTGCTGGTTCTCTATGAACCTCTAGAGCCTGGCAAGCTGTGTTGTAACACCAAAATACGTTCTTGACAACCACTGACCCCAAAAGCTGATGTGATCAAACACATCCCCCCCATGAAAGAAAGAATAAGGCTGTAATCAGTTTTACCACTTTAAGGAAAATAAATCCTAATCCTTTGCCGTTCTGTGGTATTCCTCTAATTGCTGTTTCCTTACACATTCAAACATCTACGATTTGGTTCCGTTGTTTGAACGTCACTTGGAATCAAATCAGTGTTGCGGATACAACGTCTTTGAACCTTTTAGTCCAGCTGTGAACTTTGGGCTTAATCCTTTAGGGCGCCCCTGTCTAGCAAGCTTTAATGTATATTAAATTTTCTAAAAGGAGAGGGAAAGTGGTCAAAGCGAGATAGTGCAAGGTTCTGTGTTTCATAAATTAATAAGCATCACCAACTGCATTGCTTGACCCTTTAAACTCTGTGAAATTAATATAAGTAGACAACCAAAGTGCACTTGGCCCCTGAAGAGCCTTGGAAGTTCACTTAAGCAATCCAAGTTTCCTTAAAGTTTTATAAGCCAGCTTTTAAAGCAAGTCCTTTGTACTTATTACTGGTGACAGTGAGCATTACAACAGCCAATGAACCTTTGCTGACTTCCGACCCCAATATGGTAGAGCACAGTTATCAAGGGAAATATCAGAATCAAAGCTTGTATATTACATTGAGGTCCTGACTCTTGCAAGAGTCCCCCACAGACTCCTCAGAGGATGTCAGGGAAATAAACAGCTAATATTCTCAGACATTTACTTATGAAGGATGGATATTGCTGTTTAATTAAGCACTTCTGGCATAGCAACACTCTCCACACACCCCCCAGTAAAAAAATTAAGCCTTTTGCCAAGAAAGCTGTGGCCTCCTCGGTGCCCTTGCAAGAAGACAAAATTTTAAGATCTTTCATTTAACCTGGAAAAACCCCTCCACGTGGTGGTGGTGAGTCAAGCAACACTAAGTGTTCATCTTAAGCGATTAATGGGTTTAAATTATTAAATGGCACTAGGTAGGCACGGTGAGGAATAACAGTCTTCCCTCAGCCCTCCACACAGGCTGAGACTGCCTTGAACAAAGAGGACAATGTGTATCCACACCTTCAGCGTCCTGGCATTAATCCTGCAGTCACTTGTAATACTTGAGTTAGCATCCTGGAGAAATAAGATATCTCAGCACTGCCAGCTGATTATATTTTTCATAATGTAAAAGGTTCTTGCTGAATTATTCAGGTGTTTTTCCCACTGCTTAGGGAAAAAAAAAAAAGAGAAAAAGAAAAAAGAGTGAGACAGAACCACTAAGGCAGTCAGGTATCTGGGAATAAACAGGCTGACAGGCAGTGGTGCCAGTATTAGTAATTATTATTGGACTATAAAGCCCAATTAATGATGATGTTTAAGCTAACTTTCCAAAAGAGCAAGCAGAAATTCAAAAATGAGACAGCTTTTCTGATGCAATGAGAGATGACAAGATTATCTGCTGAAGGACATCAAACTCTATTGTGTGTGTCCCCCTCCAGCAGTGAAGTCAGGGAGGGCACATGTTATCTGTTCTCTCCACCTGCTTAGAACATTTGGGTGAAGCTTTTGGGGACATTTAATGACACTGGTTTCCATTTGTTCATCTCATTTTCTGCCTAGATGTGGATGACAGAGACAATAATATCACATCACGGAGAAAATAAATATATAAACATAGATGCGTATTTTATATCCACACCATACACAATTACACCAACATAGGTACATATTTTATAAACACATCAGACACGACTGTACACAAGAAATAAAACCCAAATAAAAAGTAGAACTCAAGTATTAGGAAATAATTGATGACATTTCTTAGCAGAAGCACAGATAGCAAGAGACAGATGGAAAAAGGAGGTGCTTTCGAGGAATGTGGCTCACAGCTTCCATGGGAAGCGAGTGTTACCAGGGACAGGCTGGTGACAGGGTCACAGTCCCTGCCAGGCAGAATCTGCTCCGAGAACAGTGAAGTTCATTTAGCAATTCTCGGATTAATAAATGTAAATTTGACCATAAGTGAACTTTGAAATACTTGGGGTCTATTCTGACACGTGTTGCTCCAATTCAGATTTTTTTGTGTGAGTGTAACCAAGCAACGAGTACTGAAGATGGAATCACATTGATCGATCGTTATCAATAAAACAACTAATTTGAATGTCTGTGTGTGTGTGCCTATGGCATCTACAGTGGTATCAGTGGTTTGACCAATACTGGAAGAAATGAAAGGATGTTCAAATGAATCCCATGCACTCACTGGACACAAAGCCTGAGGGACCACCCTAGAGCAGCATGAGGAAAGAAATAACAAAACTGTTGACATGAGAGAAAACAATTTCTACATTCAGGACTCCTTCCTTTGGAAACCAGTCACTCGTGCCTGCTGGCTTTCCCTCAGAGCTGTCCATCTTCCTGCTCGTAAGTGGATCACCAGCTGGTGCCAGGGGGACATGTCCACAAGGAAGAGAACAGGACATTTTTGAAGGGATGTCACAAAAGGGATCTGCATTTCCTTCCAAGAAAGGAAAGCCGACTTTGCAAATCCCAAATCTTCAACACCAACCTCAGAAGGTGGCTCTGGTAAATGCTCATTTAGCACTGGAAAAACAGGATCTGCCTGAGAAAGACAGGCTGTAAGTGCTCCCCAGCTCTCTCTTTTTGAGAACACTCTGTAACATTACCTGGAGTGGAAGCAAGGCAAATGTCTCCCGCACGTGAAAGTTGTTTTCCTTACTTGGAACAGCTCAGTACTGGACAACCTATAGGAGCTTGAAGATGAGGCACTAATTTGTTTTCCACCTTTCCCTGGGAGACTTCCAGGCTTACTGATGAATGAGCTCTGTCCTCCAGGCTCCCGTATTCAGTCAGGCCTGTGACACATCTTTGTTTTTTGGTTCCTTGGATCAGAAAAGTTTGCTGAGTCTGGGAGAGTCTCAGAACTGCCATCCGAGTCACTGAGGTCTTCTGCAGACCACTTTTGATTAGCCAGCTGGAAAAGAAAAGCACCTTTTATCACATCCCCTGGGGCTAACTCATATTGAAAATAACTTGTTCTTAACACTTTTAGAGGCCGGGTTTCAAATGATGAATGAAGAGGAATATTCTCTGTCACAGGGTTTTCTTTGTTTTTCAAGTCCTTAGAGGGAGTTTGTGATCTTTGAAACTCTGAGACTGAGAGCACTGTCGTTTTCCACTGAACTTGCCACCGTTTCCTTCTGCAGAGGACTGGCTGTGTCTTCCAAAGTAAAAGAACACATTCATTTGTCATCCCGAGAACATGGTCAGAACATTTCCATAACTAAGGTAATTAATGTGGGGCAAAAATTCTACCTTTCTTTTTTTCCTTTCTTCAGACAGCATCTAGTACCAAGCACTGCAATCCTGATTGTCCATGAACATCCAAATGGCTTTTATAATACTGGGAAATAGCCAGGGTATGCCTGACTTCATGGACTGGTTTTCTGTTTTGTTTTAGATTTCTGATATATTTTCTCTTTGAAATGTCCAAGGATTTTACTTTTTTTAAGTTTTGGGGTGTTTTTCCTTCTTTCAGTTCAGCAAATTTTCAAGTGCTCTTAGTTTTTAGGAAGAACAGAGTCAGGTTCTGAAATGTGATTAAAATTTTTTATAGTTTCTAGGCAGACTTTCTTAGATACAAAAAAAAATTAAAATGGAAACATGAAAAGAGGTTTTGAACAAGTGCTCAAAAATTTCCAGCGGCTAAAAAATGCCAGAGTGTTATTAACAACTTCAAAGTTTTCAAAATCTTCAGCAGCATCCAGTACAACTTTTATGAAGCAACAAACCCTTTTCTGACCATTTTATCAGTGAAGCTTATAAAAGAAAAATCTAACAGGCAAAGCGTAGGAAAAATGCTCTAGTAAGACTCTCAGTTAAAACCACAAATACTGCACTTGGCTCAGAAAATTCCATTTCCACACTGAGTGGATATTAGTTTCAAGGATACACCTTGGTAACTACAAACAGCATCACATGAATCTGTTGGATATTGGGAATAAACTCTTCCCTGGGAGGGTGGGCAGGCCCTGGCACAGGGTGCCCAGAGAAGCTGTGGCTGCCCCATCCCTGGGAGTGCCGAAGGTTGGATGGGGCTTGGAGCACCCTGGGCTAGTGGGAGGTGTCCCTGCCCATGGCAGGGGGTGGAACTAGGAGATGATCTTCAAGGTCCCTTCCAACCCAAACCACTCCAGGATTCCTGCCTTGCAGCCAGAGGAAGTCATGGTCCAACTTCTCCACCTACCAGTGAAGATGGTTGCAGCCTTCTGTCTCCAGAACATGCAAAAAGAGCAATCCTGCCTAACCATCTGAGCACACAATGGAAAGCAATGGCCATCTTGCACTCTTAACCAAAAAAAGTGTTTCTCTTTGTGTGCCTGCTTTGGTTTGGGTGTGCAGCTGCCCGAGGGAATGTCCTGCCACTTCAGCTTCCCTGTGCGTGGAGGGGAATGACCTGGGGGTAACCCGAGGGGCTCTTTTCCAGCAGGGAAGGGAAGATGAGCAACTGAGACTGGAGCTGAACATGTCCCTAGGTATGGACACTAAAGCAAAAGAGAAAAATCACTGAGGGGATAAAACTTCAGCCACTAGAAGGTCTGGCATTAGCTGCAAACTCTGCTAAATAACACCTCATTAACCCAACTCTGCCCAGGCAGGCATTCACCCCAGTGCTCCACTTGGGACACTCACACTGCAGCAATTCAAACAGCGAGTGAGCCCCCAGAGAAACCCCTCCCACACAGCCCAAACACATGCTGCATCCCCCACAGCTCCAGCAACATTCATTTGACAGTTTCTCCTTCCTTGGCTACAGCTCTGGTAATTGATCTGCTCTATTATTTTTTCCCATTCTTTCTCTCTTACATTTAAATATGTCCTTCATACTTCTGGAGCCTTTTTTCCCCCCCAGCCTGTATCTCCACTGTTACATTATTTTTTATCTCTCTCCTCTATTCTTCAAGTGTGAAAAGGGTGTTCTGTTCTCTAATATTCATTTTTCTTTTTTTATTCTCCAAGTACTTTCTTTCCCATCTGTAACAGCCCCTAATATGCACCTCCATTCGATTTTACTTACCCAGCTTGAAACCCTCTCATTCTAATTACCTTTTCAGTTTTCTTCTATTTCTCCCTTGAGATGTCTCAATTAGTGTACTTTTTCTTACTGGCTGTCACCTCTGAGCTACAAGGTGGGTCTAACTCCAACTTAAACCATGCAGAAAATAAATGAGGAGCTGTTCTTGGCGGCCCTGCTGAAGGTGGTGTTACTTTACAAACTAGTGCACCTTTAATAGATGATAAATGGGCAGAAAAGTGGCCTTGTTAATGCAGCAGCCCTTGATTTGGTTGCCATGCCGTGTCCTTTCATTACTCAAAGATACAGGAAAGGCAACCTATGCTAAGTCCTGGGTGATGTAATTCCATACAAAGGGAGTGAGTAGAGGCTAATTAACATAGTTCTGGTCAAAGCCTGAAATTAACTCTTGTCTTTAAAGACCAAAGCTAAAAATGTCATTTGTCTTGCCCGTAATTATGTTTAGAGGTAATTATGGTAGCAGAATAACAGCAGGCAGAAGGAGCCTCGGAGTGGGCTTTTCTGCCCTTCCTGTCGCTAGCAGAACTCTGAATTCTATTTCTGTCAAAGAGAACAGGATAAAAATGCAGGTGACATCCACAGTACATTTCTTTGATTAAAATTGGCACCATCATATTGAAGTTCACACAGAGCTTTCAGAACCTGAGGAGTAAATTTTCTCTCCCCATGTTCCCATTCAATGGAGACACGAGCACCCTCCCTCCCAGCACAGGTACTGGGAGCAAAGGGGAGATGTGTGGCTGATCAACGTGCCAGGCCTGGACCCCAGAACCACCTCCACAGGAATCTGTCCTGCCACACATTCATGTTCCAGCCCCCTTCAAATGACCCAAGATACCTACACAACACAGAGATGCCTTTGTCCTGGATTAGCACAGCGTTACCTCCAAATTAAAGCATTTACTTCCTGGGGTAATTAATTTGCCATGCAGGTCTGACCATATCATCATTTGTCCAGAGCCAGGATAACTATCCCTGTGTTCTGCAGAACAGATACACCCCAGATGTTCGAACCCACTTATTTAAATTATATTTATGTTAAAGTAGATATTATCGTTATTATTATTGCTGCTGTTATTAAAATCCCAATGGCATATGCTGCTGTCACCATTGAGTTGTCCTGAGATCCATCTACCTGCACTGTCTGCTTCACCACCATCCCTGAAATTTATGAGCACATCAGCCCTTAGTGACTTGGAGGAATTATTGGTGAGGTAAATAATGCTAATTTAAAGATTTCAAGATAAACTTCTCTAAACTTGGTCAACTTGGATCAAAGCTTGACACTGAAATGAAACTTCTCCCAAGGGTTTATTAATTTCAAATACCTGATAGACCTAGAGCTATATACATATATACTCATTTTTCCACTTACTGCATTTATCTAGGGTGGCAAAACCATTTAAATTTCTACTGCACTGGGCCTGAAGGGGATAAAAATGCACAAATACTGGGTGTGCATTACTGGGTGGGCTGCTGGCAAATGCCAAGGTCTGTAACACAACTGTATGCAGAGGTTATTCACTTGGTCCAAATTTGTCTGTTTCTGAAATTATTATCTCTTACAGTGTAAATTCAGTGAATTCTCCCAAGAGCCCATAATATCATTTTTGGCACCAGTACAAACTCAGTTATAGCCATGATTTCATGGAAATGATGATACTGTATAAAACATGTTATTGCAACTTTTATGAAGTTCTGGAGGAGAAAAGATCACCTTTGCAGACTTTTCTAATGGTTCTGGTGGAGCACCTCTGCCATCTGCACTAGTATCCCTCATGGCAAGCAGGGAATCAGGGAAAACTTCCCCTGAAGGATCAGCCCTACGGGTCCCAAAGGCATCCCCCCACCGTGCCGCAGGGACATCTTAGCCAGCCTTCTGAGATCAGCTCCAATGGAGCACTAATTTTTAAGCACCAATTTAAGGACAGGGTACAGGAGTTTTGCTTCAAAAAAAAATGCCCCAAACCACAGCACCCTCTTCAAAGTCTCGCTGTGTTATCAGAGGGTGAATTCCTAAAGATCTGTATAGCCCTGGAGCCGTGTCTTTTCAGAACTCCAGAAAACTTGGAGGAAGCAGGGCTCCTGTTCTCAAAAGTTCATGTTTTTTTCCCAGCTATATCAGTTACCCAGTAAAATGTGTCCCTTCTCCCTATAGATGTTGCCTCACGTAACTCTTAGACCTTCACAGCTATTGCAGCACTCCCACTACTTTTACAAGGGGCAGAAGTACTTTTATGGTGACATCTACCAATATCACCTGACAGACACAAGCACCAAAGTCCATCTGGAAAAGCTGCCCTTTCCCATAATATTTCTGCATCCTTCATGAGATTTTCTTGCAAATTTTTTAAGGATTTGTTTAAACACCAAAAGTTACAGGTTACTCTGACATCTGCTACATTCAAACTCTCTCCGGGGTCCTGCTAATGGAGTTTCATCCCTAACTATGCGGAACTCTGGAGATCCAAACCTTCCTATTTAGGGGGCTTTCACTGATATTACAGGTACCTCTCTCAATTCATAAGAGCAAAGACACTTCTCTGCAGCCTGGCTTGTCCTCCCGGTGGAACTGCAAAGCACACAAAATGAGAAAACCAGATTGTGACTGAAGTGACTGACAGACAGCAAACAGTAACCCTGAAACTAAACTATCTTCTGCCTCTCCCTGGCACAGCACAGAACCATCAGAACCAAGATGTGAGCAATTTCTCCTTGGAGATCAGTAGGTCTGTGTCAGTAAGGCCATTCCACCAGCAGTGCCATCTAGATCCACAGTTCCCAAATTGTACTACACATACCACTGCATACAGCCACTCCAAGGTGTCCTGCTGCCACAAAAGGGCCCACTGTCCCTCCATTCACATTATTTGGGCATGACTCAAACCAGCTCCTGACTCTGAGCTCACAGAACCACGGTATTCCTCTCCTTAACACCAATGAGATATCTACAATGGTAAAATAATTGTACAGAAGCACTCAACTCCTAATGAAAGCAAAGATGTGCACTGGAGAGAGAAAGAGAAGGTAGAAGCAGAGAACCCAGACTGTGCCCAGCATCCAGCAGGATGAACCCATCAGTGCTGCCTGGCTTCCAGTTTTTAATTTAAGTGAAGAAACTCTTATCCTCTGTGGAAACCTTAAATCAGCAGGAACTCATTTGTTACAACTGCTTCCCTGTCTCTGCTGCATTTTGAGAGCACCTTGGTCTTTGCAGAGCAGCGCAAACCAACACAGACAACGCTAAAATGTCTCACATGGCAGCTCCAAATGCTTACAGTTTATGTAAAGCCATGGAGCCAGCATGATAAGATCTAATTACCAAGCAAATTAGTAAAAAAACAGCTGCAAGGTTTGCAGAAATGTCTGGAAGTGCAGAGTAAATGGCCACAATTGATAGAGTTATTGCACAGGCATCCTGAGGGCACAGTCTGCAGCTCTCGAGTCCCAACCAAAATCACTGTCAACAGTTGTTGTTTTCTCCATTCTGTTAAATGAAAAGAGCATGAAAATGATCCTGCAAACAGCCATTTAATATTCTAATGCACGTGAACTGCAATTATCAGCAGCAGCAACAACAAACTCTGCTGTAATGTGTTCATGGTTAATCAATTCAATTGATCACTGTTTATTAAATAAAAACCTGCTCTCTAAACAGTTCTCTAAATGGCATGTTTTGGGGCTTGGGTTTTTTTCCCAGCTTTCTTTTGCTTTTTGCCTTTTTTTTCTTTCTTTTTTAAAACATGCTGCTGGGAGAATCGGGAGATCAATTAAAGCTTTTAATTTAAATCCAAGCTAAGAGAAATGTTAGCAGCATATAGTGCCTTTGCAAAAGCATTAGCTTAAAAGAGGTTTGAATCAGCCTGGCCACTCCCTGGAAAAGCTGCACTGGATCTGATTCGTTCCTATTCCAAATGCTTTCAAGGCATGTTAGCAAAAGCCAATGTGTTTATCTGTGTAAGAGACAGTCATGACCAGGTCAGCTCAGGATATCAGAAGTGGGCTGTTGATAATGCAGATTAGAGGACACCCTTTATTCACATCAGCGCTGTAGCATTGATCACCCCTATTCTGCACCTTTACAAAGCAGATCGGAAATCAATGAATCCCAGGCTGGAGAGATGCTGTGGATAACAGAAATCCTCTATAGCCAGTTATCTCCCTACAAGGAGTAACGATCTTGCACAGAATTGAATGCTTTAAATGTGCAAAGAATATCCACTACATCACAAGCCCAATGGAGATTGATACCAGGCACGAGGAGGGTCTGGGTGTGCCCAGCCCAGAGCCAACTCCAGCACGGGAATCCTGCACCCACAACTTCCACTCATGGTCCTAGAGTCCTCCTTGCCCTTCAGCTGCTCCAAACGGTGCAGAAGGGAGGAGAAGGGGAGCGTTGACACACAAAAATAACCTAGTGGGATTTAATTAAGACTACTGAACCTGTGTCACTTGTAATTTATGGCAGATTTGAACCCGTGCCTCCAGAGGGAGAAAATGAAGGCATTTCCAGTACATTAGCTGACTTCAATAGCAAAGTCAAATCTGACGTCCTGTGACCCTCAAGTGAACGAAGACTAAGGAGTCCCTGTTATCCCAATTATTTCTGACTAGATTTGTGAGATGTTTGCACTGCCATGGAATCCAGCCACAACCAGGTACCTGCCCTAATGGGGGAAGTGCAAAGCCTCCTCATGCCATGAAACCCTTGTAAGAGCATTAGAAACCTCTGGCAAAACTGGGTCATTAATGGCATGTTCCATGGAGGAAAAGGGATGTGGGGCATATTCCCTCCCCCGCCAGCAGACACCTGGCCTCCACAGGAGCTAAGAGAAGGCTTACAAATAAAGCCGTGCAAATAACCAACTTTGCCTTTTTATGGCCAAAGTGAAAAAAATACACTTCACAAAAACCCACTAGGTCGAGCAAATGTTTTGTTCCGTCTCCAGTCAGGTGTTTCACCTTTGATCCTTTGGGAGACTGGGGGAAGGGTGAGAATGAGATTTATTTATTGGTCAAAATGGGGCCTATTTTGCAATGGAAGGTGTTAACATTGTTTTTTAAACTACTTTTTTTATTCTTTATTTTTCAACCAGAATTTATTGCTAACTATGCAACCAACTTCTGTATAAGTTCACCTGACCCAAAATTATTGGTCTCTTTAGGAGTAAGGGGAAAAAAAAATCACTGAAATCCTTCACTCAGAGTAACTTCTACAGAGGTATTTCAGGGGACTGCAAAGCAGAGACGCCTTCTTTTCTGAGTGCCCCAAGTAAAGGAGTTCAATAAAATAATACTAAAAGGAAAACTTGTCCCCAAAATGAGACAGATGTCTTGCCTGACTGACCAGCCCTGAAACCAATAACAACTAGCCCAGCGAGGCTGAAAGCTGCAGCAGTAGCAGCAGCCTCCCTAGTCTGACCTGTTTGAGAGAAAAGGGATTATTAGGGAATAAAATTAAATCCTTTCGTTATAGGTTCCACAGCCAGTGAGTTTAGCACACAGCTGTCTAGTGACTGTGTTAAATCCATCTTTACCCCCAGGCTTGCTAGGCAGCATCAGCTAAATGAATTCCTGACGCTGCTGATAAGAAGCTGACAGCCGTGCTGGGCAGAGGAGGGAGGCAGGTACATCCATCCCCGCACAAAGGTGCCATGGGGGACCCTGCCCACACCAGCAGAAATGTCCCCAAACTGTGCCGAAACCCCCATCCCTGTTCTGGGTGCTCGAGCGAACGCGCCCCTGCAGGGAGGGGGTTTCTCCCTGTAGGAAATTGGGATAGAAGCAATGCCGCATCAAAGTGCTTCATAATGAGCTACAAATTTTGCTTGTGGTTCAGCAATTTATACGGATTAGCAGCCGCTGACCTTCGCGAGGCCCCCAAACGCAGGCAGGCTCCATCCCTGGTCACAGAGTGACCTCTAGTGTTGCTGACAGCCGCGCAGATCAGGCAGAGTCCCAGCGCTGTGACCAGCTTGCCAGCCGGGCTGAACTGGGATCTTCCCACTGACCTTAATGGAGCCCTGTTGATTTAAGTCGGTTATGTCACAACTCCTGTTCCAGCTGTGCTGCACTTGGTACCACAGCAAGCACCCAAAAACCTGACGCTGCTGTCTTTAATCATAGAATCATAGACTGGTTTGTGTTGGAAGGGACCTTAAAAATCATCTAATTCCAGGCAGGGACACCCTACACTAGACCAGGTTGCTCAATACCCCATCCTTCCTATATCTTGTGCTTCCCCACTTATGAGAGCAATCTGTTTCTCTTACTAATTGGCACAGAGAAGTCTTAATGAATTTTTAAATTTTAATACCTGTGCAAAGATAAAATGGAGAACTGAGCAAACAGGTCTGGATCTGTTTCCTGCAGAGCCCAGGTGTCTGTAAGCAACTAAACAGACCTGCTGTTCAACAGGTACTAAACCAGCATAATCCTCCAAAGGCTACATAATTCTACGTCTTTTTAACTCCACTCTGGAAACTCGGGAGCTCAGCACAGTGGCAGGAGGGGACAGACACGTGGCACCTCTGAAGCCTGGCTTTCCCTTTGAGTCTGGGTGAGCACTGAGCACACTCAAAATAAAGCAAGCCTACCCAAGACATGGAGGTCATTGAATCACTGCACACCCACAAATGCTGGGAGTGAACATTGCCAGGCACCTTCTGACAATCATTCCTGAGGCAAGTCTAGCACAGGATCTCCATGTCCACCTTCCAGTGATGTGCAGTAAGACCTCACCTCAGCAGTCCCACAAAGTCCAAATCCCTTCCCTAAAAGCAACAGCCTGGACTGGCAAAAGTTGAACAAGTTGTAAGCGAGGTGCCAGTAAATGCAAAAGGCAAATGGGAATGGGAAGAATTAGTATAGGGGTGGGAGTAGAGAGGAAGCAAAAGCTCACAGGAGAAAAGGAAAGAGCTGGTCATGATGTTGCCAAACTGGCTATTACTGTGATCATGGAATCTTACAACTTCAGTTTTCCTTGTAATGAAAATTAATGAAGATATTTGGACATGGATGAGGGGCATAGACAATGCAGATTTTCACTTCTGGACTGAAGTCAGGGTTTACAGATGCTGCTTTGGCATTTCTGATTCCTCTGTGCTTTTAGCTACTAACTTGTCTCTGTTTTACCCTCATCTACAAGCACATCTCAGACCACACCAAATTCATGAGCAGGCTTCCACCCTCCACAGACCAACAGCCTGTGACACACATCTCTTCCCCCAGATCATGGAATTAAGAGAACATTGCCTAAGATTTAATGAATAAAACAAACCATTTCATTTTAAAAACCTCATACAATGTCTCACCTATACAAAAGAGTTGAAGGGACGAGTACCTACCCTAAGCAGGGAAGGCCAGAAAGTCCACTAAGAGCTGACACAGTGGCTTTTCCAGACAAAATGAAGACATGAGCTGGAATGGCATGAATGACAGGGTTGGTATTCCTTGCAGGCCATGATTATCACTTATCAAATTACCCATGAGCAGAGCAAGCCAAGTAGAGCAGCACATCATGCTGACACACACCAAACCAAGAACCAAGGCCTGCAGGAAGATTCAGAACTCCCTGTCCTCAGCTGTGGGGGTGAGAAATTTTGTAGCTGGGCATGAGAGAGTGACTCGGTGTTCAAAATTACCTGTTCTCATCTCAGAATCATAAAAGCCAGAAAAGGAACCCGCTGCTCAGGAAAAAAGAAAAAAAACCAAAAACATTCTGCTAACATACAGGGATGAGGAATGGAATAGAAGTGGCCGCCTCAAATACATCTGGTTATTGTCTGATTCAGGGTTTCCAGGGGCTGGCCCAATTGTCCTTGGAGTCTTTGAGTGGTTTCCATCACTTCAGCAAGCACTTAACACACAGCCAGTGCCACAGATGGATCTCCACTATACCTCAGGTACCACTGCACCTGGAAGAAATCTCAGCTGAAAGGGAAAGCAGGTTTGATGAAGGCTGAAGTTAAGGCTTGTTCAACTCAGGGCACTGAGTTCAAATAGAAGAGAGAAAAATGAAGGGTGCCTGAAGGCCCCCTGACAAGACACTGATTCTGGAATAACAGTGCAAATATTCTGCATCCTTTTCCAAAGGGCAAAGGAGCTTCCATGGTGTGATAATCCAGAGTTATTCCTGACTGATATCTCCTCCTGTAGACAAACACTCACTTGTGAAAAGACACAGTGTATTGACAGGAATAAAGTGTAGAATAAACAGATACATTTGTTAGGGCTAAGAGAAGTGTAAACCTCGAGGATAAAATTAGGGAAAGTGTCTAGTTGTAACTTGTTGAGGACCAAGGGAGAAAGCTAAAATCAAACAGTATCAGACAGAAAACCATCACTAACCCAAACAACAGAGAGGTACAACAGGGCAGAGAAATAGCAGCCCAGATGGTGGTCATGTGAAAAAACACATTCCACAGATTGCAAAGTACTTAACTTATGATTACATGAGACAGAGAAGGATGGCAAAGTTAAAAAAGAACTGAGCTTGGCCCACAGTCATCACAGGCATATGCCCATGGTGCACCTGCCCAATTCTGACCCATTGTTTCTTGACTTATTTTTCCAGCAAGATACCTTTGATGTTTTAGATATGTCTAAAAGAAAAAGAAAAATCTCATGAGATAATTTACACTATTTCATACCAAAGCACTGCAGGAAAGGGTGATCTTGTTGAGAGACAGAAATTCTAGAAAATATGAAGGTGGTCAACAGCTACTTGCCACAGAACTCGCCCAGAAAAAGACTAATGTTACTCTGATGAGTGAAGTGATAATACTGCAGCTTCTCCCAGTCCTGCCTGAGCAGCAGTGCCCTAACAAGAGAGAAGAATAACCGTGTCAGGAACATCTCTCCTCTTTGTCTTCATTAATTTACATTTTTGGCTGCACACCCCAGAGGTGAGCAGCAGAGAGGAATGTGCAGGCTCCAAAGGGCTCAGCTGGAATTGCAGCCCAGTTCTGCCATAAAATGACTCAAACTTCATTAAATAAAATAAACCTGTTGTGGCCCAAGGATTGACTGAGTTGCAGTTTCCCCTGCTCCTGGGTTAATACAGCGGAGTTGGCACATTGATAGAACTCTCAGCAGGACAATGGGGTGTGCTGAATTCAAATGAGCCTTCAAGGCTGGTAGGACTGCCAGGGACTCCACACATAGTCTGCAGCTTGGAGGAAGGGAACAGAATGCAGATAAAAAAAGAAGAAAAATGTAAAAAAAATGCAGTTGCACACTGACATAGATTTGTCACAGAAAATAGAGGATCTTGGAGACCTTGAAGTGACTGCAAACTAGAGAAGACCATAAATTCTGCCTTGGAGTTTAGATGAAGAGGATCTTCTGATTTAGGTATGTCTGACTACAGGTCAGCTCCTTATAAAAATTAACAGCCCATACATCCCAATGGGGCATTGTCAGAAATTCTACAACAGCACACAGCTGGAAAACCAAATGATGCAGCAAACCAGTGACTACCAGAATGCGACTGCCTTGGTTACACTCACGTGGTCCCTTCACAGCTCAGCTTTGGCTGATGCTTCTTTGAGGACAAAGCCATGGAAATAATGTATCTTCACATCGAGGACACAGCAAGTCAGACAGAAGGACAGAAAACAGACTAGGTGCCATTTGTGCAAAGTACTAGGAGAACAAAAACAATGACACAAAATGCCAGAAATCTAATCCGTGAGAATTCTGAATGTCTTCATTAGGTGAGTACATCAACTAAAGGTGTATTTCAGAGACTTGGAGGACAGAAGACAACCTGAGAGATTCTCCCAACATACCACCCTCTCCATTTTATGCCCCAAACAGATAAATCTGGGGTGATTTTCTCTATGTACAGGAGAAGACATCCGGGAGGAATGCCCAGTGGCCAATATTTGTTCCATGCTAGATGCATCAGCAGTGCTCTGGCAGCAGAGTTTGTGCCTGAGTGCACTCAGGGCCTCCCTTGGGAGATGCTGCCACCTTTCAGTAGCATTTGGGTCATGTTCAGCATGCACGGGTTGGCACTGCTGAATGCAACCCATCTTCTATGCTATCAGGAGAACAAAGGCTAAATGCAAGTGTTTTGAGCCTGAGAAAAGACTCTGGCAGTTTTGGAAAGACATTAATTCCATAAACCAGAAATAATACACTAGGAAAGAAGTTAACATACCAAGGTGGGCAATGTGTTATTGAAAGGTGACAGTCAGCAGGTGTCCTGCCCCAGGAGATGAGGAAGCCATCCTTGAAATGGTAGTTGACATGGGGAACTGAGAGCCCACAAATTCACACCTCTGCACAGCCTTGTCTTTACACCTCTCCCCGTGCCAACAAGAAAAACTATTCTCTTTTGAGGAGCTTCTCCTCTTTGTCTCCTTGGTTTCTGCATCCCCTGATGTCCAGCAGTCCCATCACTTGGGGCCATGCTGTCCCTGTTGAGCTCCCCTGGGATGTGTTAATCTTTGTGATAACCAGCCCTGACACCTGTGCCATGGGCTGAGAGTGGCTGTGTCCAAGGTGTGGAACTGAGGAGAGGTGGCCTGGCCTCTGCTGGGACACCTCAGTTTTCATTCTGTTTAAAATTACAGATTCACAGGTTTTAAGTGACCTCGTGTGGGGTCACCTAGTTCTTCCTCCCGGCTTCAGACAGGACCTGCATCATTCCTGAGAAATGAACTATCAGGAGAAAATATACTGAGAGCAGAAAAACAATTGCTTACACAGTTCATTTTAATGCCTATCAGCTTTCAATCTGCATCTGTGTCAGTGTGGGGGTGTTTAACACAGGATTGTACAATTCCTCGAGTAATTTCAAGAACAAATTGTACCAGAGCTCCAGAAAGAGAGAGAGTTCCCTAGGAGGTATTTGGGTAACATAATCAATTCATACAGAGAGAGGGGTGTGTGTATGCAGGGAGTACCAAAAAAGCACATGGACACACACACCTACACATCACACTAGGATGCTGCAGAGTCCCACAGACAGCAGCAGCATGATAGGCTGCTTTTCCCCACATTATTTCTGAAATTGCTCAAGCCCTCCTGTTTTGCAAAACAGAATTATTTAAAACCAACACAGAGAAGCAGGATTGCACTTTAAACAAGAGGGGGGAAATCCCTGACATTACCTGTATCTGAGCAAACCAGATTTTGTTTCATACTCACAAACAAGGTTTATAACCCTGACTTCACCTCACCCAGAGCTGCAATTTTCCAGCTCACAGGGTGACAAAACTAAGTTGAAACATATATCTGACTACGCTGACAGCAATCTGACCCTGGCTTGAGTTAAACTGATTTTTATATCTAAAGACAACTGTCATTTTTTGTGTCATCTGAAGTAATGTGGGGGGGACAACAGTGCAAGGAATGTCACAACATGGGGTGCTACATACTGGAAACTCCTTGATGGGGCTCCCTGGTCTCTGGTGTGCCCCTGGTAAAACAACCTAAGTGGTTCTGGCCGGTTGCCATGAGCCCTTTTCTCTGCTGTATGTGCAGAGAAATGTGTTACAGCATTATGAACATGTCACTGGCACTGTTAGCAGGGCAGAGATAAAACCTCACTAATCTTTAGTGCAGCAAGTAGGAAAGGATCATTCCTTTAATTATTAAACATAAGTGAGCCATCCTCCCAAAGACAGTTTACACGGATTGTGCCCTGCAGACTCAGCGCTCATGAGCTGATGTTGCAGAGCTTTAAAAATATTTTGCTCTCTTTCTCTAGCTGTTTCTCACTTCCTTGTTTATTTATTTTTTTTCTCCCTTGAACTCCCAAGCCCTCTGAATCTGAGGACAGCAGGAGTGAACAAAGCTATCCTGCCTCACTGCTCACCCTTTGACCCACGTGGAGCCTTTTCGAGCTCAGGGAGGGTTTATTAAGCCTCCTGCATCTCTCACCTGAGATGTGCCCATCCCTCTCCCAGGAATGGGATGTATTGTGTCCCTCAGGAAACCATGGCTTGGTGACAATTTCTCCAGCAAATACATCTCCACTGGTACATCAGCTCCTGCAGCCCAGGTTGCAGGTCCAGAAGGAGCCAGGGGAGGATCTGTGAAATAAAAGGGACAAGACCTGAGTTCTGGCTGAATTACCCTTTACATTTTCAATGCAGGTCTGGGCTGCCACCTGCAAAGATCTGTCCTCTCCACCACTTGGCCCCTCTGGGCTGCTTGTCCACTGTGAATGGATCTAGTCACTCATTTGGAGGCCAGAAGAAATAGCATTATATGGCAGGACAGATTCAAAATAAAGAGGAAACCAAAATTAATCCATGGAATAGAAGCCAGCCTAAATCTTGATATGTGTATAATGAGTCAGGCAGTGTCAACTACACCAAAAGAATTGTGAGCACTCAGGGCTCTGGTTTAGTTTCTCTGACTGGGTGTAAAACCCTGTGCTCCTTCCAGTTCACATGTTGCCATCTGTCTCTGCTTCTCACCAACTCCATTTGGCCACATGCCACTCCAGGGCATATGGATGGATCAGCCAGTAAAGAGGAGCATTACCTGAGGTTTTCTTTTCCCAGTACTCTTTTTGTGCTTCCTCAAGGTAACCAAGTCTGACCCCTCTCACCCCTCATAAACATGGTGCTGAGTTTGAACTACCTCCAAGGTCAGGGTAGTTCAGGAGAGAGGAGAAACAGCTGCAGGTAGTGCAAGACAAGAGAACCTTTGTTTTAGGACAGGTAACTGTGGGAAAAGTGGAGGAACAAACTCGTGAACATCTCCTGTATGGCAGGTGAAGCTGGACATTGATTCCAGTAAGAGTGGTGCAACTGGGCTGCTGAGAACAATCACCAGAAGACAGAGAAATGCCCTGTATCTAGATAGACATGGAAGTTCAGATTCCAAAACCTGGCTCGAGATCCTCTAAGCACAGAGTACAAACAAAGTAACAGCGATGCCAGTTCGTGCAGCTTTAAATGACAGCTGAATCCCAGAAATTTCAGGAGCTCACAGCAGACCCTACATGCTGCACAACTTCCCATGGTGGGGCTTTCTTCCTACTCACCTCCAGGCCTTTAACCACCTTGCAAATGTAAAGCTGAGCCCAAGACACAGTGAGAACTCCCGACCAACCCCACGCTCTCCACGCAGCGCTCCAACTTCTCCTCGCGCCTCCTTTTCCCCTCTTGGCTCATTTGCTGCCTGAATTTGCTCTGTGCCCTCCCTGTGGCAGTGCCCCCCCTGCCAGGCAGGGCACCCTGTGGGCTGAATGACCCACAGCTGCAGGGCAGCGCTGGGGGCACAGAAACACCGTGGGCTGGCTTTGTAGCTGATCCCTGCCAACTTGCATCATCTCAGCCTCCGAGTTATCTGCTACTGCAAGCTGTCCTCAGAGAGCCCTGCACGCCGCCCCCACTGCCAGCTCCTGTTTGCTGCTGCAACACCCAGCCAGATCTGGAACCCTCGTGTTAAATCACAGTGCTGGTCCAAGCTATTCCATGGCCTGGGCTAAACCAACACACCCCTTTTGTTATTCTTTCTAAGCTCAGTCCTGGGTTTCTCTGCATATGTTAAACCAGGGGGTGAAGAGAAAGATTAACACAGTGTCTGTACTGGATTTTTTGCTCTCTCAGCTTGTGCTGAGTGAAGGGGAGAGGCAGATGCTTAACCCCCAGCAGGAATGCACCACTGAAGTCAGCTTCGCAACCTCCTCTTCCTTGCCAACGTTCCTGTGAAGATCCTCCAGGCAATCTGCACAGAGCAGGCTCTGGCTCACCTGCAGTCACTTGCATCTGTGAGATCAGCTGCTTGGTGGCATCTCATCACTGTGAAGGGCTGGAGCTGCTTCATCTCAGCTCCTGCTGGGTTCTGAGGTCAGCAGAAGTTGTGAGTCTCTGCTACACAGGAAAGCTCTGCAAGTAGCAGGGTCTCACAGCCTCTGCTCAGATGAGAATGCAGCTGGAGATGTAAGACACAAGCCCCTGCCTATTACCAGAGACTGGATTTTGCTTGCATGAAAGGCAGATACTCCTCCTTCCCATCTCCTGCTTAGCTAGGAACCATATTCCCCTCTTAAGCAGTGCTTATAGCTAAGCCTTTCACTGCCTGCCAGTGATGTTCATAGCTGGATCCACACGGCTCAGCTTTGTGTTCCACACTGTGCTACCTCTGCTGAACCCCACTGAGCACTAACCACCTTGTACAGAGCTGAGGAAAGCCTGTGCAAAGCTTCTTACATCCCACGGATAGGACTGCCCAGAGAAGAAACAGAGTGAGGACCAAAATCAGCCTTCAGGATTTCAATCAGCGCACAGACAAGAATGAATCCAAACCAATTTTTGACTCTAGAAAGGTTTTCTTTGCTGCCAAAAACCTTTGTAGAACCTTTTATGAGGGGGTTATTTCAGAAACAAGAGGCACAGTGCCCCATGGTTTTTTTCAAGAGGAAAACAGTGCTTCAAGATATTTCTTTGTATTTCTGAGCCAAGGCACACCTGCCTCTTATTGATCTACTGTACAACTGGAAGGGAGCCAACACACTCCCACAGAGCAAGACCCCACAGCACAGCACGATGCTCCATCAAACACTGGCCACCTACCCATTGTCATGTATCCTGTGGTTGTCACTAGCCCAGATCAATCCCATGCTGTTCAGCACATTTTAGGAGCTCAGGCTAATAAATCATTTAAGTGCCTCTCACTTCACAGATGGTAAGTGCAGTTCAATGAAGGTAATTATAAAAAAAATTACTTCTGGAGCAAAAAAATCAAAACATGGGAATATCTGTCTAATAGAAAAGGCCTGCAGAGAGATTTGGGAGTTCTAATAATTCTGAGGAGCAGGTTAAAGGTCTGAGAGTCTGACAGTAGGTTTTCCCTCTGATTGACTGAATCGATCCTGTCCTCATGTAACAGCTCTGGGCCTCTGTATATACCAGATTCCAGGTCCTGAAAACAGTGTGGAGAAAAAAAATACACCGGGTCCCCTCTCACTATAATGTGGTTGTTTTTTCCTTTGTGCAAATGCACTATCCATCACTAAGAAGACAAGATGATGGAAAGGTGCAGGTCCTGTAGGGAGCAGGGAACATACTAAAGCAAGACCCAAACCCCAGTAACAGTGGCAGATTCAAAGTGAACTCCCAAATTCCATCTGACTTTTGTTCTTGGGCTTTGACATGACATGCTGTGGCTGTGCCATTTCAACCTCTTGCTTACATTGATCTTTCTAACATGCCAGAATAAAACTCTTAGTTCTTAGAAGGTACATAAAAGGGAAAAGGTCCTTCTTAGCCAGCATCACTGAAGAGAGATTTGCAAATGGACAAAGCACTCTCTCCAGGTAAGAGGCCACGGCAAGTGAAGCGACATTTGTCTGTCCATGTCTCCTAGTTCCAGCTTTAGATCTGGGCTGTCTCACCTTTTCCATCTTTCTTTATGTAGCAAAGCTAATTCAGCCAAGGTTGGGCTTTATTACAGAATCAGTGTTCCCCAATACTGCTGAGTTATAGAACCAAATATTAAATTGTTGGATTTTTTTTATACATAGCATGGCAAAAATTACTTCAGCAACTGACAAAATCCCTCCAGAGTTCAAAGCAAATTCAAAACAAAGACCCAAAGTAATCAGTTTACCATTTTCCTCCTTTCTTTTTCTACTTCAGTGAAAGACAAATTCATGTCCTTCAAACAGTTTACAAAGTTCATCTTCTTTCTCCACCTACTTTGAATTAAGATATGCACCCAATTTTAACAAATTAAAAAATGTCCTTTTGTAAGTCCTTCACGTAAAGCTTCAGAGCTTCACATGCAGCTTCATATAAAGCTTTCAGAGTATAGGGTGTTCACCTGATCCTTCCACTCCCTACTAAGTTGTGATCTCCATCTAAGACATGATGTTGACTACCCCAAGGGTAGAGCTTTGTTTACAAGGCACCAGGTGAACAGAAGTGGCTGTGTCTCCTCCTCACAGAGCTCAGAGCAAGTAACACCTTTTTGATTGCAATTACGATTTGAAGAGAGTGACATTTAGTGATGCACTCTGGGTGCCCTTAAATTGTTATGTAAAGTGAGATGCACAAGCCAAATGGGAAATATAACTGCAAGAACTGTTAGGAGATCTGAGATATGAATAAGCAAATTTGTTGAATAGCTTCCTTAGACCTTAGAACTTCAGCTGGCTCTCGCCAGCAGCCAGTCACAAAGGCCTTTTGATTGTGCAGAGTGCTAAGGGCAGCGTGAGGCACCGCAGCCAAAAAAAGAGAGGAGCTAAGATGAGGACAGTTTGGGAGAAACGTGTCGCTGTGCTGAAGGCAGGAAGGATGAGCTCTATACCCAAGACCTTGGGACTGCTGTTGTTTTCACACACTCCCAGAGACTCAAGAGATCTTACCTAAGATGCAGCCCTGGCATTTGAGGATGCATCGCAACTGAAACAACAAAGCTTTGAGAATTATCTAATAGGAGTTAGCATAAGTTTTGTGATTTCATAAGTGTCTGAAGCTTTTCTGTTTAGTTTCACTGAAATCATCAACTAAACTAGTGTATAAACTAGGTAACCCTGAACTCTCACTCCCTTTCCCACTTCGACAACAACTTCTATTTAATTAGCACCTCATCAGGCTGACATCTCAAGGGGCTTTATGAAAGCTGTCTAGTCATATAATCTGCAGTGCCAAGGCAACAAACAAAATCGAGAGAACAAAACTCAATAAAAAGCCTCAATTTAGATTTATAGAACAAAAGGGTAGCAAAGCACAAAACGGGATGGATTCTCAGCAGGCAAATATCAGGGGCTGGGCTCTGTTCTCCATCTGCTGATAGTCCAGTACACCAACTTCAGGAAAAGTTTCTCTTTTTACCCAAGTAATGTTTGAAGTTCACATTTCCACACATTAGGAGTAGTTTTTTTAAAGCACCTGAGAGAGAAAATCTGGAAATAAAGTTTTGATATTGCTGACTGGTAACTCTTTACTCCCCTCTAACTGAGCTCCAGAGGGCTGCGTGTGTCAGCATTATGATAAGTGAGGCTGATACTGGAAATGACACGCTTCAAATGAAAAATTAAAGACTCATCCAATATGGATTTCTCCTGATGATCCAGAGGGACACTAAAGGGCACACAGCACTCTTCACAAAGCATGGGGGACAACACTGCTGTCCTGACCAAAATTCCATCCTCAAAACAGCAGGGCTCTATGTCCTATATCCCATAAAACAGATGCTGGTTTCCTTTAAAGCCCTATTAACATTATTAATCTGGATCATGGGGCACACCCTGATGTTCCTACTCAGATTCTGTTTAGGTGAAATGCCCTGTAAGTGTTGAGGATTTCCCTCTGTCTTTACCTGATTCCTCATCCTGCTAAAATCGCCATTTCTTGCAGTCAGAACATGTTCAAGCAGTGCCTTCAGCAGGAAGGCAGCTGAAGCTGAAAGACCGTGAGATATCAGAACTGAGGTTTAAATTGAGGAATACACTCAAGCTTGTCACTTGTGCCAAACTGTTATTAGAAATACTGATAAGGAAATAAATAGATACTTTTAAAAATCACATTTCAAAATGCCTTCTCTCATAAAATTCTTTGCTAGGCATTGACCCCACTGAATTTTATTATATGTTGCATCCAGCAACATTAATAAAAGTGATGTCTAATGTATTAAATTCATGTCAAAAGAAATGATAACTTTAAGAAGATCTTTTCTAAGAGGAAAATGCAATTTTAATGACATCAAAGCATAGATTCATAAGAAGAACATGCGCTCTGGTTTGATGACAAGGAGATAATCAAGAGCTCAGGCATCTTCCTGATGTACAACAATGAACCAAATAAATTATACATTTGAAAAAGAAAAAAAAAACCAACAACCTAAAGAAGGACCAAGATTAGAAAATTAAAATCACAGTCTAATCTCAGTATTTCTGAATAGTCAGGGTTAATGAGAACACACTACTGTAAAAGATTCCAAAGCAACAGGGAGGGAACAGTTAAAAATCAATGAGTAAGAATCACTCCACTTTAAAACTAAAAAAATCTGTAAAAAATGAAACAGTGTCGTAAAACAAAACAATTTTTAAGAGACCATAAGAAGCTGTATTTTCAAGAGAGCTTCACTGATATCAGAACTGTGTTTTTAAACCCAGATTTCTCCTCTCTTCAAAGATAATATTCAAAAGCTCACGGTTTGTGGCTGTAGAAAAAAACCCAATCCTTGAATACCATTTCACATTATTCCCTTTTCTCCCTCTTGGCTTCTGTGATGCCACTAAACCTGGAATGTATTTTAGTTCAGAAAGATCTACTGGCCTGTCAACTTTCAAAATATCCATCAAGGCATTTTTGTAACACATTGGGGCGAGGAAAGGGGAAACCAGATTTGAAGGACTTGTCAAAGCTCATAGTAATTTATGACATGAATGGAAAGTGCCTCTGACAGTAAAAAACTGCTCGCCATGAAACTACTTTGCAGTGAAATAAATACTACAAACTAAACGGGGATGCCAAACTTCTGGGCAGCATCTTACCAGGGGCTGTGCGTCCTTCGTCCCGAACTTTCGCCACCTCTGTGAGAATCCTGACTCTGAGGAGATCAACAATAATCAGTGGAACAGTCTCGAGGAGAGGGGAGAGCCATCTTCACTTTCACCCTTTATTAAAAGCACACCACATCCTGCCTTATTTAAGTATTGCTCAGGTTATCACAGCACACAGAAGTACCAACAAGGGACATTCTGATCAATCTGGCACCACATACACGAGTAGGGGAGTTGTAAAGCCTTGAGAAATCGTCTTCTAATCTCACTGGGTGACACAGGTATTCTTTCTGTCTCTCATTTCAAGGTCAAGAACCAAGAGTACCTGACTTCTGGCACAGGTAGGAGTCAAGTCCAAGTCTCCCAAGTGCCTTAATGATCATTTGAAATAAGAAGCACTAAAACATCACACATAACAACAAATATTAGCAAGTAAATAAAGTCTACAGATACAGACAAAGGAAAAGTAGGACTGGCTAAAAATTTCCCATGTTGGAATTAGAAGAGCTTTGTGAAGATCCAGATTTTAATAAAAGAAAGCTTTAGTGGAAATGTCCTTTTCCTGGAAAAAAGAAAGATGGTGTGGATAACATCACCAATAAGTAGCTTCTAGCTCTGATAAATAGCCAGTCACAACATTACATTTGGAAAAGCCTCTGCAGAGAACACATTACTTTATTGCTGTTGTTATTTCTACAGAAATAGGTTTGTACCAGCATTGTCCTGGAGCAGCCTGATCTTCCCCAGGATTTGTGGGTCAGAAAGGAACACACGGGACAGATGTCCCAGCAAGGATGGCTGGGCCCGTCAGGGAAGTGAGGGAGTGGAGACACCAGGCTGTGATGTGAGGAGAGAGCACTTCAAAACAGGCAAATACACTTCAAAAGAGGCAAATACAACCCAACACAGAGGGAACAACTAAGCAGCTCAGAGCCAGACTGGTGAGACAGTGGGAGTGGTGGGCTCTGAAGAAGCAGAGACTCTTGTGAGCAGGCACACACTGAAAAGGACAGTTGAATACACTGTTTTGGGGACTTAGACCTCACAGAGATCCTAACAACTGGCAATCATTTCAGCACAATGGTTAGAGCACGTGGAACAAATGAGAGAGACAACGTGCTTTCCTGTCTTACCCTGAGACTGAAGGATGTTGGGGAAACTGAAACACCTCCATGCGCAGTGGAAAAGGGGTTTCAAGCAGCTGCTGTAACTCAATGCAACGACCATCCAGCCAGCACTGAAGAGAATTCAGAAGAGTCAAGATCAGGTGCCTCACAGTCACCAATCTGTGGGCTGAATCCTTTAATTCCTTATCTCTCTCATTTAATCAGTGAAGGTTATTAATGGAAACAACCCCGGGTTTTATTGGTCCTTAAAGCCAGGGTTGCCTTTTTAAGTTATTCAAGAGATGCCAGTATACATGTCATCCTATTCAGCCAAGTAAGAGTGAGACTAAGTTCCAGTGCTAGTAGTAAACCTAAAAAATTGTCTTTGCCATGAAAACTCTGAGTTTTAAATAGTGAACATTATTTTAGGCTATGTCTTTGTTTCCAGTTTTCAACTATTTATCTTTTAATTGTTCCAAAATTCAATTTTTAAACTGAGTTCGATCAGGTTTGGATGATTTTATGTATTTGTCAGCCCAAGGTCAGAGTTTAGATGAGTGCTTTATTAGTTTAAGGGGTTTAACAAGTAGCTTAGGAGCTGGGCATTCCATTAGTAGCTGACAAGCTAGAGTCTTTTAATACTTTGGATGTCTTTTGGAATCCAAGTGTGTTTTGGTTGCTATGGAATGAAATCTCCCATAGAAAAAAAAACCCAACACCCTAGGGCACTAAGTCCACATTCTGGGGATGTCCTGGCAGCCAAAAAATAACATTGTGCCAGTTGTAAGCTTTTGCATTTTTACAGTGCTTTGCATGCACAGGAATGGAACCAAGATAAATGGTTGCAGATGGTGGAAACCAGAGCTCAGAAAACAAACTGAGTTTACCTTGTGCATCACACATCCACACTGCAGATGTGCCTTGGTTAGCATGTCCTGCTGAAACAATTCTAAAGGACTGCTTGTAAAACCAGCTCAGGGATGGAACCTGCTAAGGTCATTAGTATATCCCAATTTAAATAAAACATCCTCAGCCCCAGCTCATTTTCAAGGCTTTGTGATCATGATGTAACTGGAGCTTTTGCCTCTATCTTCCTTTGGGAAGGCCTTGTTTATTAGGTAGAAGAAAATTCAGTAATAGAACAACAACTACAAAAAAAAGGTAGAATTCTCTGCTAAACTTCAGATTTATCCCTGTAAATCCAGAAGGCAGAAACTAAGGGGCTGGTAATTCTGCACATACACAGAGTCAAAGCCAACACACCCAGGGTATTTTGATGTACAAGAGTTCACGACCAAAATGGAGCTTAACCTGCTACTGTTCATCACTGAGAGACTCCAGTCAGGTTATTCAAGGCTTCCTATGGTAAGATTAATAACAAGGGACACACTGAGCCTGGAGCAAAACAGCATCTAGGTCAGGGCAGGATAACTTCCAGTCTATCACAATGGCTTCAAGAACTTTAGAAGCTAAAGCAGATGCAGAGAGGTACTGAATAACTCAAAGTTGTCAACAGTTACTCAACACAGCATATATTTTCAAGTATTGAGGAATTCAAAAGGGCATTTTCATTACAGAACTCAGGGGAAATGGCTTATTGTTCACTTCAAGAGGAACATTGTGCATTCATTGAAAGGTACCTTCTGCTGCACAGAATTTCTCACTAATGCAGTGACAGAAGAGGGGATGTTTCGTCTAGATCATGTAGGGGGAAATGTTCTTGCACTAAAGAGGCAGCAGGTGATTTTGGAACAGCACATCATATTTCCTCCAATTCATGGTGTGGGGGACATGAAGCTCAGTGACCCGCCTTGCAGAGCAACCCATGCCTCAAGTTTCAGAACAAAATTAATTACTCTTTGTGCTACACAATACAAAAAAAAGAAAAGAAAAGGAGGCAGGACCAAGAAGCAATAGCAGAACAGGAGAGAGAGATACTTCTGCAGGAGTAACTTTTTCCAAAGATCAAGAAGTTCCAACACCCCAAAGCCTCAGCCATCTTTCACCTGGGGCATTCCCAGTGCCCACACCAAGGAGCTGAAGAACACTGAGCAAACACTTACAGTGCCATCAGAGTGAAGGTGTGAGGACAGCTGCTTCTTAAGCACAAGCACAGGGTGCTCTGTGGATTTTCACAACTCCTCCAGCTCACAAAGCACGTGCTGCTCTCTCCGAGTTGCAGTTGCTGACAGGAGCTGATGTTTTCACAGGTTGCTTTCTTCCTGGAACAAGGTCAAGACTTGAAGGGTCCTCTTTGTAATTAGATGAATGTTTCAGTCTTTTCAGACAGATGTGGAGGGGACAGATACAGCTGAAGGCACCAGGGGCATGCACACACACCACATTTAGCATGACTGTAGGTGTCTCACCTGGGTGATTGCATTCATTACCCGACAGTGGGAAGACACAGGCTTTGCCAAAGAATGATTCACTACCTGATATTAAAAGCAAGTTCAGCTTTCTCCACTGATTATATGGGAAGCAAAGAGGAACTGGCCTTCTAACCTAATCATTTACAGGCAGTGTCAATAGTCTCAGTGTTTCACAGTATTAAAGTAGCAATTTGTGATTGTTTATAGGAGTGATTTCCTGCACAGAAAAGAAACAGAAAGGTGTAGAATTGTTTGCATAACATTGGTTTAGAGATCCCAGTGGATCATCATCTGTTGCATGTGCTCACACAGCACTGTACAACAAAGTGGGGACAAGAAAACAGGTTTTATCACCTTGTCAAAAGTTTGCAAGAAAATTCTCTGTCAGGGAAAAGTGTACACTTACAACTTATGTTTTAGCAACACTGGGTCTGGAGATGTGACAGAAATAAATACAAGCAAGTTCAAGAACACACCAAGCTAGATAGCTTCTTCTACGTCACCTGTCCAGGTTGTCAAGGTTCCTATAAATTCCTCATGTGAAAACTCTGGAAAACAGCAAAGACACAGCTAGACAATCCTCCTGATTGTAGTTCAGTATTTCTGAAAGCAAAGACTCCATGTAGGAGTATGGAATTTACTATGTGAAATCCCTTTCCAGCACCAGGTAAGCAGAACAGTGGAAGGACTATTCCATCTCACACGTCTTCTCCTTCCCGCATTACCATATGCAGAGCAAACCCCAACAGTCTGTTCTCCTTGTGGTTCTGCTCTGGGAATTAAACCAGAAAAAATTTTACCAGCCCAGCAACACAGGGGAACCCAACCTCTGCCTACTCCTTTGTAACACACATTACAGGAGTAAAACTACGTACTCAAATCCCACCTTGTCCTTCATCCTCATTCTTTTATTTCTATAGGAAAAGCTTTCCCACCACCTAAGCGTTCCTACTGCTACTTCCCAAAGTGGAAAGAGGAAATGAACACAGGATGTTACATTTGCCCTGCAGGTGCCCAGCTGAGCTGGAATCTGTTCCTGTCCATCTGCCCAGGCTTTTTGCTCTGTGTGACACACAAAGTTACAAGATTAAGGACCATCGACCCTTTTTAATGGCTTTTAGGAACCCATGCAGACAAGCACAGTAATCTTTACAAAAACTGGGAACAGAACAGTTTTGCGTATGGAAACTCAGAGTAGGATTCATTACATCCCAATAGCATTCCTCTTTTCCTAGAGCTCACTAAAGAAGCTCTAACTTGCTCCTGTTTTTAAGGTTCTGGCAAAGCTGAGTCAAAGTCTCCACGGAGCCTCTGTCACATCTAGAAATGTTTGCTGTGCAAGATCATCCTTCCAAACAAATCCTATTCCAGATATACTGGGAAAATCTAGTAGATAATACAGACAAACCCTTCCAAAATGAACTGACCAAAATTTTATCTATGTTATTTTTTTCCTTTCCCATGCCATCCATCACCCCTAGTTCCATACATTGAAAGCTGCAAACCCATACCTCTGTCTCCAGAATTACAATTTTGCACATTTGAAATGCTGAAAAACACATCAACTTCAACAAAGGCTCGAGAAAATAAAACGCCAGAGGTCTATTTATGATGATTAGTCCTATGTCCCTGCAACAGCACTCTCCCCATTTCTGCTTGGCTTATGATCACCTAAGCAATGGTATGACCAAAACCTGGCTCACAGTCACAACACCAGGTAGATATTTCCATAAGTACCTCAGTACCCCAGGTGCTGCTTTGTGGTTTAAAGGGACTTTTGAAGGTCAAGCATTTTTCCTGGACAGCCAAAGTATATTTTATTTACATTTAAGTAGTAGAATTATGATTCTGTTGCCATGTGCTTTGTATGTTTATAACCTCTGGGTTTTTTACTTGCAACTTGAAGAGATAGCACATACTGAATTTATTTAAAATGGTTTCCTATTCAACCCCCCCAACCCACAGTATCCAGTACCGAGGTTAAATTCTCCCCTTCAGAACAAACAAGCCTTGAAGCTCTCATTTCTCTCTGACTTATCTCTGATCTGCTTGAAAAACCTGACCAGATCCTTCTTTTCGTCTCACAAAAATTCACGCCAAGAGAAGTAACATCATCACAGCCTGTCAACACTTAGAGGCTAAACAAAGAGAAAAACAGATCAAGAAAACAGGCATGAAAAGCTTTTGTGCCCCTCTCCCCAAACCAATATTCCCAAAATGTGTTCAGCGAGAGGGGGAAGGGCCCATTGTTTGAGCTAACACATCAGCCCATGTGATCATTTAACTAACTATCTCCATCCCCAGACATATCAAACGGGAGGCAATGCCAGCTGAAAGTATTATGTAGCCTTCAGTGATGTGAAACATCTAAGCTCCAAGGCATACGGTTTGGCTGGAGACTCCAGCTGGCACTGGTAGTTTTATTGTACTGTGAAAAACATTAAAGTCCTCAGATGCCCTGCTGATCATGGGATCTGAGAAACTTTCCCTTCCCTGCCTGACATGTGCTCGCACTGCAATTAACACACTCCTCCCTCTCTGTTCCCTCCCTGCGCCCGAACACACTCACAGACACACACACACACACACACACACATATACACACACGTGCACTGCCCACGTTATTCCCTCCTGGAATGCTTGTGTTGGGAGTCCCTGCCCTGCTGTGCTTGGGAGGGGGAGCTTTGGCCAAGTGCTAAAAAATCTGGTACCTCAACTTTCACTTGAAGGTGGCTGCAGCACACGGAGAGACCATTAAGGGTTGTGTTTTGCTTCCTAACTTTTCACACTTTTTCCTCCCTTTATGACATGTTTATTGGCCATGAAGGACGAGGAGGGATAACATAGGAAACCAAAGCCCTCCTTTCAGCTCTGACTCAACTATTGTACACCTCAGCCTCATTTAAGGGCGAGTTGCACCAGGCACGGTGGGCAGGCAGTGAGAGCAACTGGAACCATTAATCCCTGCTCACATCTGATTTTCGGCAAAATCTAAACCAGTGGGGCCAGGGTAGTTAAATGTGCAGCTTGGGCAATTAAAAAAAAAAAAGGGTTACAGATGAATATTACCTGGTCTGAAAACAAACCTGCAAGGGGTTTGGGAGACTAGTGCCTTGAGGATTAGAGCTTATTTGTGGAGCTTTAACAGGAAACTGCTAATTATGACACCTGCACAACTTTCCTTGAATTAGGCCCTGGGGATGCACTGCCTTGCCTATAGATGTTAGCCAAGGCCTCGGGCTCTTAATCCACAGTCATCACCTAAAGTGAGAACAGAACAGCCACAGGGCATTTGCAATGTTAGTTAGGAAAGGGTATTGCACCATTTAAACTAGATTTTTCCTTCCAACACAAACTACTTGAGTTTTGAACACTCTTCCAAGGAGTTTTATCCTTCAGGCTCTTGTGAAATCAGCAGGCTGAGCCATTAAAATGGCTTCCACTCAAAGGGGATATGTACTCGGCACCATAAAACTGTTGGGAAAACAGATTCAAACTACAGGAATTAAAGCAAATAATCTAATGGATATGATTGCAAAACAAGGGAAATTCACACCGAACCAGCTTATCACCGACTCTCTATTCCAGTTTAAAATCGACATGTGTTTCTCAAGCCTTGCCTTGGTCCTGTAGCTGAAATGAATACTAATTTCCAGACTTTAACAAATAAGATTTTAGAAGCACTTTCTAGAGCTGCTGTACTTGCACAGTCCATGCTTTTCAGTGCACAGCATTTACTCTGTGAAGACAAAAGCCAGGATTTTGTTCAACAAAGCTTGACTCGACTGTTTAAGTCTCAGTTTACACAAGATGGACATGCAAAACCAGATGGGCTCGTGTGTCTTGCAAAAATTAAGGTTCTAAAAACTGTATGAGCAGCCACGTTCTGGGTGAGACTTTGGGAACAATCTGCCACGGCAGGCTTTTCTACACTGCCCACTGGTTTTCATGGCCGGTGCCAAACAGGCTGGTGTGTCTCCACAGTGTGATCAGCACCTCCTGAGCTGAGCCAACGTGTTAACCCTCCTCCTCCTCATGAATTATCACCCCTCTAGCCTGCGTGTGGATCTAGGACACGGCAACAGGCTGACACAGCCCTGTGTTCCTGTTCCAGTGCTGCAAAGGGTTTGTCTGCGTGGTGCTTTACACCCTGAGAAGATACTGGAACCACCAGCATGCAGCATGTGATGCAGGGGAGAGCTGCACTAGCAGCCCAGTCAACCCACAGCATGGAGAGAGCCTCCTTCACAATTCTCCAGCAATTCTCTTCCTCCTGAAGTGCAGCACACAGACAAAAGCTATCTGATGGCAAATAATGACTAGGATGTTTTTTGTTTTTAAACCAAGCAAGGACCAGTGACATTGCCCTCATCCTGGTGGCTGTAACAGCCACTCCTGAAGCCTCTCTCAAAGAAGGCTCTCATTTTATTGACAGAAACGTGCCCAAGGTAATAACCGATCCCCAGGTCTTACCCGGTGTTTCTGAGCAGCAGACTGTGAAGTTGTCTCCAAAAATAACCTGTTGGTGCCATGCTCAGACAGCAAAGTCCAAGCCAGAACCAAAGCTCTCATCTCTCAGGGTCCTGACACTCCCATGTAACATCACAGTGTGCCTCGCTCCCGTGGATTTGCTGCAAGTCTGCTCTGACCTTACTGAAAGAGCAATATCCAAACAATGATGAAGCACTGCAGCATTTTTAAAATCTTGGGGCAGCCACAGTTGACAACTGGGTGGCAGGACAAGGTTAAGCAAAGCATTCACAGAAATAACCACTCATGGGCTTATTTCCTTCCAAATGTCTGAGCTCCTTTTTGTCTCAAACCGCTTCAGACACGGGAGCATTCCAAGTAATAATAAACTCCTCGTCTTTAATTTATAACTCCTAAAATTGACAGAAGCCCATAACACTTTTTTAAGCCTGAAAAGGTGGTGGAGACGCATATTGTGTTCTCAGCACGAGGACTTCTGAGGCTGCAAGGAGAGAGAGCTGCCAATGCGCTTGCAGAAATAGCAGCAGTATTTTATTTATCCCTGCAAAGCTCGGCCAGTCTATTTTGCATGGAGGAGCAGATTTACCACGAGGACTGGGAAGTGCTGCCTCCATCCCTTTTAACGTTGTTGAGTGTGGAGCCCAACCCAGCCCCGGGCTGTGAGCCCTCCCAGCATATCCAGCTCCTGGCCACATCTACTGCGGGAGCACTGGGAAAAGGATGTTGCATCAGATGCTGCAAATCCTCCTGCTCGAGTTTCTAGCCCACAGCCTGTGTCTCTTCTCCTCCCCAGCTTTCCTATTGCTAAATCTGGGAACCAAACACGAGTCAATCCCATTGCACCCTCTTGTCCTTCCAAAGTGTGCGGTCAATGGGCCTCTGCACATCTGTTGGAAGAGAGGCACGGGAAGCAAAGGGGTTGGGAAGGGGGGGAAACGCATCCACCAAATCCTCCATGTGCAGCCCAAAGGAGCAACACTGTGGGGCGGGAAAGGGAGAGGGAATGTGGTGCACACAGCTCTACAAAAAGTGGGGTTTGTGCCAGGCTCATCAGTGTGGCAGGGTAATAAGGTCAATGTGAAAACAACTGGAAGGCACATTCCCCAGTAAACATGTGCTGAGTGAAAACGGCCCGACCTTATGTTGTAGAATCCAAACCCATTGAGTCAATTGCCAGAAAACATGACATGACCTTTCAGATTCAGTGAGCATCAGTTCCAAGAGCAGGCTGCCGTGCTCTTTTCCATTTCACTGCTGCCCCCGGAGGGCCTCAAGTCACCTGAAATAATAGCTCGGGCTCAAAATCTGCACTCCTTTAATGAAAAAAAAAAATACACATGGCATCAAGCCTGACCCTGGTGGCAGATTTTTTTATATGCTTAGCTCCATTTCTCTAAACTTAACAACTGTGCTTTGTTTAGCCTGCTTTTTTTATTTTTTTTTTTACTCTTCCCAGAGTTCAGGTTTTCCCACTGACAACCCATTTTTGGGAATGAAGGAAACTTCCTGGTTTTGTGAATGAGGAAAATAATTAATAGCTAATGAAGTGCTCATTTCAACCCACGGTCTTTCCTCCCCAAACAAGTAAAGAAAAAATTATTCCAGTTGGAACATATTCACTTTCTAGATGGAGAAACACATAAAGATGTATTTTCGCCCACAAACCTTCAGAATCTTATTTTAATCCTCAGAACTCAAGCTGCCCATGAGAGGAGTAAAGCTGTGCAATGTTCCAAGCACTAGCAAGATGAGAGCTTGTGATATTAAGTGCAATTCAAACTGTACTTTCCCTCCCACTGAATTGCTTTCCCTGCTAAATCCTGATTAAAATTTTTCTCCCCTTTTACAGTCTCCCTGACAGACTGATGGGGTTGAGATCTGAAATCGATTCAGCTTTTAGGCGAAATATTTATTCTGGGGGCCAAACAACAAGTTTTTTTGGATACTGTTCAGATTTTTCCCCCTCTGTCAAAAGAAAAATAAAAGGCAGAAAGGAGAGTCAAGGATCTGAATGGCCTGGAAATTGTATTTATTTTGACTTGAGCTCTGCCAACCTGCAGTGTACAAATACTCAGTCAAAACTGCCTCCCATCTGTGTGCATTGTGGAGGAATAGCAACATCCAATGGCCAGTTCAATGCAGGTTAATTGCAGGCGTGTATTGGATTCCCTGGAGAGCCAAGTACACAGTTAACTCCCCTGGTGTAATCTTTTTCTGTTCCATGAAGGAAATCAAAAAGAGAAAGAACAACAATGGCAACCCACAGCAGAGCTTGATGCCTCTCTGCACAGAGGGGGGGATCTGCAGGGAACAATAAGAGTCTATTAAATTCTTTCATTGGCAGCGGAGAAGTAAAATGAACATAAATTAATCAGCTACAAAAGATGGGACAAGTGTTGGTGCAACTCTATTGAAGTTGGTGGAGTTGTGGAAAGGATAAATTTAACCCAGGATCTTGCAATGTCTGCACTGAAAAGTGGCTTGTTGAAAAAACCGGGCACTCTTAGAAAAGAAAAAAGGAGTGGTAGAGGCTCCCTGGGAAATGCCATCCTTGAATATCCCTGCACACTCACATTTTCACCATAGCCACACTGACATTTACTATCTTATTTCCTTGCATTTATAAAGCCATTTGGCCAAGATTTTCAAAAGCACTGACACATTGTGGACATCAAACTTTTGATCTTAAAAGACCCAGACTGACAACAGGAGCGCCCTGCACAGGAGGGTCGGGTTGGGCAGGACCAGGTGCAGATGCTGGGGTGCATTTTGGATGAAGGAGAGGGGCAGCCTCTGATCCAGGACAAACACACCAGTTGTGGAGAAGGAGCAGGGAAAAGGGATCTCCAGATTTGTGACAGTCACAACCTGGAAAATCCATATCAAAAAGGCACACAAAGTTCAGGGCCCCAAGGTCAACCTTAGTCTCCTCCTCACAACTGATCCATACTATACACCACATGCAGTCCAAGAAGAGCCCCAAAATGCTTTAAAAAAATCAAGAAGAAATAAAAATATGGTGCTTGTGGTGTACCCAGAAGACAGAAACTCTGGGTGGTGCCAGAAGGGGAGCAGAGTTCCCAAAGCCTTCCCAGTGAATGTCCTTTTACATGCGCACTCCCAGGACCCACAACGTGATGGAGATGAGCATCTCTCTCAAAGTGCCAAATCAGTTTTAGAGCTTTAAACCCAGGACTAGATTCTCTTCACCAGGTGGGGTGAAGAGAAAGGGAAGGAGGCACTCAAGGGACTGCAGTATCACACACACTTGAGGAAAGGCAGTGCCTTGGCACACCTTCCCCATGAACACAACCACATCCAGCCCTGGAAGGCAGCAGGACCTGGGTTAGCCAGCCAGGACAGAGAGAGCTCCAGGGCAGAGCCCTGGAGGAGATGAGACCAGTACTTCAGGGGCACAGCAAATTGGTATCACAGCCACATTATTGCCCTGACATCCCCTTTGGCTCTGGAAGTAGAAATCCACTTTAGCCTTAGAACACCTCCTTCCCACCTCTCTAGCAAGTTCCATGCTGGCACACTGCCCTGCCACCAGTGTGACCCCCTCCTCCCACTGAAGGAACAGCTACACCAGCTCCAGAGGGGCCTGATGGGGCAGTCTCTGCTCGCTGCCCCCACTCCTTGTGTGTGCTCAGAATTTCAGCCTCTGAACTGTCAGCCTGGGGGGTTGACGTGTTTTCTCCTTCCTTTCCACATTGCCAGTGGCGATGTCCTTCTCACAGATCCATATTCTTAGGGGCATTTTTAGTTCTTCCTCCCTCTTCTCCCAGATGTCAAAGCTCCCATTAAATCCGCCTGCCCAATTTACAATGCTGAAACCTTTAGGCCAAGGCTCAGTCATCTCACGCCTCATCTCACTGAAGCTTTCTCCCCTCCAGGCTTCTGCCCTCATCCCCTCCAGTGCATTTATCCAGAGTTACCTACCTTCTCTGCCATCCTCAGATCCTTCTGCTTCCCAGCCAACGTTCATCACATCAAAGTTTATTGTTTTCACATTCAGCACCTTGCACAACTTCTTTTTTTCCCCCCTCTCTTCCACTTCCCCCTCTTTTCCCTTTCATCCTGGCCCTCCTCAGCTTTCCCAGGAGACAACTTGTTCATGACTTTCCTCCAATCTCATGCCAGAGCTTCTTGTACATGCCAGAAACCTGATCAGGCTACAGTCCTCTACCAGGTCAGATCCATATCTCATATGTCTATCACAAAGTTTAGTTCTTCCTCACTTTGAAAACATTAAAATAACCATCACCACCATGAAAAATAAAATTCACACTACACTTTTCTGCTTCCTTCAGTTACATCCCAGCCTCCTGCTCACAGTGGCTTCAGGTGACATGCTGTTCTTCTCAGGCCTCACACCTTTTTGGGCCTAACATTAGGGTTATACATGATGCTGTGTATTGACAAGTCCCTGAAAAATCTCCCTGAAATCTGCTCCCTCTGATATTTCACCCAAAACTATTCTAGTTACCAAAAATCTTAAACATATTACAGCACTTAAGATGAAATATTTGTAAGGATTCTTCAAAAGCATAAGCTGGTATGGCTTTGTTGACATCCATGAAGGATAACTGGCTTTTTTAAAATGTGTTGAGTTACATCACATGGAAAACTGGCCCCACATCTGAACATTTGAATGGACTCAACTCACTCCAAGTTTAATTCAAAAAGCACCACTGCACCCTTGGGATTTTACATTGCCAAAGCTCTTGCAGAAAGTAAAGAGTAAGAACACGTTTCTCCTCACACCGACTTCTCAGCTGAGAACAAGCTCGAGGCAGAGGCTCCACGTGTGCTGTTGTTGCAGCTGCTGAGCCACAACGCTGAGCCCTCCAGCGTGGAGCTGACACCCATGGCCATGACCCACGGTGCCCTCATTTACCTCTCAAATTAAAATAAAGCACAGCAACATATTTCCTGTCTTACTCCTTGGGTAGTCTCTCAGACTGCAAAGTTCATCATTAAACGCAGATTTTCACCCCCAGGAAGTTCCAGAGGCCCAGAGAAAGATGCTACAAGCTGGAGTTCCTGCAGTGGATTCAATTACAGCATGCGAGGGACATTTAAACAAGCTTCCCTGGGATAAATGAGAGAAAAGAGCCAGCACACTCAGCATGAGTAAAATAAAAAGCAATCTTCAGCTGGTGCCAGCCATGCATATTTTGAAAACCATCCCCTTCAGCCATTACCAACAAAAAGTCAGCAAAAACTTATTTTAGAATCTGAAAAGACAGAAATTTAAAGCATTTGGCGGCACAATCTGTTACTTAGGGACAAGCTCATTAAAAATGCAGCACTATTTACTGAAGGCAAAATGCAGACATGCACTTTTGCATGTAAAGCAAGCACTTATGGCGTGATTGGAACACCTTTCCTCCTGATTCGAATGGGAAGGAGAGCTGGTTAATTGCTGTGATGGATGGCCCTCTGAAAGAAGGTCATAATTGGAGAAGCCAGTCCAAAACCTCACACAAACCTGTAAGGCCAACAAGTAAGAGACTGGATTCAACAAGAAATGAGCCATAAGGAGTTAAAAGGAGCTTAGGAAGAGCTATGGAATGGCCCCTGGGCTGCAGGTACACTGGGGCAGAGCAAGGGTGAACTCAGTCTGCCAGTAGTCTGAGCAGAAGACTCCGTGTCTTTGGGATGAGAAGTGAGAAGAGTGATGTGAAAACTGAGATGCAAAGGCAAATGTCAAAAAATGCACAAAGAGGAGCAGAGGAAACCAGGAATCAGGAGAAGTGACATAATGGAAAGATGAGACTGAGGAAGAACACTGTGACTGTCAACCCAGAGCAGAGGCAAAGGAGGGGGGAAGGACCCAGAGCAGAGGAGGGTCACTGCTCTCCTTTCCCACCCCTTTTTCCTGCCCGGCTGCTGCAGAGCTCAGTTAAAGCTTGTTGGGAAAACTCAGCTGAGCCAGCAGCTGATCTCACCATAGATTTACACCACCATGAACCTCTGAATGAAATCCAGTAGTTACTGCTCGTCTTGACAGATCAGGGGCATGTCCTTGGGAGCAAAAGGTGCTATAAGGGCATGAAGCGTTTTCTTAAAACACAAAGACCTTGAGTATAAACAAACACTTGAAGCTCACAGCTATGAATTCTATCCCTACATGAAACCATCAGCCATTCCTATGAAATATTCCTGGTATATTCCTCAAGACATATTAGACATATTGTATATGCTCTGTAAAACATCTGAAAGTAAATGCAATAACCATTAAAATAATCATTACCAGGCTAATATGCTCTGAACATTTCTAGATCTTTTATATCACTGTTTTAATCTCTGGTCTTCAGAGCCCTTGGTATCCATGGCTTCCTTGGAAACACAACTATGAAATTTAACTTAAAAAACTCCAAAGAAAGAGAGAGCTGGTAAAAGGTTTGAATTCAAGAGTTTCTGTCCAAGAAGAAAAAGAGGAAGATTGGCAAATTGAAAGGGGTTAAAACTTTGAGAGGCTTGAAAAATGAGGAGACCAGCCTGCTACAACTCCATGGCAACGGTGTATTTCCTCACATGCAAAAGAATGAGGGGTGGCAGCTTCCCAGTCAAATAATATCTTTTTCTGGACAAAGATTCTATTATGCCATAACTCCATCATCCCATGTGATTCAGAAGACTGCACATCAGTCCAAACCGCTCTGGCTTCACCAAAAACATCTCAAGAAAAAGGAGATTTGTGACACAAAGACCTGACCCACGTGGCTACTTAACGCTGCTCCCAACCTTCCATGGTGGCAGCTTGAGAAGCATCTTCTCTGCTGGATAACTGGAGACATTACTTCATTCAACACTAGCCTAATAACAAAGTAGAGATCTATAAAGAAGTCAGTCTCTTTCACAATGTTTTGCTCCTTTAAATTTTCCCAGTCTGGGAAATAAATGAAAAAATGTTCCCTCTATTTCAACATTTGATGTAACAAATAATTAGAATCACTTTTTTTTAAAAGATAATCCAAAAAACATTTATTTCTACCTTTGTTTTATGTATTACCTTCCACTCCCTGTTCTGCACTCCTTATATAAAAAATAAAATAACATAAAATTAAATTTAAAAAAAAAATCTTTAACACAGACTGCATGGAAAGTGAATGGAAAGGAAATAAAAGAATCAGTATTCCTGGTGAATAATTTGGCTAGAGGAAAAAGACAGATACAGATCAGATTCTTTTGATATGTTAAAAGCATCCCAAAATGCCTCCGCTCTGGATGCTTTTACACAAATTATCTTTCATCATAAAAGTACAAAATACATATAATGGACAGCTCATCTCTCTCCAATGAATATGCAGCCACGAGCTGATAAGATAATAGACTAAGCACTGACCTGTCACAGACTTGATGATCATAAAAGTAGAGTTTAAAAAGTTGGTTCTCACATCTCAGGCATTTAATGGGCACCACTAAGATCTGCTTCCAATCTTCAAACCCTTTTCATACTGTTCTGCCTTAATAAGCACAGGCATAACCCTCAAACTGGTTGTATTTGGAGAAGGACACTGTTTGTACAAACACTCCTCCTACAACCTCAGCTCCCAAGAACTCCCCCCCACTTAACCTTAGAACGACTTCAGTGTCATACAGTTGCTCTGAAACAGATTAAAACTCTCTTTACTGAGGGCAGCAGCCCAATTGGTTTTATATTCTAGTATCAGGAGGCACCTGAGGCATCAGGTGATGGATAGGCTCCTAATAAACAATAATTATTATTTTTGTAACGTGCAAAGAAGTTGAACTGTTGAGAAGAGAACCCTTTCCTGGTGGCCTTCTCCAAGTGCCCCGTCTCAGCATGGCACCCAGGCCATTTCCCTACATCTCCTTCCCCTACCACTTTTTCCAAGGCAGCAAACACAATGTATTTTTGGCCTTAATAATTAACCTAACAGACACCTTTGCTCATGCACTGCTGCTTTTCCCTCTACACGGCAGAAGAGCCTGTATCTGACAGCCCAACCCTCCTCCCCTTTTCTCAGTATTTCCCTTTGGCATCTGACAGGGCTCACCCACTGACAGAAAACCCTCTCTTCTGTACACAGTACAACAGGTGAATTCATTTGAACTGGGCACGACACACTACAGATTGCTTTTACACAGTTCACTGTCCTGCAAGAAGCCACATTAGGATTGTCTAGTTATTGTTAGTAATTGTATTTGAAATCTAGAGACTGCCTGAAAAGAAACAGCATGTGGTGCTCAGACCTCAGAAATGGTGGGCCTGGGTTCTTACTACAATCCTATGACGATCCCACTGTGGGAACTCTGGAAAGTCACTGACCTCACTATCAGTATTTCAAACCCTGACAAACAGGAAGAGTAGCTAAAATATGGTCAGTTATTAATGTGGTTTCAGCAGCATCTCTTCCTATTACATTAATAGAAGCCCAGCTATTCAAAGGAATTTAGGTGCTTATTTTCACTACAGAAGCCAAAAGTACAGGAAAGTAAGTACACTTGGACACCTCCTGGGGGAACAGACCTGTATCTCTCAAGGCTTCTTTTTCCCTCCCCAGGTCACATCAATACGGCTTGTGGGGCACCTAACACTCATTTAAACCAATATTTATTGATTGATTTAGGCACTTTTACAGTCACAAAAGAGCTTTTCATTCTTCCTTAGAGCTATGTAGACATAAGCCACAGAACTCAGAGCAGCAGCTTTTAGATGACCAAAATGCAAATGCTGAAAGCATTCACGGTGAAGGCAGGCCAGTGCATACAGGTACTACAGGTGTAAAGTGGTGAGCTCCTCCCTGGGGAACAGGCTCATGTATATGGCGGGTATCTCAGTTGTATTTATCCTGGATATAGTTTTTTTCTTATTCTCCCACGCATAAAGCAGGCCCTGGACATCAATTATTTTTATTCTGCAAAGTCAGTTAAGCACTTGTGGTTTTCCCTTCAGGAGGCTGTGATGAGAAAAGGGGTTGCCTTTATTTTTTCCTACTTATTGTACTCAGGAGTTATCACAGTGTGACTCCAAACCCTTTTAGGTTAAGACAAACAGCATGTGATTCATTTAGGCAGCATTAGGGACAAACACCCTGGGAGTGCAAAACCAATGTTTTAATTATTTTGTGGCAAGCAATCAGACAGCACAATATGCCTGAAACCACCTTTTAGCAGTCTTATGGAATATATAGAACCTGGTCAAGCCTGGGAGTCAGGTGAGAGCTTCCACAATCACACCACTGGCTTGTTAAGACACTTTCACAAAGGCTTTTTGATTTCACTTGCACCAGCAGCGTCACGCTGAAAGGTTACACTTGCAATCAAAGGGAATCTATGAGCTCAATGCACCATGAGCCATTTCTTAGTCACAGAAGGAAAAAGACAAAGATTTTCCCCCAGAACCAGTGGGGTATCATTCAACACAGAATCGGAACCTGAATACAGCATTAATAAGAGTATCAGGTACATTGATCTATAGTTGGTGGGTTTGTGGAGCTCTGTGAAGCCCAAACCCAAGAGAAATGAAAAGGCAGACAAAGGGATGAAGCCGTGGTCTTTCTGCACTTGAATATACAGAGGTATAGTCACCCTTGGGAACCAGTTCTTTTGAAGGACAGAGGATTTTCTTGATGCTGTGCAAGAAATTAGTGTTGAGGCAAGAGCCACCTTTGTATCTCCATGAGTGTACCTGGTGTTGCTGGCCCCCATCACACAGCTGTGGGGCGGCCACTCCCCCTGCTGTCCTCCATTTCAAGGGCATGATTCCAGACAAACAACCCCTCTGCAGATGAATTAAAGCAATCCAGACTGGAAATTATGAGAGGAAAGTCCAGTCTGGAATCACAGCACCTTTTTCTTTATAAAGGTGCTGGGCAGGCTGGACAGTCCCACAGTGACTGTTAATCAGAAAGTGGGTTAAAAGGATGAAGATCTAATGGCAGATACTTTGGAATTCATTCCTTCTGTTTTTCTGCCAGACCCTGGATTGCACAGTTTCCTGTAAGCACTGAAATGCTCATCTGCCCCATTTCACCCATGTGGGCAGGGATGGGCATGTAGCATCTGTGTGTTTTGCTGCTCAGTTAATTATGGTGGCTTACCCATCATTGTACTGTCAAGACTACAGGGTGATACTTTATGTTTCATACTGTACAATTCCCCTACTGTCAAACATGGAATCCCCAAAATATAACACAACCCTGTAAAGAAAGGGAATTAAATGATGGAATACATGGAATACAAGCCATGCCCAAGAAAGGATAAATAAAAGCCTAAGAGGCACAGTCTTCCACCAAGGCCTGAAACCCACAGTAGGCAGCAACCCAAAGAGGTCAGCCAGAGAAAGAACAGAGAAGCCCATCAGGCCTGGAGTGATGCTCCTTCCACCTTCCAGCTCCTGGCAATGTGCCACGTGGGCATTTCCTGAGCCAGAGGTTGCATCTGTATTAGTGTGTTTAATAGCCCCTGCTGGACCCATTTTCCATGAATTTGTCTAATTGCTGCTTGAATCTATATCTGTCAGCAATAAGTTCCACAACTGAATTATGCACTGTGTGAAAAAGCACTTCTATTTGTTCTGGTCTAAAGTGGCTTCCTTAAAATTCCCTTCACTGCCCCTTTAGTCTCATGTTTTAACAGGGGATAGTCTTTCCCAGTTCATTGTTCCCACGCCATTTATGACTTTCCACATACCTGTATTACTTTTCATTCTAAGATAGCACAAAAAGACCCAGATTTTGTCCACTGTGGCCAAATACAGTTCTTGTTTGCTACAGAATTGCACTCATCATTGCACCTAAATGTTCTCAACCACTTCTCTGTTACCCAGCATTGTCTGACCCCCCCCTCCTTATGTCCAGCACCCACAGGCTGTGTATCTGTACTTTGGAGAGCACTTGCAAACGGAATCTGAATTAATTTTTAGCTAAAATGCATCGAATATCTGTGTGGACATACTCATTCAGAATTAAAGCAGGCTTAATTCAATTTAACTTACTTCACTTCCAAAGTGAATTAAGTAAATGTAATTGAAGCTACTTAAATTCTGATTAAGAGTCTTGACATCTGCTGCAAGTGAAGCTGTATTATCCACAGGGAGTTAATTCACCACCATAAGTGTGGAAACACAACCAACTGCATAGCAGGAAAGCTAGAGAAAAAGGAAATCGTTAGTCCCTGAATTGCAATAATCACCACAGTGTATTTATGCTAAATGCCTATTTAATTTGGGAGGCAACATTCTTGCATGACAAAAAAAAAGGAAATAGACTTACCTAGCTCAGAAGAACAACCCTATAAATTTTCCACCAAATTTTTTATTTTCGTAACAGACTTATAATTGTGTCAGAATTCCAGAGAAGTTGGCTAAGGAAAAAGAAGAAAGTTTCATCACAAGAAGTGCAACAGCAATCAAGTTTTCTTTGCTAAATCTTTGTTGTTCAAGTGTCCATCTTTATGTGGGAATAGTAGAAAATGGCTTAGAAAATTACCTCAGTTTTACAGGACACACCACAGAAAACCCCTCTTTGCCCTGCTGTGCTTGTATTCTCCCTGTCAATTTGATGTTTAATGCATCTGTTTTCTCCTGATGGCAGAATCACAGAAACCTCAAGCTCTTGCTGCCTTGATGCTGTACCTGTTTCAGGCCACATCTACAGACAACTACTGCTATTAATGAAGCCTGTGGGTGTCCTGTTTCTTCATGATCTGCTTTTACCACGTATCAGGAGTTCTGCTACTTGAAGAAATCAAGGTTTATTACACTTTGTGCAGTATTCAGTTCATCCCATACCATTATTATGCTGGTTTTTTGTGTACAGCAGCAGTTATTTACAACTGAACTTGAATCTAAAAAGCAGTTTTTCAGCTTATTCTTCACTTCCTCGCTGACAAGTACAGCGAAAGTGGAATTGCTGGGGTCACTGGCCCAACCTGGCCTTAGGAGGATCAGCAAGTGCCTGAATAAAGAATGAAGCTCCAAAGCAGCAAAACATTGCCTGAGAGCAGAACAAGGCAGTAGTGTCCAAGGGAATAGGTACCTTCTTTACACTTACACAGCCTAGAAATCCTCCCCAGCTCTCTGCATGTCTCTTCACGTATGTGAGTCCTTGTTTCTGCAGGAATCCAAAGTCCTTGTGGTCCAAGGCTCCTGTTGTCCAAGTCCCAGTTTGTGCTGGTCTGTATTCAGAGTGGAGGGACAGATGTGATTCTAGACATAAATAAGAAATAAAGCTGTGACCTTTCCCATGAAAAAAATCTCAGACCTTTCCTGTACCAGCCTCAACCCAGAATGAAGTTCTAAAGTTCACTTTCTGTCATAAATATATATGCTTTTTTCCCAACTTTGTCTTTTAAAACTTTACAAGGTTTGACACTTGTTCCATCCCATACCAAGAGCTGCTTTGCCAGCAGAAATGTCTCCATAGTCTCTAATATTAACACTGTACATGTTGAGAATGTGGGGGTTAGCCAAGAAATTTGTCTCTTCTCCCTTCCTTCTGTTGCATCTCAGTCAGATAGAATTGCACTGTATAATCAATGGTAATTTCATAGGGTTTTGGAAGAAATTTTCAGGAGAAATCTGAAGGCTCCTTGTCTTTCCTGATGGCATAAGAAGTAGCAAGTTCTACACCAGCTCTCTTTGTCTACCCCACAGAAAAAGTGTCAGGGAGATGCCCCTTCCTGTATGCTACTCTCCTCCACTAATTCCCCAATGCTGTTCAGCTTATTTCCAGGTCGTGCTGGAACCTTCAAACTTGTTAACTTGTTTTAAGTACCTTTCACTAACAATCAGAATAGTTTTTCTATTTTAAAAAAACACTGCTTGAAATAGAAACACAGAAGAGTTGACCAAAATGTGGGAAGAGGGGGGAGAAATTAACATCTGAGACCAAAACATTTTGTTCTGAAAATTCCCTTAACAAAGTCCACATTGACTCCAAGTGAGGAGAGGGGGAAAATGCTACATAATATGTCTGAAAGATTTATTCCTCTGAGAAAATGTTTGTTGGCAAAGACAGGGGAGAAAAAGAAAAAAAAAAAAAAGGCAGAAAAAAGCCACACAAAAAACCCCAACCCAAAACCCAGAAAGAAGTGGGGGAGAATATTTAAAGGATATAAATATATAAGTATTACAAGACCTTCCTACCTCATCCCCAGATCATTTCAGAGCAAAACTAATAACATGATTTTAATGACACCCATGTAAGAATCAGTTTTCCTACCTGGAATTTTTTGCCTGACAAAATGATCAAGGCCTCAGCCTCAGGTAACTCATAGAGAAATAATATGTGAGAAAAATATAATTGTAATATCTTCTACCAAAACTGATGACCAGCTGTGCCCTCTCCACTGGTGTTATTAGTTCACTCCTCTCAGATAATGGGGAAGTAGCTTTGCTGTGTGGTCGTAAATGAAGTAGACTGGAGTAGTTAGTTCAAAAGTGACAGAAAAAAAGAATTCCAAGAACTCAACTGAGCAGCTTACTGGAAAAGTGGGACTGAAGATCTAAATGCAGGAGGTGGATGATTCAGTAATGAATGGAAGGCTCATTTTGACAGCTTGGGCTGCCATCCAAGCTAATTTGTTTCCAAGCCTTCAGTTTGCCAACTGAAGTGGCTGAGGAATAATAGGCCCCAAAAATATTTCTAAGGAAACACAATGCCCATTATCACTGAAGGAGAAAGAATCTGCACGTTTCAAAGAGGCAAAAGAAATTTGAGATCTGCCAACTTTGGCCAGTTCCAAATGACACAGGAAGGAGCAGTTACAATGTACTGAAAGGAAAGAAGTACAGTATTGTTAAATAAAATAAATTCAAAGTAAAAGTCATCATGAAAAATAGACACAATAAATAGAAGGATGTTTCTTTTAGAGATAGATGATTCTATGGCTGAGCCCCTGCGAGCAGCCTATGATAAAGAAAAGAGGGGCATAGAAAAAAATGAAATTGGTAAAGAGAAGCAGCATATAGTAAAATGAAAAATAACGAAGCAGTATCTTTATGTTTGACTCGGTCATCATAGTATTTCATATAAACTGCTCTGAATATTTTAAAAACATTATAGACTTAAAAAATTCCACCACACAAACACTTTGTAGCTCTCACCAAAGTCAACAACAGCACGAAGTGTCTCGCAATGGTGCCCAGTCGTCCATCCAGTCACACAGCACGTGTATGATCTCAGCCGGGACACGGCACGCCTACACCAAACCCCCAGCAGAAATACCCACCTGGCACAGCACGGGGGGGTTGGTTTGGCTCCTCAAGCCAGGAAAGGGGAAAGCCACGTTCTGTCCACGGCTCAGCCACCGCAAGACCTGCTGACCAGGAGCCGAAAACACCCCCGGCCACCCTGTGCCCTCAGCCCCTCTTGCCTCACCTTCACAGCTCACCTAGAAAACAGAAGAGGCAGATTGGATAAACACCTTCAAAAAAGTGAAAGGCTTTTTTAGAGTAAAACAATCAGACGGTCCCCACTCGAAAAAGCAGCCTTACGTGTCGTTGAGCAGAATAAGAGCTTTTAAGTGTTGCGAAAGGGACGCGGCGCGCGGAGGACGAGGCACGCTCCGGTAGGGCAGGCAAGGCGTGGCAATCCATTAAAATGGCGCCTAGCTCATATAGGGCAGGCACGGAACTCGCTGGAAAAGGGGCGGGACGAAGGAGACGTGCCCATAAGAGGAAACGAAGGTGAGCTACCCGTGAACGGAGACTCTGCACGGCGGCGGGTTCAACCAATCGGTTCACAGCAAATCCATGAGGGAGAAGACGCCATTTTGTACTACTGTGATTATTTCTACTATTCTGACATTAATAAAATCTCCTGCTGGGGAGCCCGTAATAGTTATAAAACACACCGGTCGCTGTTTTCTTCGTCTCCTTTTCTTCCATTCTAGTCGCATCAGCGTTCTCAGAGATCTTCCTTGCACCTGCTGTAGAGCTGTAACCCAACAAGAAACCACCGCGTGGCCACAAGAAATACCTGTGGAGCCTGTGTACCCTCTTTCACCGCAGGCTTTATGAAGAGCCTGGACACGGCTGGTGCATAGATACCAAAAACTTTGGTTTCTTTGTTTTACCTTATGCAAACGCATTGAAATGCTTATTACTTGTGACAGTATTTCCTTATTATATTATTTTTCCTACCTAAGGGCAAAAAAATCCATTTTTCTCCTGTGAGATCTGCTCAGCAAAACACTGCAGTTCCCTGTTAGGCTTCAGCTTAGGTTTTCCTAACAACCAGCAGCTGCAAAACTCACCTTTCTCACCTGCTACACACTTGATGCTTCAAACTGACCTTCTTTGTGCACAAAGGGAAACCAACATTTTACCTTTAGCCTTTTGAATGACACCGTCTCTCTGATGCCCCAACAACACATGACTGTAAAAAACAGCTTTCTCATCCTCCTAAGCACCTTCCTGATCTGAAACCCTCTTTTTCTGCATTTTTAAATGAATGAAGAAAGGATGAAACTAGTGTAATTTTCTCGCACTAGACAGATTTCTAAGTCTCCAGAGGTTTTAGATGCACATTTCACGGTAGGTGTTATTGAGGGCCATTGCTAATAAATTTCCACGTGTGCTCGCTACCTCCATTTCCACTGAGAAGGGAATCCAGCACTGAAGGTTATTTTTTCTATTTCTAATACAATTGCACTACCAGGCTACTTAATTAAATGGGCACTCAAAGCTAACTGTGTTCCCTCAGGGTAAATCTGAATTGCAATGGGAAGGTAACGCTGTGACTTCAGTGTTTGTACCAAGCCCGGTTTCCACCCCGGCAGTATCGGCAGCACCAAAGCCACACCTGAGCAGGTTTCACTGCAGGCTGAATCACTGCACTCCTATTCACACAACTCTGGGGGGGTCACAGCAGCTACATTAAAATTAGCTACAGCAGAACCAGGGCCAGCACTGGACTCATGAAATATTTGAGAAGATAAGGTATGGAGTGCCTTCCCCTTCCAACCACTCGGCGAATTTCTACCTAAATTAATTCCAGAGCCTTTGTAACTGTCCCTGTCGCTTGTCCCTAAAGCCAGCAGTGTTTCCATGTGCTCACTTGCAGCAAAGGTGCACTTTTAATAAGTATGCACTGCTATACCTTGCTTTGTTTTCATGTCACTTGCTTTCATGCGTGGTCACCTCTCCACAGCAGAGCCCAAGGACTTACTCAATACCTCGCAAATTGATTCTTCCTCATGAGAGGGTACTGGCTGGATGTCACTGAAACAGAAATAACCATATTTCCAGAGGTAAGATTGTTTGTGTTTATTCAATAAGCTGCATCTTCACAAAATTCCATCACTGGAAATCCAAGTATTTTAAGAAATCAACCTTTGGACAGAATTCTGACAAGGCAGGATGCTCTGCTGATAGATGAACAGTATCCTGCCACACTTAAACAGATTAGTATTTGTGTATTTTGACATAATTACTGATTTCCTCAACAGATTTAAAGTCTAAGTTTATCTTCATGTTAATCCAATTTCATGCCTAGAACAGAGCAAGCACAATAGAATGTCTTTTGTAACCTTCTGATATCATTAATTATTGCTACATTGGGAGTTACAGCATGGAACAAACAGGTTTTTAAATGGAAATCATTTGTCTCTCAGCAGGGAGACTCAACAGTTTTATTTCCTTCAACACCAAGCTGTATTCAAGTAATCTTGTTTCATGGTGATCCTCCCTCGACAACCTGCAAGTCAATGGTGAAATCCCATCTATTTTGTCCCTGGATTGGTCAAATCTGCTGCCCATAAGGGGAGGTGCCTATTTCCTCTCCTAATTGTGGAGGAAGGGTTTTCTATATGTTAAGGCCACGCTTTCCCCAAGCTGTGGCATTTGGTCAGGTTTCCTGGTGATTTTCCACAAAAGGAAATCCCCTAACTCATTAAAAAAAAAAATAGATTAATTGACCGGTTCAGTAACAAGCTGCCCCAGGACCCAATAAACTTTACAAAGGGTACATTCCAATTACGACTGGGCTCAGCATGAACCTGATAAGTAAGCCAGCAGAATCGTTCTCCAGCATGAAGAATTTTTTTTCCCTTTTCCTCCATTAATTTAACCCTTTCTTGGCACTTGTGGATTGACCAACTTCTTATTTTCCTTTTCCCTGTGAATGTTAACCCTGCTGAACAACTCCCAGCAACAAGATCTAACAGGTTCAATAAAACCAAGCCCTGGTCTCCAGTCACTTTCTTGCACTGCTGTGGCCTTGTAGAAAGGGTCAGCTACAGTGCTGCCTTCTTCCGCACTTTGCCTGGTGTCATAAAATGAATCCAGCTCTCAGACCAGGACAGAGAGGAAGAAAAAGTGATTTTCTCACAGCAGAAACATCTAGTGCAGCAGTTGGAGCCACCTGCTAGCAGAGCACAGCCACAAGCCTGGTTTCACTATGTGAGAGGGGTGAGAGGGCTACAGGGCCTTTGGGTAACAAACATAATTGCAGAAGAAGAAGAAGGGAATGCAAGGCAGACATCAAGTTAGGGACACAAACCCAAAGGTTACTGGCTACCAAAAATTCATTGTTTTATATTCTCCCATGTTATTCCACTGTGGCATTAATAGATACAGGCACAAAAGAACACCTACAACTCGAGTACTCCCGACCCTCTGGAGCCCACCCCATCCTAAGGCTCTGTCTAGAAAAGCCTGGTCTTGGTCGCACATACCTGTCAGATGTGAGCAAGCCTCGTTAGCCAAAAAGAAGAGCTCCTCATTCCAGGTCTTTGCAGCAGTTCCCACCTGAGGCACCAAGCTGAGCCTGCATACAGACCACACACATCAACTCTATCTCCTCCCCGCCTGTGAGGAATGTTGTGGAAGCTCAGGCTGAGCACAGGGTTGTCCTCATGTACAAAAGAAATCATTTGACCAATCTGGCAACATCTGGATGTGGCTCAAATAGTCATTAGGCATCTCCTCCAGAGACAGCACACGAAGGTCAGGTGGAAGTGCCCCACGAACTGCATTTGCTCTGCAGAACCCCCAGCCTGAGCCTTCTGCCACACAGCCCAACTGGGGGGCAAGGCAGCCTTTACTCATAGAGGCTTCTTTAGCTGACTAGTCATGTAGAGCAAATTTACACACCTGCCTTTAACTACTGCTACTTTAAACACATAAAAAATGCAAAGGAATTTGTACAGAAGACACTTAAACTGTTTGGACCTGCATCTAGTTCTGCTCAGATTCTGAATATCATTTTTGTGCATTTATTATGCCTAGCCTGCACTGTATTTCTTATAGGAACAAGAATAGCTGTAATTATTGTTGTCAATCAAAGTTTCTCTGAAGTCCTCAGCTTTACTGTTTCAATAACTCATTTTAACCGATGGCAAATGTCTTCAACAAGCACTAGAGCCTAATTTGCAGTCTGGTTCCCTTGTCATTTTCTGAGTCATCTTGGTGGAATGCTGTGAGGCAAGAGATCAGTTTTAGGACTTTTTTTCATCTTCCTTTTCTTTACATCTGAGGGCTGTTAAGAAGTTTGGTTTCAATAGCTCAGACATATCCAAGGCGTACTACAGGTACCGAAGGTGCAATGAAATACAAAGTTTATTCTACTTCAGTACAAAGAAAATACCTGATAAACTGTTCCAAAGTCAGGCTTAGCACATGCAGGTGCAGCTGTTATTGGTTTCACTGGAATTACAGTTGCTCACAACTGGTGCTGGATTTAGCCCCTTTCACGTAAACTCCTCAGCATCACATAGAGCTCAGCTGTTGGTGTAAATCAGAAGTAATTCTACCAATGATACACAAACCTCGAGGTAAACATCAGCCTCCCATAATACCTAAGATGCCAAAAATAAACATGATACAATGCTGATGGATTTACAGGTAACTGACAGGTTCCTCCTCAGATTCTTAATCAGATCTCACTGAGAGGTGCTAATACAATTAGGGATGAGATATGGATTAATAGGAAGAAAATATCATAACCCCCCTCTTACAATAAAACAGTTCGTACACTATACTTACCTGCAAACTGCTCCATTCTTCTGGAAGCATGACATTTGCTAAAGCAAAAGCCTGTTGATAATTCTCCATAGTCCTATACAGCACTCAGCCATGGCTGCTCTTCAAAAGGCCATATTTATCCCCTGGGAAATATAGCTGTATTAATATGACATTTTGTCACAAATTAATCTTAAACAGGGTAATATTTTTGACACCGAGTTGAAACTGGAACTAAAAGGCAGTTCAGGTGGTTAAAGTGGCAATATCCTGTAGTAGACTTATATTCCCTGAGATAATACTGTTATGGTGTAAGTACCAATGTACTGGGGTGTACCAAGGGGGAGAACTGTGCAAGCCTTTCTTCATTTTAACAACATCCAGGATCACTGGCCTTCCACTTCTTACAGCTGGCACTCCAGTAATGCCCACTGACCCCAAACTCCGGAGCCTGTGGTGCCAGGTGCAGGATAGAATAACAAACCTTGAGCTCAGAAAAAGCAGCCAAGACAGATAATTAGCAACTCATCCCCCATCACGATGGGCTGCACTGCTAGAAGCAGACAGACAGCTTAAAAAAGATTATCTTTTTTAAAAAACTAATTTCTCATTAAAGCGATTAAAAGTGGCCTGGTCTGGTTTTTAATTGAAGTCCCACGGCACAAGTCAGTTGTGACGAAAGGGATTCTCTGTGATGTGCTCTCTTTCCTGCTGTGGAAGTTCCCAGGCTTTGTACAGTTCATCAATGCCAGGCTAATTAGCACAACGTAATCTCACCACTTACACCCACTTCCCAACTCATTTGCACGTAGTTCCCGCTCCTACAGAAATCGGGGTAAATTCATACCACAGATTTCCACAGGAGCTGACCCTATTACACAAAGGATGCTGTAAACCTGTTTTATTCCATTCCTCCAAACTACAGGATGTTGATGGTCACTGAAGAGTTGATGATTTGGTGGACCCAAATATTACCTTTTGGGCACTTCAGTGGACATCGCAGCTGTTCTTCAGCAATTGCATGTCATCTGCCTTTAATGGGATCATTTTCATTACGACTAATGTCTCCTCCCTGGCTGTTTAACTCAATTCCCTCCTCAACCTGAAGGCTCCAGCCACAGGCCATGCAGAAATATTTGTGTTACACGACAGACTGAAATACCCACACTCTGATCTGTTCAATACCACTCCTGGAGATGTGAAGCCCGCTGACCACTAGCAGTCATTAACGATCCTAAGACATTTTTTTGCAAGAGCAGAGGGTATTATTAACTCCGGGATCCTGGCCATGTTCCAGTTTGGATAATTACATTCTACCGCACTAAATTTCCCCCTGCAGTTTCAGATGGGGAACTTCTGTTCTCCACTTCCTCTTCTAACAACCGGAGCAAAGTGTCGCTGGCGCTGAAATGCCAACAGGTCCCTGCCCCGAGCTGGGTACAGAACCCAGCCCACGGGTACAATGTACATTCTGCAAAAGGCCCTGGGACTCGTTAGTGAAGAGGTGCACAACGCGTGACCCAGAAAACCGTAAAAACACAGCTCCAGCAGTGTTGGTTCTGCAGGTTGGTCACACGCTCCCGTGCTGCTGGATTTCATGTCTGGCAATGCAATCCACATGAAAGGGTTGGGTGTCTACCAGTGCTGCCCTCAAAGTCCTCAGGCTGGAGCAAGAGGTTTTGCTAGTGAGTGTTGTTATCAAGTGTTCAAGTGTAAGAATTAATCCAGCTAAGATCTAAAATTCAGGCCTTTTTACTCCTTGGTTGTAGTCTGTGCCCACGAGCCTTTTAGGTAACAACTGGATCTTCTGGAAATAGCAGATATAACCAGCCCTAATTTCTGTATCAGAAAATATCGAACTAAGGGCAAGATTTCTCACTCGAACAGGGAACCATGTGTGTTTGTCCAGCTGAGTTGTTTGCTCCTTCTAGGTGCTGTGAAATAATAAATGCATCTGTAGTGAGGCCCATGGGTTACTACTGCTGTGACCTGGAGTGAGAGGGGACAGAAGGGACAATGTAAGAGAGGGAGGACTTCCTCTAACTTTGTCAGGAGAGCCAACTCACCACCTCTTTAAAGGCTCCTTTGATTGATTTTTGTATTAAAACATTCCCAGGAAATCTAAGTGTGGGACTCAGAAATGATGATGGCTGAAGGGACCAAATCACTGAACTATTAAAGAAACATTGCTTTTATAGAAAAATACTATTTCTGTGTTCATCTGAGAGCAAACAGACAGAATTCTCTTCTCTGAATTCCTCCAGCTTAGCATAAGAAAGATGATACACTGTAGATTCTGTTGCTCCAGGCAACTGATGAGGAACATCTTTGATGTGCTTTGATTAATGCTGACTTCTTTGATTCAATGATATTTGGTTCCAGCTCCACTTTAAAAATAAAAAATCCTTACTACCACAGGGAAAAATATTAAGGACACTCACTTGGAAAACACTTGGGCTTATGTTAAGAGTTCTTATTCAAGATCAGAAAGTTTTCTTGCCTGTATTATTCCCTCTCCTTTGAGCTGGTCACCTTGACTGCAAACCTGGACAGCAGGCACACTCTCCTGGGGTAACACTTTCCATCTTTTAGGACAAGAGAAAAACAGGAGTGCAAGGGACTTTCAGAGACCATGTCACTCCCTTTCCCTCCAAAATCACCTGACTGTTTCTAGCAGACATCTCCCTGTCTCTGTGATGGAGGTTTCGTGTTCCCCTGGAGTGATCTATTTTGGGATTTAACTGTCCTACCCACTCACACCTTCAGACAAAGAGATGCTGTCAGGAAACATCAGACCTCCAGAGAAATACAGACATTTCTGTAGTAAACTGTGGAAGCTGTATAAAAATAAAGAGAGCAAATCACCTCAGTGATGTTTGATTAAAAAAATGAAAAAGGATTATGTATCCAGCCTGGGTGAAAGGGATCCAGTTAAGAGTCAGAACAGCTGGAATCTACCCAGTTTTCCTGGCTGTTCCACAACTTTGGGATGTTATCATTGTTAATTTTGAGTCCAGCAGTTTTGGATTAATCAGACTGGATCACAATACCCAGCTATCTTAGTCTGACATCCAGTTAACAGTAGAAGGAACAGAGCCAGGAACCAGAAGGAGGAAAAGAGGGACCACCTATCGTGTTTCATTCACTGGGCAGACATCCTCAAACTCTCAGGCCAAGAAAACTCCCACTTGTTTCTGAACGAGCTGTTCACAAGCAGCATTTTCCTGAATGGATCAGTACAGCTCACAGACTAAGAACAAGCCAATGGCATTTTTATCCTGCTCTGAGTTAATATTAGTGTGTGTGCTGATAGTGGTTTGAGATTTTTAAAATTTTTTTTTATTATTATTATTTTATTTTTTTTAGGAAATGTGAATTCCCGTATGCCCTACTTTGGTAGCTTAAAGATTGTAGGAGGTCAAAAAAAATAGGTCAGTGAAAATAACATTGCAACAAGAAATTAATTGCAAAGAACGTTTAATATGACAGGGGACTACATAAAATCCTATTATATTTCTTCACTATCCTACTCAGTAGTCTGTACTATTGCTATACTCAAAGGCCAGGGCAGTCTCCCAGGGTAAATTGCTACATTAGTTTGACATTTCTGGCTCCAATTAACCTTATATTTGAGCTATTTTCCGAGGGTTTTTTAAAAAAAGTCTGTGATAAGGTTATGTTTTTCTATTAGAGTTTCAATTGCTTAATGGCCTGTTCCTGATGCCAATCCCTCTTTAAACACACCCTAGGTAAGGAAATTAGGCCACAGTTTGACAATACATTGCTTTTGGCAGCAGGACCAGCCTAAGGTATTCCAAGCTCTCCCTCCTTGTCCCTGTCCTCACAGGACAACACACTGTCCTCTCCCTGGCTCTCCCTCAGGACTGAGTGCTGCACTGCAGTCCAGGAACTAAAGCTTCAAAAACTTTGCCAAATCTCCCTGTCTTATCCAGTCTGGACTGGGAAGGAATTAGAAGAACGCAGAGGGTCTCTGATTTGACACGAGTGGTGCCAGATCCTGCTCTCTTTCCTTGAGCAGCCCACTCGTGAGGAGGTACCACGTTACCCTGAGGGAGGAAGACTGTCATATTCCACTCTCAGGCATGCCTTCACATAAGCATCCTAGGGGATCATGCATGGAAAGAGCTGTTAAGCACTGGAAAGGGCTGCCCAGGAAGATGGTTGAGTCACCATCCCTGAAGTGTTTGACAACTGGACACGGCACTTTGTGCCATGGTCTAGTTGACAAGGTGGTGATGGGTCCGAGGTTTGGACCTGATGACTTTGGAGATCTTTTCCAACCTAAATGATTGGACTTGATGATCCTTGTCAGTCCCTTCCAACCTGGCACCTTCTTTGATTCTTTGAATGGCCTAAGTTGGATTAGCGAGGTCTTCCATGTGCAAAGCAGCCTTGATAGAGAAGAAACAAGATTTCCTTCCCAATCTATATATTAAATGAAAACAACATGGAAACAACCAATGCAAACAACTGCCTCAACAAGGAAAGAGCAGGACTAAAGTCCTTCTCATACCTTAAGCACAGACTAGACGTACATTTGCTCTGATCCTACTCGCAGCTCTTGCTGACATTTCGAACAGATAATTCCAATTCAGAAAGTGCTGCCAAGAATACGCAAAAATTTGTTGAGAACCAATGAACCCTGCCCACAACTGCAGATCCAGCCAGACCAATATCTTCTGGGGAAGAAGTCAAAGGGAAACAAGATGAAATTCAAGAAAGCTTTCACCATGGCCATTTGCCCAAATAATATTCAGTGAAAGACATTCATAGGGAAATGAGCTTCCTCCCGTTCCACAGACATAAACATATATTCATTATTTGAGCTTCACCAGAAAGTAGTTCTTGGGAGTAAGTCTTGGCCTGTAATTTTCTGGCAAGCAGTTCGCTCCAAGTATGAAATTTTCAAAACATGAAATTCAAGCTCTATGACCTACAGTCTGGCAGACGAGTCAGTTTTAATGCTTTAATCACGATCCTGCTATAAATGCTTACACTTATGAATGCAAATTCATTAGCTACGAGCACTTGCCAAAAAACATACGTATTTTTGAAACATTCCCAATGTCAAGTCTGCTTATTTTAATGTTTCCGGAATAGAATTACTTGGGAAGTGAAACATCTTAGATTTTATTTTTATTTTCATATTATTGTGTTTCAAATGGAAAGAATAATAGCTAGATTCTGCAGCTCCATCCAGCTCCAGCATTAGGTGAGGGGTAATAATACTGCACAAAGCATCATAGAGACAACTACAGAAGTGGGAGAGCTGAGATATGGTTGGCAAGGAAACCACAATTGACAATAGCCTGGATTTTCACATGCAGAACCCACAGCTCTGTGATGTTAATTACGTACAGCTCTGCTGCTGAACTCACCCCATTGCCTGCCATATGAGCCAAACTAAGCAAATACTTCAGCACCCCGCTGAATTATTCTGAGAGACCCTGCGGAAGCAAATGATCAAGTTTTCCTTGATTTCAGTGGATAAAGATCAGGACCTTATTTTATTTACTTCAATCTGTTCTTAATATCATTTCCCATCCAAACGCAACGATATGGTAAAATGCACATGATGCAATTCAGTCCTCTACTTAAAAAACAAACAGATTTTGGGCACAGAAAGTGAGAAAATAATCATGGCTAAGATTTTCAAAAGACTGATACTTAAGTGAGGCAACTTAATAAGTCAAGTTATGGCCTGTAATAGCACAGGAGCTCTTGAAATCACGTAACAAAAATTATGACACTTATTTAGGTGCCGAAAGAAAGTTCAGGTTACTTTAGTAGCCATCAAAAAATCCCAATACTAAAATGGTAATTCTGAACTATAATAATCAATCACTTCAGCCCAGAAAACACGGCCAATGTATTGTTAAAATAAGGCACAGATAGAAATTATTAAACCAGAATAAAGCCACTCCTGAAACACAAATCACGAGTGTGACTTGCAGCCCCTGTGGAGCTGTACAGACTTCCAGCAGACTTCAGGGAAGCCTCAGCTCCTGTTCCACAGAGCAACTGGCTCTTGCTCTCCCCTTCTTCTCAGGACCTCAGAACCAAAGAGCCCAACCCCAAAATAAATAAGCTCCAGTCTGGAGAAACCTTTCCAGACTTTAGTAATACACCACATACTGACAGTGCACTTTGAACTTAGGGGATCCTGCTACCAAATCCAAGGTCAGGAGAGGCCCTGCCCTCTGTGCCAGCTCCTGTGCTCTGCAGCTCATCCCTGACAAGATGTTCCTGCCAAGGCAGGAGGAGTTTCAGGGCAGTGAAGCCCAGCCCTGGAGCCAGAACTCCCCTCGCCCCTCCCCTGCTCAGCTCTGCCCAAAATCAGCAGAGCCAACCATTAAGTCATCTTGTGCCAACCTGCACTGGAAATGCCCTGTGAACACCAGTTTATCCACTGGGAGGTTCCCAGCGTATCATTCATTTATTGTGTTGCATAAAAATCACCTTTAGAAATATAAATGCTAGTTTGACTGTAAAAAGATTGCATCCACGCAGAGTTGCAGGCTGGGGGATGTTTGCTACATTCATTAATGCAAAATAAACTGCTCTGGTTTTCAGGAGCGAAGGATCAAGCACTGTCTTTTCCATAATGAAAATTCTGAAATTCTCACATTATCTTCCCTGCACAAGATTCCGAATTGAGGAAACACCTCTGTGAGTATTAATTGTGCAGAATAATATGGCTGCCTGTCTGTATGATCTGCCCATCCTTTGATGTTTAAATTGATCCTGGGATTCTGGAGACAGCTTCTGCAGAACCGATTTCCTTGTCTTTATTTTAGCGAGGTTCATTCAAAGGGCAAAATATCTAAGCACTCAGCTTTTGACCCTACTAGCAAATATTTAATGTATGAATTAAACTGGACAGGGCTTTGCCAGAAGCTCTCTTTATGTTTTATTTCTGAAGCTATTTTTACCAACATTTAATCGCTTAAATGTAAGGAGATAAAGACATCCCTGACAAACTGTGTTTATTGAGCTAAATGCCATCAAGGAAAGCCCCTTTATTTTTTTATAATGGGTTCAGTGCTCTTTGCATCCCTGGCTTTATCCTGAAACACACTGTTACCGTCCTGGAGGATGATACAGTACCTAATATACTCCTAAATAAATGCACAAGTGGATGGACACAGGAGGCAGCTTGACAAAGAGACGGATGGATAAACTTGAAACCATCTTTAATAGGCTCCCAGGAAGTAAAAGAGTGGTTACAATCTCCAGTTACTCTCCTGCCCTTTCTGTATATATTTACAAGGGACTGTTCTGTAAAAACCATCAGCAAGCAAACAACAGCCAGACACCTGATTAAAGGTCACACCAGCAGTGACAAAGCACAAATTAAAGGGGAAAACCCTGATTTTCATTCCCCCTTCCCTATCAGCCAGGAGGCATTAGAGACCAGATTGCTGTGAGTCAGCAAATTCCAAAAAAAAATTCGGGGTATCCAATTTTTAGATATTAATGATGACCTTTGGATGGCCAGGAAGACGAGGAAGGTAGTGAGGATGGAAGAGATTTAAGAACAAATAGCCAAGAGGTGGAGAGGGCAACAGCAGAACTGGAGAATGACAAAACCAGGCCACTGCCAGGTGGAAAGGGCTTTGGGAGAGAACGTGACCGAGTAATTAGCAGGTGGAAGGGGAAGTTAAGGGTCAGAATCAATCTGTCAGGGGCAGCAGGGAGGAATTACCACTGCAACTGGATCTCTCCTGAGCGATGCAGGGGGGTCTGCAGGCTGCTGGGAGGGAATCACAGCCAAAGCTTTGCCTCAGCAATGCAGGGGCTGCAGCACATTCCAGAACAGCCCAAACTTCCACTGCCCACCCAGCAGCGCTGCCTGTGCTACCCTGGCTCATCCTCGAGGGGAAAACAGGACCTCACTCAGCCCCAGCAGCTAAACCAGGAACGGGCAGTCTGCTGAGATAACCAGGTCTTCATTTACCTAAACACGGGGACAGACATTCCCAAACTAATTCCAGTCTACAAACAGTTTAAATGCAAATAATGACAAGTAATGGTCCCTCCACTTCCCAGCCACCTTGGACTCCGACTTGTTCCTGTTAAATTGTTTTTATTAGGACTTTTTATGGCAAAAGGAGCAAGGCAACACAAACAGCAAACATGAGCTAGACCCATGGGGGATGTTCTTCCCCCAAAGAGATGAGGGGAATTTATTCACTCTTCTGATTTCAAGAACATAACTATGTCTCTGTCTTCCTGGACTACCCATCCTTTGATGTTCAAATCCATCTTCAAGGACTGGACAGAGCACTGTAGAAGTGACTTCCTTGCCTTTATTTCTTGTAAGGTTCATGCAAAGGTCAAAAATCCAAGTATTCAGCTTTTGACCCTAACTAATCTGCCGGGCAGTACCACAGACAGGAAAACTGTCTATGGGAAGAAGACGAAATGGCAAGTGCTGAGCCAAACTTCCCCAGCACACACCCTACAGAACAGACTGCTGACAAATCTCCCTTCCCTGTCAGGCAGAGAGCAGTGCTGGAGCAGGTGAAGCCCTGCACCACTGCCCAGTCACCCTTTGGTGCCCCTGCAGAGGCCAAGAATAATGCTGATTTTTGTTACGGGGCACTGATCTGTAATTTAAGTGGAGACATTCATCATTCAGAAGTCACAGTCGAACAAGCTGCTCAATGATGACCTGAGGGCACTCCCAGTCATGAAACCAGATCCAAACAGCAAGTGGGGATATAAACGCTCATGTTTAGGGATGAGTGTTTACATCCTGTCTCTCTCACTACTTCTATTGTTTAATAAATGGGTTCAGACCTCATGTGATGTCCTTCAAGAGTCAATCAAGAGCTACACAAGTTCCAGAAATCCAAACAAAAAGGAGACTGTTAATAGTCCACACCCCTGTGCCACTTGCATTCCTCATAAATGCAAAAAAAATTGTGTCCAAAATTCTGAATGCCAAATACACTGCTTTATTGCATAAATTCTGAATGACAAATAGGTGCATTAATCAACTGTTCTCCTGCTTTCTCAACAGCCTGTTCCCAAATACTATTACTTCAACAGCAACTACAGACTCCAAGAAAAAGAATTTGGAAGGAAAAGAAAAAAAACAGTGGAGGAAGTAAAATCTTCTCCCCAAGACCCTCTAAATCCATTCTCAGGCAGGACCCAGTAAGAACACTGAGATTTTTCACCCAGAAAGGCTGGAAGTCAATAAAATTTGGAGAACATTTCATGGCCAGCACACCATACATGGGATGTTTGTGAGTAGATGATCAGGCATCTTTATGACTGTCTAGTTATCATGCCCATCTAATTACCTATTGGAAAAATTCTATCCATCATCTCCTGACTACCTTCAGCAAGAACAATGCGAGTGTCCGCTCCAGTTTCCCAGTCAGAGCAGAGTGCCAGGAACAGCAGCAATAATGATATCCCCTTCTGTCCTCCAGGAACTGCACACAGAAAGAGGGCTGCTGGGATTCTTCTGCACACTTCTGCCAACTCTCTTGCCAGGATCTAGCTGTAAGACAGACTGGATCCAGAGATGGCTTCAGAAAGGGAAAAACAGCAAACAAACAAACCCACACCGAAAAACCCCAATGACCAGATGTGCCCACTAATTGAGAAAACTGTTCTTTTCTCTCATGCAGCTGTAAGAAACCTGCAGCACCACACAAGAAACAGCTTTAGCTAAAATATAAAATAGGACATCAGAACTCTTAGGGATTTTGCTCCTGCCACTGATCCTTGTGTGATTCATTTCATTCATCTGTGCCTTGGTACCCCTGGTCTAAAAGAGGATGACAGTACTTTCCCATGCCTTGGTAGTTTTGTGAGGTTTAACCCTTATTAACATTTACAAGGTAGATTGGGACCATTGAATGGAAGGCTGAATAGAATTTTCAAAGCTTTATTACTGAGAGAATAATATTGGGGGAAAAAAATATCCCAGCCAGGAGCAGAAGACTCTGTTTGCCTACTCAGTGTGGCAGCAGTAACTCTGTGGGACCAGTTTCACCCAGTTCTGTAAGGCCATCCCCTGGCTCAGCTGGCTCTGAGGAATCGTGCTCTGCAACCACCTCTTTTCATCTCCTTTACAAAAGGTGAACGATATTTATTGGTTCAAGCAGGGCCAAGGGCTGATATTAAGCAAATTTCAAGGGTTATTTGAAGTTAATTGAGTTTAATCATGTAATGATTTTATAATTAGTCATAGTTCCCAGGCTTGTACTGAAAAAGTCACACTTAAGAATTATTTAAAAGAAAATTAAAGCCAGTTTAGAATAAGCAGGAGGAAACTACACCAGTGACTGGTGGGCCTGGGTGAGGGAGCAGAAAGTGCTGCTAAATGCACTTAAAATGCTTTAGTGCACTGAGCCTCTTCCTTCAGAGCAGTGAGCTGAGCTGCCAGCTGGGGAGCTGCACAAGGGCAAGGACAGCAGCAAGTGTCTGAATGCTGGCCATGTGCACTTGGTGGTATTTCTCACTGGCAAAGAGTTGGGTGGATCTTGCCCCAGGGGAAAAGAAACTTCAGAGTTTTGCCACCTCACTGGAGCCAGGTCCACTTAGGTAATTCAGAAACAGACCAGCAAACTGTGTTTATACACCCTTAAGACAGGACTTGCCAGTGGAAAACTACACTCCTTAGTTATATAGAAGGTAAGTCTTCTCACCCTGCACAGAAATATAATTATTGTTAAAATTATACTTCTCATCACCGACGATAATTCCTCTATAACTGTCTCACTTATTTTTACCAAATTACAGAACTGATGTGTTCCCAGCCACTTGGCAATGACAATCCACAAGCAAGACTAGCTGGGACAATTCTTTTTTCTTTCAAATGCTCAAATTGTGTGGAAAATTCAGCCACGGAGAAAATAAACAGACGAACAAAAATTCAAAGCAAAAAATAAAGTAGAGCACTAACTACAATATATTAAAAATTAAATTAAATTGATCTTTCACTTCAGAAATAAGATTTTACAGGTGATGTCTTCCTAACTTTGTTTACAAACGTGTATTCTAAATGTATAGATTTCAGCTTGAAGTGACTATTCCTGGTTTTACTGGCGGAGACAGGATTTCAGTGATGAAGCTGTGAGGTAAAACTTACAGAGCAGCCTGGTGAGTATCAGGGCTTCATCCTCATAAGCCAAGGCATGACTTGGAGTCCACGCTGTAGGAGCTGAGCAGCTGTAAGGCCTGACACCGTTGTGGTGCCTGCCCAGGACAGCAGTGCCATCCCACACACCAGGATGCTGAGGGCTCCTGACTCCACACCTTCGGTCCCTCCTGGGAGAAACATCAAGAACACGAGGAATGAGGTGTGGGAGACAGGACTGTGCTCAGCAGGAGCGAACCATGGGACACGGGATGTGCCCGATGGACAGCAGGAGCAGAGACAGACAATTTGGTGCTAATGCATTCAGAGGAAATCAGAGAATTGATCTGAAGGGACCTTAAAGATCGGCCAGTTCCAACCTCCTGCCAGGAGCAGGGATGCCACTCGCTAGGTCAGGTTGCTCAGGGCCCCATCCAACCTGGCCTTGAACATTTCCAGGGAAGGGGCAGCCAAATCCACCTCCAGGGACAGTTTCCAAAAGCTAATGCCATAAATGCAGAACGCAGTGTTTAAAATGATGAGCCTCACAAAGGCTTCTTTTCATTTTAAACACTATCATATCCACAATATTCTTACCTTCTCCCTACAGCCATAAATAATACCAGTGTATTACTTAATGATATGACTTATTTATTACTTAAATGATTTATGTAGAGCCTATAACCTTAACAACTATAATGATAACGATTCAAAAACCAGAAGCAACTTGAAAAGGAGATGCTTAAATAATTAAAAGCCTCCCTCCTTTCCCGAAACAGAGCTGAGGAGCAGTGTGTTTTTCTTTCTTTAGGTTTCCAGTTCTCCTACACGTGAAAGGGCAGAGTGCCATTGGCTAAATGCTGGCTTAGCAAAGGAAAACCAATAAATCAGGATCCCCATTGTTACTGTAGCTCTTGTCTAGCCTTTCCCATCCACGCACCTCAGAGGAGGGTAAGCACCACAGGACCTGTGTTACAGGTGAAGCTGAGGACAAGGAGGTGATACAAATGGTCCATGGGCATCCAGAAGTTCACGTGCAAAGCTGGGAATAAATCTCTTCTTCCACCTGCTAGACCATCATCCACCACGTTCTCTCTTCTTGATTTTTTTTCTTCCGTGACTCTCTGCCTTTTCAGCTTTTGCCATATTTCTTGTCTCTCCTCCAGCGCCTCTGTTCTCAACCCCAAGCATTCCTCCTCTCCTGGTAGTCTTTCCCTCCAGGTTCACCCCTCCTGACATTCATAATTTACCCATTTTTTTTTCCAAATGGGTTTTATCCTCAGCAAGTAGGCAAATACTTGGCAACTCACAGCCCAAGTGGGTAATTGAGCACAGTTGTAAGTGGATTATCATGGAAATGACTGATTTTACCCAATGTAGAAAGCTCAAGGCAGCAACAGGGTGCTTTGCAATTTAAACATTGTAAAGAGAGGGAAAATATTTTCAGATTTAATTTTAAAACTTTCTAAATGCAAAAATGGAAGCTGCTTCCCCAATGGCAAGGCATAAATACACACTGTAAACTCAAATCACCACATGTTTGCCTAGTTCTATTAAGGGGAGCAGATGAATTATCAGAATCCGACTTTACAGAGCAGCTGGAGCAGTAAAAACATAAAATAAAATTTTAAAAGATATTCTGGACTACTCTTCAAAACAAGCCAAAAAGACAGAAGTTCCTTGACATCGATCTTGGGGTTCAATGCAAACACTACCAAAAGCAGACAGACAAGTATCTCCAAGAGAAAACCCCAAATACTTTGAGATCTCAGAGTTTACACCCATGTTGTGAGGGGGTCACAAAAATAGCATCGAGAACTCATGGCCTTGACTGGAAATTCCTAAAGCCAAACTAAACAACTCTCTGACCACAGGTTCCTCTAAACTAACCCTTTAGCAAAAGGAATTTTTTTAATTTAACTGCAAGTGGAGAACAATAAATGCTTACGGACATTTTAAAGTCGTCTTTTTACTATTTTTTTTATTATTATTCAGGATGCTGGACTGAGATTTGGCAAACCAATTCAATATCAAGCTCTGGCACGAATTTTCTGTGTGACCTTGGCAAAGTCATTTAGGTCTGTGCATCCATATTAGGAGGCTAATCCAGGGAGATAATGCAGGGAGACAGAGGCAGGCACCAAAAGAGGGGGGGATGCAGACCACCTAAATAATACATAAACATATTATTTTCTTCTACCCTTCATCTCCTCTATTGAGTATTGCTCGTTCAATGCTGCATTATCTTTATGGCATAGACTTTTCTCCCACCCCCACCAGGATCCCAATTTCATAAGCCATCCTGAAGTATTGCATTAATACAAATAAAAGTGAGAATATGGATTCAAAATTGTTATATTTATCTCATCAGAGCTGCTTACATTTAAAAGATGCAACTGTCACAGTGAACAGCTCACAAGCAATCCGCAAAGTAAAAAGGCAAATAAATGTTTTGTTAAAAGTTATTTGAGGAATGATTCTAAAAACCACAATCAACACAAGAGAACCGCAGTCTGCTCAGTGACCCATTGAGAACATACAGAGATATGAAGTTTGAATGAAAAAAATTCACAACTTAATCTGCCAAACTACCTTCTTTATTCTCAGAAACAGCAAACAAAGGAGAGCATTTGTGAATAAGGACTATTCATGAGTGGAAGCAGGTACATTAGATATGGTGGACTGAGAAAGCAGCCTCAGTCTGCTGGAGACAGACAGTCGCAACAATTTCCAGTGTCAAAGAAAAATCTGGCACCTTGTTAAATATTAATAAGCTGTCGGGGTCAAAATGTTTAGGTCCTCCCGACTCAATCACTTTCATTTCTACTTCTCAGAAGCCATTCAATTGGAAATACCCTTTCCTGTCTTGCCCCTCCTCATGCTGCCTTCTCACCAAGAGCCAGGCAGAATCAGATGGAAACGGACAGTAAATGAGTTGGCAGCCAAATGAGGTTTTTGTCTGCCCTGCCTTTGCTGGTGTGAATTCTGTTATTGTTCGTGAGGCACAGAAAACTCAGAGACAAGCAGAAGAACAATGTGAAGAGTTGGTTTAGCAAACCTCTGCTGCATTTTCTGCAGGTTAGTGTTATTGATTACTGACACCTAAGGGTCTGACACATAATCGATAGACCCCGTGACCCACATATGTGACATGGCCTGTGGGGGCTTTAGAAACAAGAATGAACATGGCAGCTCCAGCCAAAGCTTTTCATATAATATTTATTTATATATTTATTTGCCAGCAAAGCTGTTTCTACTCAAATTACTGTCATGGTGAAAACTGGTGTCAGAGGGTTTGCTCATTTTTTTCTCCCAGAACTCGAGGACTAGAGCAAAGAAAAATAACTCTTTGTGAAACAAAAAAATCTAACTCCACACCAGCAATCCAGGAGCTGAACCTCCCCTTTCCTCATAAATTTAGTTCCTTGTAGTCAGAACTAGTTGTCTGAAGGAGAAAGAACTGCTTGAATAAGCCAAAATCTGAAATTCCCTGGATTCTCAGATACTGCTAATGTTTTTCCTCCCACTTCTCCAGAGTATTCTATCAATTGCCAATTACCTCTGTAATTTTTCTAGTTTGTTTGGTTTTTAAAGGCATTAAATTCTTGTTGCAATATTTTAAGGCCAGCCCGTACACACGGGCTGGTTATGATGCACCTGAGACAAATGCAGGCGTGTCACCTCACGAGCATAGTGACCGCCTGAGAGCCCTCACACTGTGGAGTTAGACCCTGGCTGGAAGGAGGGAAACCAAAGAAAGCTTGACACGAGCAGGTGGTCTGAATACGGCTCTGGGTGTGCATCCTCACCCACAGAAAGTGTCACTGACACACAGCAGCGCTGACACCACGGCTGAGGATCAGCAGGTGCAGGTCCCAGCCTAGTCTGATGTTACTGGGGTGCACAGGGGCCAGATTCCTCAGTGCTTTGGGGGCTTCAGTATCCAGAGCAGACAATGTCCTGCTAAAATCCCCGCAAGGGCACTCCTTTTTGGATGAACAGATCCATGCCAGAATAGCTGAGACCTTTCCATCAGTGAGCAATGGATTTTGTACAGTATCTGCCTTCTTACACCAACCATCACAGCTTGTTCCAAGCCAGGCCCCAGGAAGCACTTGGTGGGGCTGTCTGAGGCCACAGAAGGCACCCTGCTGTTCTCTTCCTTGTAGACTTTTCACCCTGCTTCTGTCACTTTGACACTTTCTTGGCATACCTTGAAGGAAAATACATTTCTGACTCAAAGCTATGTGGACTTTCAATGCTTCTTCCACATCACAAAGAACCAAACTGCTGCAACCAAAGAGTTCCCACCAATAAACCAGGACAGAAGCTAAGACCTCCCAGCAATTTCTTACATTAAATGCCCTACAATAGCATCTAATCTTGAAATATCAGTCAGCAAAAGTCAATTGAGAGGCTGTTGACAAGTCCCTCCACAGCCCTGTTCTCTGTGCCAGCTTCTGTGTAATGCTGGAAAGATTTCAGTTTTAATAAATTCTTTGTCGACATGAGCAAAGTTTTTTATCAGGCCAGCAAAGCATGAATTCTGTAATGCATGCAGGGTACCACACTGTGTTGTAGAGGGGCAAATGCAGCTGAGGACAGAGGTAGAAATGGAACAAGTGTGGGGGACACACAGCCACACTCACCTGGTGGCCTTAGAGCCACTGGCTGTTCCAAATGCTCACTGCTGAGCAAAGCTTGGCAATTCAACCCGTTCCACTCAAATCCTTCCCTGAACACCTAAGTCCAGTGCTTTTCTGCCCTCCCTTAACAAAAATATCAATTCCAGATGCTGGGCAGCTTTATCTCAATGCTGTGCTTCACATCAAATACAGGTGGCTCTATTTAAGGAGGGTGGCACGAACATTCAACCCTGTGAAGGCTTCTGAATCCTTCAGGACAGAAAACACCACACATTTTAAACATCCACACACCTTACACAAGTCAACTACTGACATTATTCTCTAGTTTTCAATCTCTTGCAAGACACTGTCATTTTATGGGGAGCTGAAAAATACCCATAAGTAAGCCAGAGACAAATAATAATACCCATTCAGCTCCACACTAGAAACCCTACGAAGATTTTCTCTTTCCAACAGACCCAGCAATATCCTGCAGGAGAGATGGCCTGCTGCTATCACTTTAGAAGTGCAATATCTTCTTTTTTTCCACCCTTCCTGCTGCAGAAAATTCTCCATCAGCTCCACATAAACACTAATTCTGTTCCAGCCTGTTGTGCTGCATGGGGAAACACAGCGCTAGGTGCAGGAACTTCCTGGTGTCTATTTTACGCCTCCGGGAGTTTTCCAGCAGACAGCAATAATATAAAAGATCACCACGGACTGTGATATGACCAATTACAGCAGACAGCAGTTATTTATAGAAAAGTCAGCAGCACTGAAGCTTTAACACCAGCCAGCACACCCCTCTGCTTCCCATCACTTCGAGTGCGCGACACCATCCTGCAACACCGTGCGGAGCCGGAGCCGGGGGTTTTAAGGCAATTACCTTGGTACCTCCCAAAACTGTGGAGACACTTGGCACGTGCCCACAGGACAGCAAAGGAGTAGCACTTTACATACACTGTGTCTTTGAGCTGCCACAGCATATTTCATTGCCATAAATGCCTGACCCCAGATGTCACGAGTTCTGAAATCATACCCAGCAGCACCGCACACTAGGGCACAGCACAGCCACTGCTCTGGCTCTCTGCTAAGTGTCTCTTCTCCTCCTCTGCAAGGTCTGTCCAAATATCACAGGGCAAAGAAGGCAACATGTTGGCTACACACCTTTCTGACCTTCTCCAATCACGGTATGAACTAAAGGAGTTGATGCAGCTTTCACTCCCTTGGTGCAGAGGTGAAAAATTCACTGAAAAGGTGGAAAATTCACCAGAAGGGAGGAAAACTCACCAAAAACCTAAACAAACCACAGCAGGTAAGCAGAAGATGGGACTTCCAGGGATCACTGAATCCCTGCCACAAGACAAGGCTGATGGTCCCTAACACGTAAATAAATGCCCCTTCTCAGGGGTGACATGCAGGATCAGGCCCATTTGGGTGCTGCAGTTTGTAACTCAGGCAACTTGACACCACTCACTGAAGAAATGCGAATTCAAAATGGAATTTTGAATTATTTGGCTTCTGGAATATTTAATACAGCCTCTAAGGGCAAACCTGCTCTTGGAAGCTGAGGGGAAAAGTTCATGGCCCCTTTCTGAGGTGAGCATTTCTCCCAGAGCAGTTGCAGAATGAAATGCAATATTGCCATCTACTGCCCTGTCAGGCAGCCAGCCCTCTCTGGCTGACACAGCCAGCTGGAGATGAGATCAATGTTTCAGGACAAGGAATCTTTTAATCATAATGAAAATGTGATCTTGACTGATCTGAGGTCACATTACATTAATACAGTCTTCAAAGCTTTTTTAATAATACAATTAATGATTTCTGCCATACCATTAAGAGAATTAAAGACCAAAAAGCTTAAGGGGTATTGACCTATTCAGTTTCAGTTTTTAAAATAACCTCAAAGCAACACGGACTTTCTTCCTTCTTTCACCCCTCTCCTTTAAACTCCCAGATACATAATTCTTAGATGTGTTGTTCTATTTGTGTTAGTGGATATCACACTTTTAGTAAAGATTTGGATAAGCCAGTAGAGGGGATCTCCATTCTGATGAGTTAACCCCTTTTATGTTGTGAACCAACAGGTCAGGCTGGGACAGCTTGCGCTGCAGTAAGAAATAAAACAACAACCTTAATTAGGAAGGTCAAAACTACAATTTGATGAAGAAGGAGACTTACTTCCACAAAGGAGCTTTAATTCCTCACCCCCCTTTCTCCAAGCCAAGTCTCATTCTCCTCCTTAACCTACCATCTTGCTAAAACTCTCATCCATGCCTTTGCAAACGACTCAGAAAGCTTTAAAGGAATTCAACAAAGCCCAAAATGCATCCTGGCTAATTTTTCCTCCCAGTGAGATCACTCCTCAGCACCAGAAGCCACAGATTCAGCTGGTATTTCTCAACAAGTAGTGCTATCAGTTGGCCACTGAGTACAGCCTGGGCACCCCTGGGTTCAAACTGCTCCCTCGGCAGTGGTGCACGGTGTGGGACACTGGCTCCCAGGAATATCCACTGTCAGGACACACTGGGGCTCAAACCACCCAGAGGCTGTGATCAAGGATTGAGGATTGATGTGCTCCAGTGTATGGTTATTGATGGCTAAACTCTTTTGCTGAACACCAGAGCTCATCTGGGGTGAAACTCACTGTGTGGCTGCTTTGTGATGGCCAGCACTGCATCACGTGCTTCTCTGTCAGCTGAGCTCTCTTCTGTGCTTGCTTGTTCTTTTTCTTTTTTTCAGGCATTATATCTAAAACCTGTCAGTCCACGTTTATTTTTCAGTAAGGACACATGAATCCCAAGAACGTCGTTCCGAATGGATGGCAGATGCTGGCAGGGTGTTGTGAGGCAGAGCAGACTACTCCGAGGCTCCGACCTACTCCTGCCCAGGATCCGAGAGGGGCGAGGCAGAACTGGGCCTGTGCACCAAAAATCGCAGATGAAACCAGGGGACTGTGAAAAATCTGTAACAACAGTGAAGAACACAGCCCATGCCATCACCAGATGAGCTTATTGTCCTGGGCAAGGGTTCAACCACGGGATTTGGCAGAGATGATTCTTTCTGATCAGAGTTCCACCAATCCACTGCCAACGAGTACAGAGAATAACCCAGTATCAAAGCTGCCAGGGTTGTACTTCCCTGCATTTCCAGGTCCTAAGCAGCACAATACTGTCTGCCTCCTGGATTTCTAACACTAGTGGCTTTTTCCCTTGGCTAGGACAGGCAATATTCGTTGTCCTGACCCTGCTACGTTGAGAGGTGAATTACCCAAGTGTGTCTTACCTCCTCTTCACATCCCACTGCTGGAATGGGAAGGCACAGGGAATCATCTCTGTCACCGTAACGACGCTGTATCAAAGAGACCTGCTGGTCTGAGAGTAAGTCACTGTAAGGCTGCGACCAGGCAGAAACACAGAGGCAAAAATCAAGCACTTCTATTACTTGGAACTGATGTCAGCTCTGTCTTTGGTAGAAACCTGCCTTCCCCTTCCCCTGTAGGGCCACGGCACCACTCTGTGAGCTTAGGCCTGCAAGTCAAAAGCCAGGCAAGGACAGAGCACAGCACGGAATATCCATCTGTGGAAGCAAAGGCTCTCTGAAGCTCCGGGTCTCAGTTACCTCAATGAGCAGAAAGACCTAAGGTCCCTCCCTCCCACCCCCAGCATGGCAGAGCAACGTGCTTTGCAATCTATTTGACAACTCACGAGGATATTACCTATCGAAGTGCTCGTGCCTTTGATGCCTTAACTGTTCAGGCAGGACATGCTAAATATCATCTTGCAGAAACTTCTGATGTCTACAGGGAGCAAGACCCCTTCTTGACCTTTTCTCTTGCTATTTTGCTGGTTTTGTTCTGTGCTTCTCAGAGCTGCTCCTCCATCCCAGATGCACAAAAGAGGTCAAACTAGCAGAGGTGGCTTGTGCCAAAGGCTTTGGCTTCTACCAAAAGACACTTTAAAAGGAAGATATTTGTGCTTGTGACATAGAGCAGAAGGACAATGCATCTTTCACTCCAATTGATTTACCCACCAACCTTCTACGCAAACAAGGATAAAAGCAGCATTTCAGTCTGTATTACAGCAGATGGGCTCTGCATGCAGCACAAGTGAAATAGCTTTAAAAAAGATTGAACCAGCCCCAAGATCTGGAGAGGGCGGGGGAATCAGAAGGCTCTTTTATATCATGTGGCTTTAAGACAGTATTTACCAAAATGCATCTTAGTTAAGATACTTATCAAAGGCTTGGAGGAGAGGGGACGTGCCAAGCAAGGAGAAATTCAGAAAATTAGTCAGTGGAACTAATCCTTTTAGGAAGGGTTCTTCTCTCCTCCCTGCTCCTTGCAGAAAGCTGGGATGGGATTACTGGTTCCAGGTAGGAGGGTTGAAGGTATGCTGCACATCTGTATCTTTTAAAAGCAGCATGAAATTAATGCCATTAAGCCAAGGCCACTGTGTTGGCCAGAGGGCACACAGAGCTATGAAATGTTTCTCCTCTCATGGTCACTGACCTTTAACATTCCACAGTCCAGAGAGGCTGAGCTACTAATTTACAAATCCAATGTTGGTGGATGAATACCGACATTCCAAATGTACTCATCATGGTGAATGCAACCTCTGATCTCCTCCCTGAGAATAAAAAAAAGTTCAACTTCACCTAAGTGTCAGGTGGCTGGGAGAAAAGAATTCTTCCAGATGGAATTCATTGATCTTCCAAAAATGGAGCCTTCAGTTTAAATTAAAACCAAAAAGATTTCTTAAAAAACACACCACCAAAAAAAAAAAAAACAAAACAACAACCTTCAAGACAGAAAAATTCAATAAATCAAGGATAAAATGTAGGGCAAACAGAGGAGATTAAACTGAGACTTCACCATCAGTTTGGACTGCAAGAGGAAACAAATTGCAAAGCAGGTTAATTACAAACTCCTAATTTTGTCTCCCATGTACTTCTATTTTATTGCATTCTCATCTGTAACAAGAAAGACATAAAGGGAGGCCTAAGTCAGTACCAAACCACAAACTACAGCTGGATGCATTCTTTGTTTATGCAATTGAGCAATACATTTGACAAGGCAGAAATTCTATTTGGACACATTAATTTCCTCTTTTTCTGCAACACCCTTAATATGCAAATGTTAAGAAGGATCCAGGTAGCTGAATTTTAGACTGTTCCCTCCCTTCTTCACCCACAAAAGAAAGGACACTAACGTGGATTTGAACATCCCTGATTCTCTTCTACTTTGGCACCTACCTGTTAGGTAGGCTTCTGGATTACTCCCTTCTCAGAATCGAGTAATAAAAGTCAAAAATGGTTATTTAGTGTTAAATTTCTGTACCCAAACCTCTAAAAAATTGTGCACAAAAACCGAAGGAGAAAGAAGGCACCAGAAATTTCAACAAGGTGACTTCAAGAGAATTCCAGGAGTGTACCAACAGATCCCATAATACATTAACGTCATCAGAGAATGGGAGGGATGTTGGCCCAAGTTACTGATGTGATAAACTCAGAGTTGAACAGAGTTCCTGCCTCAGCAGAGAGATGTATCATGCCACAGGAACCCTGGAGTGATACTGCAGGCCTGGAGGACAGGGAAATCACCCCAAAAACAGACTTAGCACTGGGCTTTCCAAGAGCAAGTGAAAAAACACAGAACATCTTGCTTTGAAATGTTTGTATCACCAACTTTGATTAGAATGGAGAGCGGCTTTAATTACAACTTTATCTCTGCACTACAGTTTTATTTTATCAATTTAACTAAAAACCAAACATTTCCAAAAAATTAAACATAAAATTCAGATTAAGTCATCTTAATTACTTAATTACTCTTCTCTCCTTTGAAATGGTCACATGTAAAATACAGTAGCAAAGAAAGAAAACCTTTAGGGCAAATAGAGACCACCCTTCCTTTTCTAATGCTGAGAATATTAACAGTATATTACACAGCAGCTGCTACGACATGAAAAAAATCAAAGGGAGTGCTCAGTAGTTCTCTGATGCAAGGTGTGTAGTAGACAGAGAAGGGGCAGAAATGAAATATTACACGCTCAAGTTATCTGTTGAACAGCAGAGACAGAATCATCTGCTGGGAAACACAATATGGAAAGTCCCACCCAGGGTTCCTGATGAGACAAGAGTACAAAGGGGCACAGTCTGGATGCAGTTTGTGCTTTGTGCTACTCTGACTTCTCCTTGGCTTCACAAATACTTGACAATATCAACCCTGGGCCCACTGGAGACAAACTGCAATAGATGAGCCTGAATGACAAACAGAAGACAAAGCTTTACCACACTCCCATCCTCCACCTGAAGAAGTCAGGCCAACCAGTGATGCACTGAAACCCCGGGCAGGGTCTGAAGGCCCCAAGAGCTGATGACAGAGTTATGCTGTGTAATGGTGCCATCTCGTGGTGCTGAGACAGCTGACACGGGATCGGCTGCGTTTTCAGTGCAGCCATCACAGACAACACTTTAAAACAAATAACTCTTAACTAAGTTGAGGTTTTACAGTGCATGGTCACCACGAGGACACCCACAAGCACAAAAGAATCCCTTGATGATCTACAACCACAGGTCACAGCAGACCCGCAAGGCTCAGTGGAATCAGAAAAGGGTCTCTGATGTTCAGGCTCCTAAGAGGAGTTTGAAAAATTGAAAATCTATCTGAAAGGACAAGGAGAACGAAGCAAGGTCAGGAATATCTGCCTCACAGAGGCAGCTCCAAAAACCAGAGCTGTGTGCTGGTGTCATGATGGACCACAAGGTCTCCATCCCCACACTGAAAGGATCCTGACAGCACCAGAGCCACAGCCCAGCATTAAACTGAAAAGCAAAATCCATCACAGGAGACTAAAACAAAATTAATTCAGACTAAAGAAACTGGATGCACTTGTAAAGACAAAACTTTAGAACAACTTGCCAACGAACGTGGCAGATTTCCCACTGCCCAACATCTGAAAATCCAAACTGCCAAATCAAAACAATCCTTCCAAAAAACGGGCTGTTTCAACCAAAACCAATGATTTTTTGATGCAGCGACCATGCGTGAAATTGTCTGGCTTACATTACGTGCAGCATCATGACAGATTCACTTAATGAAACTTCCAGCCTTAAAATCCATATGTTTCCTTGTCTTGAGAGCGATTCCAGCGCTTTATTTGGTTGGCACACCCCCACTGGATCGCTGCTAACACTAATCTCATGTCTGACATCTTACTTGCAGACCAGACTCAAGTGCCTGTGCTGATAAGAACTACAGGTGCAAATTCCCTCGCAGCAGATCAGCCACCTTTCTCTCACACACACACTCACCTCCTCGTCCCCTAAGCAGGAACACGACAGTTATCACACCACATCCACAGTGGAGATCCAGCAAGAGATTGAATCCAAGGCTTTGAAAACTTAACTCCAAGAACTGGAATGCTCTTTCAAGCCTTTGCCAACTTTTTCAGCACTCTGAAACCACCCTACCCTTGAGTAAATGCAGATTTCTTTTAAAGAAAAGAACTTCCACTGAGAGGAAAAAGATGTTTGTGCTGTTGGGTGGGTTTTTTCTATTCTGTTCTATTAAGACAGTGAAAATATTGGATCTTTTTCTGCTTCAGACCCTCTTGGGATTCCTGCGATCTCACTAAGAGCTTCAGACTGCCAAGAAGAGTTGCAAGTCCAAGCTTCTGAATTAATCAGATACCTTAAAGCACTGATATAACAAACAAACAAACAAACAAAAGGTAACAAAATCAGTATTCAGACTAATAGTTCTGCAAGTCAGCCTTTCTGAACTAACATGGAGCAAGTCTGTGTCATCCTGCAACCTGCAGCCCAGGAGTTTAGTACAGCTACAGTCACAAGTTTTTACTGGAAAGACAACGTGATCACTGTGTTTGGTTAGAGAGCACCCAGCACCAGCCACCACCACCTCAGCAAATGCACCTTTGGTTACTTCTGTAAGAGGCCCAGTTGCCACCATGAGATTTTTGACATAAAGGAGGTACTTCAAAAACTAAAAGCTAAACAAATTCAACCAAGATAATTCACACACAGAGGAGAAGCCACTTTTCTGTGAGAAAAGCCAGTAAAGTGGTTGCTGATACAGGCTGTGGGTCACTGGTTAACAGGTGAAACAGAAATTCAGCTGGGGGATTTTGAAAAATTGATGGTTTTTTTCCTCTAAATCAAAGTATCTCCAGATACAGAATGAACTGAATCTCATTAGTTGTCTGCCCATTCCACACATAGTACCTTACCCATCTCCTTTATTCTAACAGAAATTCATATAGCGTTTCCTGGGGCTTTCTTAGATAAAATTTTGTTGAAAGACTTAATTCAGGTTAAATTTCTCAATGCTCCTCACTTGCTGGACCAACTCCAGTTTACCTTACCCTGACATCACAATATAACGTGCAAACTAGCCATGTGGACAGTTTGCCAGGCTACTGCAACCCCAGAGTGAGCTTGATTTCTACCTGAGTAGAAATACAACAATTTTCTATCACACTTATGAGCAACTGTTGTTGCAACTGTTCACAATATCTCCTTTTTATTTATTTTTCTCAAAAGGTATGTATTTAACCATACGTTAACTAAGAATAGAGGCTGCTGCACAGGAGAACATGGAATTTCCAGCAGTCTTCATAGCACACTCTGTGACTTTTCAACAATCTGAAGATCAACTGACTATAAAGTTAGTCCTAAATGCACTTTCTTTGAGACAAGAGAACCATAGCAACGTGATTAAGGCTGGCACACGATCCAGCGTTTTAATTCTCTTGGCAAAAACTTGCAGGCTCCAATTATAGCTTTTTTTTTATTTTTTTCTTTAAGAGATGCCTAGGAAGGTCTGATTTTGATGTGTCTCAGGCATATGGTTTACAGAGCAGCTCAACAGGGAAGGAGTTACTTGGATACAGGAATAAATGCTGCGTTAAATCATGACCTTAAACCAAAACAGGGTGACGGGGCTACGTGTGAGCAATTCTGCTGTTCAGGGGGGAAAATATACCTCCCTACAGTGGACCCACAATGCCTGCCTAGAGAACTGTCTCCCTGCAAATGCTGGATTAGTGTCTGGAAAGAAACAGCTACCTCTCCTTGTTCCAAGGCATCAACTCAAGAATTACAGGCTGCTGGATCTATTCAGGTTCATTCAGCCCCTACTGCTGTTCACCACTGAATCACCTCTTTGAAAAGCCTTTTCTGCCACTCCACTAAAGATCTGATCCTTACAGTTTTCACCTGTAATCATTAACACAACATTCAAGCTTTAGAAAGTCCCCCCTAAAAAAATAAAACATTCCAATACAGAACCAGCTTGTGGTAAAAGAACAAAATTTCTTTACAAAGCCATAACATGAGTAATCCAGTGAAATATGTTCTATTTCCAAGTTAATTAAATGCAAAACATTAAGAAAGAGCCTACATAAAATGAAATATGCAATATGGAATCTACATACAGTTCTACACCCTGAACTTACACACAGCACTGTAAAGGTGCCTGAACTGGAATGCAGTTTAATGCCTGTAGCTCTCCACTCTTCTCTGCACCAAACTTCTGCATGAATGGCCTTTGTGTGTCATCCTGTCCACCACAGGGTTTAAGGCAGATTTTTCTGCTAGAAAAGCTGAAATGAAAGCAATTCAAGATCAATTGTTCACTCTGAAAGGAAGGTTACAACTGTCATTCTGATACCAATGTGTGTTGTGGTATCTCTCTTCCATAATGCAGGATGTGGTTTCCATAGAAATATCTTCTAACATCAGTACCTACAAGCCCTCCAATTATTCCCTTTTGGACAACTCATGCAATCCAATAAAATCTTTTCAGAGCAGGGAAATAACTATGCTCAACTACTACTTAATTACTTAGTGAGAAGAAAAAGAAAAGGACATTTAGTAAACAAAAGCCTTTATTTAAAACAAAACATAAAAAGGAGAACATGTGTTGCAAAAAAATTACATCTTACCTGAAGAAATTTCTGCAGTGTTACAAATTAAGAACAATTACAATTTTGAAGACCACACTGAATTCTGCTGATTTGTGAAACAGCAATTATGGTGCAGCTCTAAATTGTTTGGTGGCCCTGTCTCCAACTAAGTCCCCAGGGCCTGCTCTTTTTCCGAGTCCTTTGTGTTGCCGAGCATTGCCTGCACCTTGTTCCAAGTCCTCTTCTTCAGGATCTTGTGGGTTTAGAGTCCCTGCTGCTGCTGTGTCATCTTTTTTCTCTGTGGCATCTCCTGCCCCTTTCCCAGCACCACAAAAGCGTTCAACCCCCTGAAATTAGAGCCAACACAGAAGGAACACCAAATAATACACAAACAAGATAAGCAGCGGCTTGATCCCAATACAAAATTGTCGACCAAGGCTGCCAGGAACAGGCAAGGCAAGAAACTCAGCTGCTGGTGTAGAACAGCTTAACTGCTGCTGCTCTGCCTGCCTGCCCAGGAGTGCCAGCATGAAGAAAACTGGGAGCACACGGAGCCTTCATCTGGCTGGGTGGGCCCTGAAGCCACGACCACAGCACACAGCACAGACCGTGCCCCACAGGGGCCAGGGGGGCACAGCTCCCCCGGGAGACACAGGTCTGAAGCAAACAAACTGACTGAATTGTGTGGCAACGAAAAGGGGCTGGGGAAACAACCCCTACAGCTCTTTGTTTTGCTTCCACTCAGCTCTCCTTTTTCTTTATTACTTGAAAAAGCTTCACTGCTGTGATTTGGTTTCTCAGATATATGCACCCCTTCCAAGGGTGAGGCTTCATCCAAACCTCACTGCCTGTTTTAGACCTTGGTCCTGCAAAACCTAAGCACAGTCAGACCTACAGCTCAGTAATGGGATAAAATAATGAGGACCATACAGAGTTTGGCCTACTCATTCTAAAGTTGCCTGCACAGGATGAACCACAATGAAGTTCAGAAAGCCGTTCCATAAACAGACCTTGGAATTCACTGAATACCATCTTAGTTACAGCTCCCTTTTCTCAGTAAGGATGAAACATTTAGTGAAAAATATTCCATAGTCTTTCGCCCCTCAAACTATTACAGCCTATAAATTAGCTATAGGTATCAATTTTATGCATGTGTGTATATATATGTATATATAATATAGCTGTGATTATCTATACTGACCTATGGGTCAATAGTAAAACACACACACAGTCATCTGTGATAGCATCTCATATTTAAACCTCACTACTTCACTGGAAAGGGAAAATGCCACCAATGAAAAACTAAGCCATAAAATAGCAAATTAGTCACTGTACCTTATTCATCTGGTCTACATCTGATTGCCTGGGTTTACTGGCTGAAGTATTCCCTACACGAGAGTCAACTGCAGCCTCTGGAGAAATGGGGTGTATATTTTGCCACAGAAAGAGATTGAAAAGGAAAAAACATTAGCAGACTTCCACAGCTATTTCCATTCACAAAACACATCAGAAAAAGCCATCTGACCGCTTCCTTCAACCCCTCTTGCCTTGTTTTTTGTTAATTAACCAAACCAGGGTGCCTTATGATACTACCATCAAAGACTAAAGTGAACAACTATACCAGAAACAAAATGTCTCTGGGTCTTTCTTAACTTGAAAGTTCTGCTAAATAGATAATCGATTCATCTCTCACATCTGGAAAACTATATCCCTTCCTCCCTTTCAGAAAATGCAGGTACTTCCCCCAATTCAGATAAAGAATTATAAGCAATCACTTTAAATTCATTTTAATTCTTCTCGGTCTGCTTGTTTTTGCACAAGTTTCACATTTACATGTTTTATGTATATTACTAAAGTACTTCAGAACAGCTCAGTTCACAGACTTAGCAACCACAACCAAACCATGTGAAATGAGTTCTGTTCCTCCAATCAGCCTCTGAAATGCTACCGTGTTGCTGTTACTGAGACTTATTTGCTGTAACTAAATCTCCACATTTTTCATACAATAAGAATTAACTCTGAGGGAATGATTGCAGCTATGTGTGACAACATGCTGAAAAGCTTTATAGATATATGTATAAGTGCAGACAAAAATATGTGTGTATAGGTGCCTGTGTACCTGAGCACATCCAAACTGAAGCATCAGCTGCAGTAAACACCGTGCTGCAGTTTGTATGAACTGCCACTAGATGCAGCCACAGAACCTTGCAACATTTAAAATTCTGACCTCCGGGTTATAGAAACCTGTTTTGGAATATCTATGTAGCATTCTTGCAAGACCATTAATAGTATTCAATCCTGAGTACTGGTGTGGACAAAAAAATATAATATGAGCAAAATATTCAATTTTTCTCCTCAGTAATTTTGTTCCAAAACACAGCATTGTAAATGTCAACAGGAATCTAAGAAATCAGAGCAGAATAAGACTTGTCTATTTTCACAGTTGTTGCCATAGATCCAGATTGGAGCTGACAATATTGAATTACATCGTGTTTTGCTTTCTGCATAACAGAGCAAGTAGGAATTAAGTCCCTGTTCCCAAGTGAGCCCCTAAAGATAGAATCATGGAATCATAGAATAGTTTGGATTGGAAGGGACCTTTAAAGGACATCTAATCCAAACCCCAGCAAGGAGCAGGGACATCTTCAACAACACCAGGTTGCTCCAAACCCCATCCAACCTGGCCTTGAACACTGCCAGGGATGGGGCAGCCACAGCTTTTCTGGGCAACCTGTGCCAGGGCCTCACCACCCTCAGTGTAAAAAAATTTCTTCCATATATTTAGCCTATATCTACCCTCGTTTAGTTTAAAATCATTACCCTTTGCCCTGCTGTAACAAGTCCTGGTGTCCTCTGCACACTTGCACAAGATCTGGATGATTGTGCACTTATGGAACAAATAAACATGCAATTCCAGTGGATTCCATTCACATAATTTTCCCCTCTGTGTCCCTACACGACGACTCTGGAAACACAAGCTTCTCTTTCTGTGCATGGGAAGCACACACTGGGTCAGATGAGAAAGGATTCCTGCATTCAGAAGATGTTTCTGCTTTATCTACCACTAACAGATAGCACAAAGCCTTGGAAAACTCTCATGCTATCTCCTCCCTGGCTATCAGACTGCAGGAGTAAGGCTGCCTTTAGGACAAAGCAGAGCCAGGGAAACTCTTCCCTCATTCCAGCAGGAGTTATCTGCCCTGTACCCTCCCTGGGTATGTCCCTGGGTGCATAATATGCATAGTACTGGGATAATACAAGCAAAAGAGGCAGATTGCATATGTAAAACAGATACAACAAATGCAATACACACTTTTAAATACTACTTTTATAGTGGGTTGATTTTCCATTGAAGATGGATGAAAGAAAGCCTGTTCAGCACAATTAGTGTAAAGAGTGATGCCCAGTGAGCTGTGCACCAGAGTGGAGAACACGGCTTAGAAAGCTGATTTTTATTACATATTGCAATGCCAAATTTACTTGCTCCTGCTCCCTTGTGCTATAAACATCAGACTGCAATTCACAATCCCTATAAATAAATATAAGCACACACAGACACCCCATGTCTGGTTTATACTTTTCCTCCTTCCTCTTTTTATAGGTAAGAGATACCTCATTTCCTTGCAGCACTGGCCAAAGCAGTTCCCCAGCCTCACATGTCTTTTTTACTGACAGTCACTCTAGTGAAATGATATTCACCCATCTTTTGGGTCGTTTGTCTGTTTGTTTTTGTAGAAGATGGCAAAAAGAAGAAAGAAAAAAGAAGATATATTCTCCTGCTGGATGTGATGTTTTTGATCTGATCATAGTTCTCTTCAGCTGCCATTAATAAACTTCACTTAGCAAGATGGATTAAAGGAAAGAGCAACACCAGGTTTTGGTGATTTAAAGCATGAGGAACACAGACATAATGGCTTCAGAGGAGCCCAGCCTAGGGCTAAAGTCTGACTTAACTCTCCTGTGGGTGCTACAGACAAGATGAAACGCAGTGTCTCAGCAGAAGGTCCCTGAGCCAACACAAAGCAGGATGGATGTGGAAAGGTATGGGAGCAATTTGCTCTGGAGCACTCCTTGCTGCTCCTCCAGAAAGAGACAGTGTGTGCCCTTTTTTTGGAACCTAGTCCTTCCCACAGCTTGTGTGCATGCAGCACAGGGGCCTGCCTGGATCCTCCAGCCAGCTGAACAGATTCTGTCAACAAGATCCACATAGGAATTGTCAAAAGGTTTCCCTGCTCTGTCACTGTCTTTTGTGAAGTAGGCAGAAAACGCTCCCAGCAAGAAGGATTTATCCTGCAGGACAGGACTTGGAATCTTCCAAAAGCCAGGAGAATGTTTGCACTTTCATCCAAGAATGGTATTGGCAGCAATTGAAGGTAATTAAACACATTGCCCATTGGCCATACAGATTTCTTCTTTGCAACAATTTCAGAGAAACAAACCCTTGTCTATAACCCAGACACTGTTGTGCAACAGGAATTTTTTGGGCTAATTTCTACCCTGCTCCAAATGCACTGCAACGGGAGTTACAGCCACTTTATGCCAAGACTGTGCTTTGTTCAGTACCTCTCAGATGCTCTGTGGTTCCATTTCATTACCTCATAATTTCTAAGAATTGTCCTGTTTACTGTGAAAGGATGAGGGAATGGGACTCAGTAGTTTCTCCATGTGCAAACAAAGAGCCACCACCTTTCCACGATCACCACCTAACCCCTGATTACATTTCTTATCTTTACAGAACTGTAACTACCATGGCCAAGTTCACAACTGTTTAACTCACTTCCTGAAGGGGATGACTCCATCTGAATTTTTAACCAGATATTCACTCGCTGGCTCCAATCTCCTGGTGCTTCCACCTCCCACAGTCGCTTCTGCTCCTCGGGATAAGCCTGCAGGAATTTCTGGCAAACTGCGTAGGAGAAACCAAGGGGTAAAAGTATGAATGAGTGAAAAGTACAGGGGAAGAAGGAGTGTAGTCTATCCCAGAAATTGTCTCAGACCTACTTTCCTTAGCTCCTTTGGAAATCTTTTCTTCTCTCTTCTCATCTTCCTCCTTTATGTTTTAGCTGAGGCTTTTAGTAAAAGTCTATGTGGAATGGCCTGGACAGGCAAGAGTGAATCCTGTCCATCTGCTTCAATCTAGATTATTTCCTTGGGAGTGCAGAAATGACTTACTGGGCACTGATCATCAACATAATTTGGGTAAATAATCAACTTTAGGTTTGCTTCTGTTATCAAACTGAAATATGTCCTATTTGGTGGTTTCCTTAAGATGTCTGCAGCATCTGCAGATGTCCTGTTGTAGAACAAACAGTTCAAAAAATTCAAGGAGGATTTTTAAACTTTCCTTAACCACCATTCTTTCAGTTCCACCAACTGCACTGAGACAGCAATCTCTAAAGAACAAAATTGTTGTCATACTCTGTCCACTGTAGTTCATCATACTACAGAATGGGTCATTTATCTTCAACATCCAGTTGAGTTTAACAATGGGATGTCAAAACAAAACCCCAGTTCTGGTATGTAAACATTTGCCTTGCAGTAATGAGCAGACTGCAGACAATTTTATCCAAGGATATCCAAACTAAACTAATCATTCCAATAAAAGCTACTGAAAGCAGCATATATACCAAAATAAAGGAATTTGCTTAAATGGCTTTTTGCTTCCTTTTAGGCCCCTACAGCACCTTAAGTACCAAGCTGGTGAAAACTGCCCAGTTCCAGAGATCTCGGCACAGAGATTTAAAGGTTGCATCCATTTATCAAAGTACAAGAATGTGGTTCCAGTGAAATTAAAAACAGACAGTGACTTCAATATGCTCAAAAAATTAACTTACAGTATTGGTAGTTTTATAAAAGAAAACCTAATTAAAACATGATGCAAGTCAAATTTATTCAGTATTCGCTCTAAACTTAATTGAGACGAAAGCACAGCCTTGCAATATAATGCTGGTGTTAACACATAAAATATGCAGCTTTCTCATGCATAGTGTCTAAAGCCCTGATGACAAAGGAAAAATAGATATTATTGGGAGAAGGAGTATTGTCCTGAATTTAGAAGTAGCAGTACCTGTTGGGGTATATTTGTATACATTTATATACATTCGGTGGAACATAATAACCAAGAGAAAAAACAGATACAGCCAAAATTTCATTGCTACTTGTTAGGAAATGGCTGTAAAGTTTTAAGTCAATCAAAGCATCTCCCTAAAAACTATGATAAAGACCACACAGGAAACAACATCAGGGGAAAAACGCTTTTCTAAATAAAACAGTTTTATAAATAATGTGAGCACAGATATTTTCTGTAAATTTTGCTAGCAAAATCAGAAATTTGACCTGAACACAGAGAAGATATGTAACTACTTTGTGATCTCTTAAAAGTGACAAACATTCAAAGACAGTCAACACAACACAAAGACTGATGTGACTGGATGACTGAGCAGAGCCTGGATATCTGGCTTATTAAATGTAATTTCTCACAAATGCAGGATCTACTAGAGCATTATGTGCATAGTGTGGGCTTGACAACATCTTATGATTCTTTTCCCTCTGGTGTCAAATAAAATGTGTAAGTCCCTGTCTAGGGCAACAACATAGTTCTAAGAGAGTGAGATAAGAACACAAAATGTCAAACAGGCAGCATGAGTTTTATGCTTCTTGTTGTCTTACATAAATATTGGCCTACCTTTCTCCAGGAAATTCCAGATGTCTCTGGAAAAGTCACCAGTTGCACGCTAACAACAGCTCGGTTCAGACAAGGGCACTGAACTCTTACACAGTGAAGACAATCTTACCAAGACCATATTGAAAATTATACATTATACATGACCCTTACCTAACGTGTCCACATCAAACGACTTACCTTGATACATGGCAGCAGAAATAGGGCAGCTGATCCCCAAGGCATCCTCAGCCAGGAAAGACTGACAGAAATCATGCAGCATTTTCATCCCTAGGCCACCTCTTCTGCACTTTCTCCGGACAAATATAGTATCCAGGACTGGCAGCAAGTAACACTGACTGGTTGTACCATCACACAGGCTCCCTGAAAGCAGACAGGAATAAATACATGAATTTGCTAACAAAACTGGTAACTGCTGTGTGACTGTAGCCACACATACTGCCCTGGTACCTTTCCACAGGCTGTGAGGACGATCCCAACAGAACTGTGATTGCACAGACAGGAAAACACTTTCCAGGAGGAAAATTTGTGCCACCAGAGAGGACCTGCCTAACATGTGGCTGACAGGTCTCACCAGAGGATTTTACAGACTCTGGTTCTTCATAATCAGACCATCTAGGTACACAGTAAGTGTACAGAGGAAAGCTCACTGTAAATATATAACTGAGCTATAGCCAAAGAGATATAAATATTCTGAATGTAATGTGAAACATAACAGGGACGGAAATGTCTTCCCAAGGTGGAGGAACCACATCTGAGAAAGCACCAAGTAGAATCCAAGCAACAAAACTCACAGCAGCAGCTTAGGTCCAGCCTTACACTGCAGCACACAAAAGTCACATCTCTGTAGGAAAATGAGGAAATAGGCATTTGGGTATAAAGCCCTAAACAAGTGAGTGGTGCACTTTAAGAAAGCACTATAAGAGCTCCTCTTTAAGTTACTCCATTTCTCCTGAGGGATAATTTATCACACATGTACATGCTTCTAGTCCATCACTGGAACTACCGCTATCAGGGGTTTCACTCAAGGACAGTTCTTGCTAATAAACATATTAAGTCAGACAACTGAAATCATGGGGACATGACATAATGCTACGTGTGGACAAAATACAGACTCAAGTACAGCCCTCCAAACTATTAGAACTCAGTCCCCAGTGAAAATTGTCAAAAAAAAAAAATTAGACCCAAGGGATTTATTTTGCAATCACAAATGGTAAACTCAAACTGGAGTCAAGAGAAAGTTGATTAAGAACAGACGTTCAGGGTCCAAAATGTCAATGTTCACCCCAACGAACCTACGATCCTGTTACAGGAGGGGCATTAGCAATTCACTGTACCATTTCCACTCAGTGCAGAATACCATAAAAACAGAACCTCAAACTACTTTACAGGATAAGCACTCAACCCTGAAATGAAAGACCAACAGCAGTTCACCAACTACCTACATATAGATAAGGTCAGCCCAGAAATATCTCACCGATTTATTTTCCTTTTTAGGAAATATTTATGGAGATTTTATGATGCTTCTTTCTGGGTACAGGTCAGTTTAACTACAAATGGATGGCCCGGCCTTTATAACAGAAAAAGATTACATTTTCATACTTTGTTGCTCAAATCTCATCTAGACCTTCTCAGTTTTCTTTCTTACACTTACTAGTGCACCACTCAATCCAGTTTTCAGTGTCTTGAGACACCAAACTTTCACCACTTCTCTAAGACCTAGTTCACAGTTACACTGATCTTCTATTAAATGGCTGTTCCTAAATCCCAGTATTAGACTTTTACTTAATAGATTCATTTTTTCTTTATCTCATTGCCCAACTATCTTAAACTGAGACCGATGTTTACTCCTAGAGTTGGTGCCTGGTACCTTTCGCCAATACGCGCCAGGCCTGACTTTGATTACTCTATTTTCTAGGATGCCAATTCAGCACAGCATACATGATTATATTTAATTGCAAACCCTGATTTTCCACGGCTGTCGCTGTTTATTTAGCAAGAATCCACGTCACACATACTGAGCCATACAACAACAGTATGTAGCTACATAACCATCCACTCACATCCAGGCTTGGTTCACTCCTGCTTAATCAAAGTGCATGCTTAACTTCAAACACATGTTCCAGCACATTGTTGGAGAAGGGTGGATTGTGGTGGTGTTTATAACCTTCCAATATTTGTAACACATGATGGGTAGTTATTCTTTTTCTTCGTGAGCCAAAAAATTGAGTATATCCCCGGTCCCATTGTTAGCTGCCAACCCAACAGAGAGGTTGGGTTCCAGCAGAGTTGCACCATACATTCTAAGAAAGGCGCAAACTTATCCTCACAAAGTCTTTAAGAATTCCGGCATGTTGCAAGTGTCCTTATAAGTTTATTATTATCACATACAGTCTGTCTCCTATAAATTCTGACGACACTGCTGTGCAGTAATCCCAGGAGCCCAATGATTTATGTCTGTGCTCCTAATTTTGTGTTGAGAAGACGACAAAAACTTGTCATGTCTGAAGGCGCTGTAAATAAAAGAAACCATGAGGCCATTCTTCACCTTGTCCCTGGGAAACATATTAGGAGAGCAGTAGCCCACAGGCATTTGGAATAAAATAAACAAATCAACCAACCTCTGGAACAAAGGCCACTTTGTCCCTGGTTTCCATCCAATGGCACAGAGGTTACCGTAAGCTAATGGTGGCCCGGAGGTGACCACTGGGCTCTCACACATTTGGTTGAGAGGTTTGTTTCACTGTTGGAACACACACACAGACTAAGTTTTGAGGTGAGGGAGGAGACAGGGGAAATAAGGGCATTGGTGATGGAGATGGAAGCATTCATGCAGTCTGCCCTTTGAAAGCCTTTGATCTCTTTGGTTAGGTCACAAGTGCCAAATGACCAACTTAGGAACCAGTGAAATGGCAAACAGATATTACAAGGGTAGGAAAGCAGACAGCCATTAGCATTCCCAAAGAGCCACAAACCAGAAAAAAAACCCCAATCTGGTCGCCACATCCAACAGACCCAAACAAAACAAGGTTGTGCACACTGAGTGTTTCCCTGCTGAACAAGTTGGCTTGGCACACACATGTTTGGACAGGCCCCGAGCAGGCCGGGTGCTTGTGTAGAGGGTGGGGAATATTCCTGCAGAGTAGAGCCCAAGGTCAACCCATTGTGTGAGTTTGTATGTGAGAAAGGGAACAAAGGTTCTGGCTTCAATAAAATTAAATGAATTCATGTCTTGACTGGTATGTAGTCGTTTCATTTTTATTACAGCCAGAACCTTCACTCTGCCTCAGAAATGCACATTAAAAATATTATTGCTAGCAAACTGAGGGAGACAAAAGCAATTATCCAACAAGATTTCAGCTAATTGTCTGTCAGGTTAACTTCAATTCTGATTTATTTTTTTTCTAAAAGAAACGTATGTAATCAGTGAAAAATAAAATCCTGTTATCTTTTTAAGGATCTGTTTCTAGACAAAGCACCTGGGCCACCAAAGTATCAAAAGGAATTTGCAAAGGCTTGTATGAAGAAAGGCGTGAAATGGATTTTTGCCTGGGGAGCCACCTCCAAAGACCATCTCTAAGGCTCCTGTAGGAAACAGCAGAGACTGAGGCAGGGTTGCTTTGCTGCCTACTCTCCGTCAGCTTTAGAGTCTTTGCAGTCAGGTTTTTCCCAAACTGTGACCTGTAGAGCATCTCTAAGTGAATGAGAAGCCAACAACACATTTACTCCTGGTTCAAGTGCACGTTTTACAGCCTTCTCAGAGGACTCAGTTTGGTTAAGGCTGGTTTGATTCACATCGTGGGGAACACCATCCTTCTGCACACTTTCACCACTACGGTTTGTCAGGAGGGAAGGGACAAGCTTTGGCAACCTGACTCCTTTCCTTTCTGTACCACTCACAGCTTGATCCACAGCTGGGCAGTTCCTGTGTGTTACAGAAACATTCATATATAACAGTAGGAAGAAAAAGATGGATATAAAAAGGGGATTTTGTTCTGGTTTATTCTTAAAGGGACTAAGACATTCCTGGCTCACTGCATCCTCCAACTTCCTTACTGATTTATTTGCATCATGAACATTCTACGTTCTCCTGGCATGTATGTGAAGGGGGTAAAAGTCCATTTTCAGTAATTACTAGTCCTCAGTAAATAAAACTTTCAGGGAATTACATGGTCTCATTGCACAAAAAACAGCGTCAGTAACTGTGGTAATTAATCCTACATCACTACACAGAACACATTCCTTTCAAGGTTTTCATGCACATTTAGAGCATGACGTAAATACTTTAAACAATACAAAACACATCTCAAAACACAAATATCTATAGGAAGGCTTCCTGCAAACTATTTCATTTTCAGGTTGCTGTCAGGAAATAAAGGTACAAGGAGCAGGGAACTGTCATTTCCTGTTGTACCTTTAAGTAGCTACATTTAGTGAGGTCTAACTCCTCAGCTGTCTGATATGACTGCTGCTGACACAGATAAAATTGGAGACATTTATCTTGGCACGTGACAAAGTGTCTTATCAGCCTCATTAGTGGCTTAGTACATCTCATCAATCTTTAGTATACCCAGTGGTAAGTGCTGCATGCCTGTCACTGGACAGGAATAGGCACATACCAGAGAGGGTAAGTTGATGATCTGTGTAGTCATGAATAAATTTTGCTTTAATAAAGGTATCTAATGCTCAGGAAAAGTGATAGCCTTGAAGAATGAGTCTTCTGTTTATCTACACAACAGGTGCAGGATGGCCAGTGCCAGTAGTTGCCAAATTGTCTCAAAACCTTGACTTGCAGTTACTGCATCTCTGAGCAGGGCGGGTGCTCGAGACTATCTGTCCCTCCTTAGCTGGACTATTAAAAGAGATCCAGTTAAGGATGTTCAGAAGATAGATGGAAGCATGGGACTGGACCAAATCTACCAAGTTCACTTTGTACAGGCCACCTAGGAACTGGCAAAGGGAAATGACTTTACCATACTGCCAAGACAGTTAACGAGAATCACTGAAGTCCATTGAAAATTAGTTTGCATAATGGCACATTAAATCTGTAGTAAAGATAGAATAGACTCTCTTCCTTGGTCACCATTTCTGTGATTCACCCAGAAGACATTTATGTTTGAAACAGCCATGCTCCACAGACCTGTTCTGGCTTATTTGGCTCCACTGAAGCATGTTTTTTGTCATGCTGCAGATAATGGAAAATTCACAGATGAGAAATACACTTGAAAATGACATCAACATGAGAGTCATTTACCCAGTGAAGAAAATACAACTAGAAAGAATGGCCAGGTAATTGCAGAGCATGAAAATAAAGGAAATCAGAATCACAAGGTGGGCACAGAGGTAAATCTTTTCTTCCTAGGATCAGAAGCTGTAACAGGTCCAGCACAATATCAAGTCCTGTAGTTAAAGCTGGCTCTACTAAATGTTCTGACCAGGACAGTAAAAGGAAAAAGAATTTACATTACGATTAAAAAAATAAAAGGTTTAAAAAATATATCTAAACCAACCATGTGAAATACAACTTCTAAGTGAAGATATTTATCATAGTCTCTTTAGGGCCTAATAAATCCAGGGCTCTTCTAAGAAGTAGAGAGAATGGGATCAGCCAGAGCATGGCTGGTATGAAATTGAAATCACAGAACTTCAGAAAGAGGAATTATTTTCTAAATGCGTACATCAAATTGCAAAAAGCAGCAAAAACAATCAGTTTCGAGCTTCCCGAAAAGGCTTTGGCAAAAGACTGCAGTAATTTGTGACACAGGCCAAAAACTAACAAATATAGCTGCCCAAAGAAAAAACACTGGCAAGAAAAGGCAGATGCTGACAAAGCTGGTCTTGAAGGATCTGTATTTTATGTGGACCTGGTTTAAAACCAAACTGTGACTCTCAACTTACTCAGAAACAGTTTCAACTTGGCTAATACTCCACCCATAACAGACTACTGTGCACATTTATTTTGCTGAAGCATGAATCATTACAGCCCATACAAGTGTTTCTTTCCAAAAGCTTTGCTCAGGAATATTTACGGACTTAGAAGAAAATGTATGATAGCAATGAAGTGTTTGCGCTACAAACCAGTTCATCAGAACAATCACAGATACAGACAGGATTCCTTCATCATGGGCTGAGACCTGACTGGTACAGCAGCACTGTACAAGCACAGGGCTGTACAAGCCACACCTCTCTGTGAATAAGGATTTCTCCATCCCAAGGCAGCAGAAGCGCAGAACATCTTATTGCTTCTGGCCTTTGGGACTCGAGCAGAGAAGGGACCTTCACCCTGGTAACCACCTCTCTGGGTTCCCCTGGAATCCAAAGCAAACCACCTCTGTACAGCTCTCAAGATGTTTCTTATTCTCCCATTTTGGGCTAGAGTGCTGACTTGGACAATCCATTTCACTTCCAAAGATCCCACCTTCTCTGTGTTTAAGCTGCTGGTATCAAAATGAATCTTAAACTCATATTGGAAACTCATTTGTATACCTGGAGTTATTCTAATGAAGCCTCTTCCACTCCAGCCTGGTTAATAGCAATGTACCTGCACTAGCAGAAACTCTCTGCTTAATAAAAGACCTTCACTAAAGCTTATCAAGTATCCCTAAAGAATTTCAATACATTTTGCTTCTTTTCTATGCTAGTTAATAATTAATCAGCATCATTAAACTGGGAGTACCACAGTTGGACAAACCATCCCAGGACTGATCTAGTGAACACACCTTGCCCTAACAACCCAGTCACTGCTCCTCACACACCCAAGGATCTTTCCACTTCTTGCCAGCACCCTCTCCCAATACACTGGTTTTCCACTGGGAACCACCTTCCTTTTTCAGACATCATTCTTTCCCTCCATTCTGTGGATAGGCCCTGCATTCCTTGTTCCTAGATATACGACCTTCTACTTGGCTGCATTAAGGCACATTTCACTGGAATAAGCCACTGCCTCAGATCACTCAGTGTAACTGAGAAGAGGGTTTGGAACCATCATATTTAAATGAAAGTAATATGGATGGCTTCCAAATTCTGGGAAGGTTTGTTCCCCAGATTAATTCTGAGAGAGATTTCATATAAAAATGTAAATGAGAGCCAGGATTATTTATACTGAATGATAAACAAAAGGATTACATTTTGAGCTATTAGGAACCCATGGAAATGTGTCTCCAAAATGACCTTACCTTTCATCTTGACCGAGTAAAAGGCAACAGCCTCGCTGTTTCTCCAGAGTATCTTGGCACACTCGGTGGCAGAGTGAGGTAGAAAGAATGCATCATTAGCTGAACTCCCTTCCAGCATTCCAAAAATAATGTAGTTCAGAACAAAGAGGACAATCCTTTCTGCAAATGTCTGGACCTTAGAGAACAAACAAAAACAGACCAAAGAAAAATGAGGCAGAGAACAGTACTTTGCATCTCATGAAAGGTTTCAAAATCAAAAGAGGCTGGGAAGGAGGAGGTCAGGAAACACATACACTTAATTTGGGGAAAATACCTCAAGAATAACAAAACCAGTTTTTCCCAGTGTTTCACCCTCTCTCCAGAGGGCATAGAATAATTTAATAACTATTTATAAAGCTTGACATATCTCCTGTTGTCACAGAGAGCAATTCTAAACCAGCAGGAGTATCTTGACTGTAGTCACAGCAAACCAATCACAGATTTGGAACCAGGATCAAGGCAATCTAATCCTACCCAAAAGCAGAATAAAGATAGGATTCACTGTATTGGCCTGGTCCTGTCTCCTCTACTACCTGTCTTGCCACAGCATCAAAGAGCTTTAGTGGGTCAAGACCTTACTGAGGTGGACACTAAACAAAACAGAAAATAAACAGTCTGTCCCCAATATCTTATAATCCAGGTGTAACACAAACAATTAGTCTGTGCTGTGTTTGTTACGAGACAACAACAGGATAAGGAGAGGGAGGGATATAAAGGAACAAGATCATATTGGCCATCAAGGTAAAAACTGATGCCAAGAAGCTACATATGAATGCCGAAAAAGAAAATGAATTTTCACAAATAATGACAATTTACCTCTTAGCAATGAGCTAGAAGGGGCAAGATTTCCATTTTTAGACACTATTTTCATTCTCTGTTGATGCAGCAGATGCTTAAGAGCCTGAAGGCCTGTGTTTCTGCTCCAAGTTCTATCTTGCAAGGATTTGGATCTCAAAATCCCTCCAGTTTAGTTACCCAGAAAAAGCCTACCTAATTCTGTGGGTAATTCAACTCTATGTGTGACAGATATTAAGGCAAGCTAATAAAGAGATGGAATCATTAAGGACCAAAGATACAGAGGGTTAGGTAGGAAACAGGACTGACTTAATAACCTCATGGCATCACAAGGCTCACATGCACTAGGCATCTGACTTCTTAGTTGAAAACAGACTACAGGCTACTCAAATCTTTCAAATTATGAAAAAGTATCTCTATCCTACTAATATAATTTATTTGGGGAAAGAATTATGGATATAGAAACTATGAAATAAAAACCATTTCATAAAATGAACACAATACCAACATTATCCAAGGGGGAAAAAAGTCCTAACTAGTTAGAGAGGACATTGTTCCAAAGCGTTGTAACACCTCCCACCAAACAGTCAGTCAAGCAACACTAATGTGAGAAATTATTGCTAATACAGTAGTTCAGTGTATCTGATTACTCCTTTAGTAAGCAGTGAGGGTAAACTAAAAACCAAAAGAAAAATCCCACAGATGAATCATAAACTGACAGCAGAAGATTGTTTAGAGAGGGTTAAATGCGCATGTCACTGCAATGGAGACATGAAGCACTCGGTGAGCCACAGAGCCCAGATCCCACAGGTTGTAAAGCACGACCTGCAGGAGACCAGAGACAATTACATATGATTGGTTTGTCTGCGAAGTACCAGGGCAAAGGCAACTGTTTAAAATAGCATCCTCACCAAAATGAGCCCATCTCTAGAGGGATCAGCCGTCTTCACTACGTCTTCAACAGGCCACCAACGCCCGCCCAGATAAACTGCCAAAACTACAAAAAGATAAAAACAGGGGAAAACATTATCTGCAAGTACAAAGCAGGGTCTGAACCTTGCCACCAGCAGCCTCAGATCTACTTCTCCCCTCCAGCAGACTCCAGCTTGAGCTGCTGTGAGACAGCAGAACAATTGTATTCCAATTTCACCTCCATGTCCCTTGGTATCCAATTTTCAGTACCACACGAGGCATGAAGTGAAGGTAATTTTTCTCAGGAATTGATGTGACTTTGGTGTGACAACCTGCGTGCCACATGAATAAAGCACTTCCTGCACAACAGTAAGTTCAGCAGCAGAGTAGGTTTGAGTGGCATTTGGGACAGAGGAGCTAAACCTGGCTAAAGGTTACAGTTTAGGAGTTTCTCTCACACCTTCCCCTGCCCACACACGCACATTTGCATGTATTTGAGTGCCCGCATTTGCACTCCTGCAAGTCAAACACAAAAATTCTCATATCTGCTTTATCAAACAGCTTTTCAGCTCTCTATGTGATTGAATTTCTGCCTCTCTGTACCTTTGGAATACAGACTCCTAAATCTATGCATGGACACCTATTCACAAAGGTTCAAATGCCTACAGAGAAGTTTCTATCACCAAAGAACAGACATACACACACATAAATAAGACAACACTCTGCCCTGAAGTGAAAGTGTATGATCAACCTACGTAAGTCAAGTCCTCATGTAGGTGCCATGCAAAACTTGCACCCCACTTCTTCCCATCCTTCCTCAATTTTTCACATATGCAGGAACAAGTACTTAAACCCTACTCCTACATGTTCATCTACAGAATTCATTGCCTGCCAATAGATTTACAAGAAAAAGACTGAAGCAGCAACAGCGACACTGAAATTACTCCCAAGACTTGTTAGGAAAGAAAAGTTTTGACACGGGGTCATTTCAAAGGACAGAGAATAGATTTTGAGGGTTTAGATGAGGTTTTAGAATAAACACAGAAATCTCATTATTTATGGCCACAAAAACACCAAAGAAAATACTTCAGCAAAAAGAACTTTTATTATCTGCACAGTGGTGACATTCACCTAAGGAAAGCACGTGGCCACGATTTCAGGATTGCTCAAGAACACCAATATCTTTACCATCTCCAAACAGGGCAGCTAGCATCCCCATTTTCAGATAAAAAGATAACAGATAATACAGGAAGTATGTGGCAAAGAACAGCACAGGGTTCACACCCCTTGAGTCCTCAGAGAGCTCCTTCAACTGGCTCTCTAACGAGGGACAAACACAAGAAAGTTCAAAACCCTCTCTGAGTCAGAGACAAATTCACACATAAGGAAATGAAATGACTTTGAGGACAGGGTTCATCATTTACCTGTTTTAGCCTCAGGTTATACAAATGTCACTGATGCCCACAGGTTGGTTTCCTTTTTTGCTTCGGCCTCTGTTGCTCCCACTGGCTTTAAGGCTGGAGATTCCGCTTAGCTAACTTATATTCCCAATAAATTATTAAAGCATGTGCCAGAAAGCATCACACTTTGTGTACTGGGTTAACAAGGAAGAAGGATTGCACGCAAGGGCAGATGCCTGTTTATAGCACCAGATTCAATTCATTAAATATTATGCACTTACTTGCATGGGAGTTTCATACTCTTTCTGTGATGGATTCAATCTGTTCCCTCAAACCCTTCCCTCTGCTTTCAAATGCAGCAGCCACTGCTCCATTACACATCCATGAAACATGCAGCTACAAAGGGAGCTGAGTCACACAAAGGGGACATTACTGGCCAAATGCTGACTTTAATGAGAGCTGCACAGAGGTCTGGCACACACTTCAGACATACAAGACACATAGTAAAGGTCAGAAAAGTTGAAAAAAGCTTTGAGGAAAATAGGAAGATGCATAACCATGTTGGGAGGAGTTACTTCTATAGAACATTTACTGTGCTATTCAATAATTTAAATGTGTGGAAGGGAACACTAGTTGACATAGCAACTGTCACATCACATTACTCGAGCAACCTTATCTATATGGATGCCTTCCTTGAAGGAAAAACATTTCTCCAGGCTTCACACAAACATATGTACTTTGCTTTTTGTTATCATTTTTCAAATCAACATCTGGTCTTCAGTTAAATCCATCCATGCTTCCCCATACTCTCATTTTCATTTCATAATCAACTTTGAAGAACACTATTTCAAATGCAAACATGATTTGTGAGACCACATGTTCCTCCTCTATCCTTTCCCAGTCCTGTTCTTTCCAAGACACTGTTACGTTCACCTGATCCTGAGAGACTGAGTTGTTGCCAACACACATCCCCTGAACCCTGTGAATCACGATGTGTATGATTACAATGACCTTGCAACTGTAAGACTTGATGTGTTTGATCTTGCAGTTGCAAGACCAGGTGAAATGGATCAAATCCAAGGCGTTTCAGGTCACAATTAATGGAGTTTATACATGCTCAGCTGGGTGGTTTGCCCGGTAAGCACCAGCTTGCTAAACCTCAGTCATTTCATCACTTGCAGTCAGACAAACATATTCAGAGTGTTGCAAGAAGCTGAGAGCCAGCGAAGCACACAATTCCATAGCACAGGGGTATTTGGAATCCAGTACTGAGCTGAATTAGGCACTAGGAATAACGCAATTGTGATTATGAAATGTCTCCTTTTGCTAGGCAAACATGGATCCCTTCCCAACTCAGGCCTGGATTATATTTTTACTTCCTAGGCTATGCTGGCCAAACATTCCCACACTGGTGTGCAACCATTTGAAATGTGCACATCAGGACTCTACACAGAGTAAAGTATAAAAAACAAAGCAACACCCAGCTTGGTCCTTCTTTTTCCCCTGCCTTATCTGACTTGCTGAAACACATCCCTCAGTCACAAACTAAATAAAGGCAATTATATATAGGGGGGATGTATTTTGAGTTTATTTAATAAATACAGAACGTACCACTTCTTTACCTTAGCTAAAGTCATCTTCACCTTAATTTTGGCAGTATTTCAAATTGATGGCACGCTTACAGAGGTTGCTTTTGCCAGATTTCCACACGGGAAGGAGAATGGCAAATCACCCCAACAAGCAGTTCCATGCAACCAAGCCTGGGTGAGTCTCAGAGATCCTACACCAAACTGTCTTCTCCAGCTGGGTCCCTCAGCTCCCTGTCTCAAAATGGAATAAGAGCGTTTCCCCCTCTTTCCTAAGAGTTTTAGCTAAATAAATATGCTAAAGCTTGGGAAGCAGGCAGATGCTGCAGGAATGGCAGCCACTCAAGTATCTTAGATTATCTTTCCTGCAACCAGTTACATTTTCTTCTACAACTCGACTTTTACTCAGTGATTTGTTGCAAATGTCTTGTGATAAATGTTCCAAGGCATCTAACAGTTATTGTGAATTATTATATACAGCATACAGAAAATGCCACAATAAGGTATGTTTATTTAGTGTTATAAAGATGTTAATCACCCATGTTATGCTCTGTAGGCTCTTACAATACAATTTACATTCTCATAAAAATATCTATACAGATATACTAACAGAACACAGCACTCAGCCCATCAAAAATAAATTAAAAATGCTTCCAACCAAGACCAAGTCCTATAGAAAAGCTGCCATACCCATTCTCTCTTTGAAATATGCAGATCATTTCAGATCACAAGCTACACATCACTTCTGGACAACCCACGTGATCCAGATGACCAGATATAAATCTCAGGGGTGGAATACTTCCCTCTTTAACCCATGTTCAGGAATTAAATGCCATCAAACCGAAACAGAGTACATGGGGACAACCAGGAAATTTGCGTCTTAGAGCACTCCTGCCATGAAAGAAAACTAAAATGCAGCTGCAGTGGACAGGCAGAGAAAGAGAAGAGATCGACTACAGCAAGACTGTTGGCTTCTTCCACCTGGGTGAAACTTGAGGTCACAAGAAAACGGTAAAGCTCAAGTGAGGAAAACAAACCATTCAGCCTGTTTAGTGGCGTAAGTTTCTGCCCCTATGCTTAAGTAAAGAAGACTAAGTTAATATATATTGCTTTTCTCTGAAGGAATTGGGTTTGAATCACTTTGATCTGTTCTGTTGTCAGAACAATCACATAGGTGAGCAAATCCAAATGGAGTTGCTACATTGGCACAGCCTGCCACCCTAAAAGACAATTCCTAATCTGCTGAACTGTTTTGGACAAAATACTTCAGATGTGTATACCCACATGTATAGGTATGCACACATACACAGCCCAGCAGGCCTGAGAGAACTGATGAAAATTTATTAAAACTCATCTAAAGAAAAAAATTACATCAAGTCTGATGTGTGTAGGAAGGCTGGCCACATGTTTATGGCATATAAAATCCTGACACAAAGAACTTCCAGTAAAATCCTTTAAATCATACTTTTAGAAGGAAACATTAAAAGCCAGGTGATATGGGCCTTACTTAAATAATAGACTTACTGATCTCTCTATTTCTGGGTCTATGGGCTGGTGACTCAAGCTGAAGTTTTGCAAGGGGGTCACAGCAGTCAGTCAGGCTGTTGTTTATAATATAATAAGGTGTTTATTCTGCCAGGTTTAAGCTTTTAATGAGGACAGCTATCATGTAATTTGGGCTCCACTGTACTTGTCTGACTTGTTCCTGTGAGAAATCATTCTCCTTTTGTGCATGTATCTCATTAATACTTGTTGTTCCAAATACTATGAGATCATTTAACTGAAGAGCTGTGCTAAATACACTTTCACCTGCATTTACTTAATAATCCTTTACTTTGGCGTTGTAGTCACAGATCCCAATTTCTCTTGTGCAGTCTAAACTAACTCAAAGCTGTTTTCAACTACATTCCTTTGAATATGAGTCAGGAGGTGTGAACAACGCACTCACTAAGTCCAGCCTCTGGTGTAGACACTTCTCTCCTTTATCACACCAGTGCCTGTCCCTCTTCAGGAAAATATCAATGGAATATTTAATTAATGTCAGGAAAGTAATTCAACATCAACAGTTTTAGAGGGACCAGAAAGTCTTTCGACCACTTGTAACCTGGAGAGGTCTCCTACCTTCCACTATGTGAATCACGACCCATTAGCAAATGTCCAATTGGAATCGTATGTAGGAGCTGGAAAACTGCAGAGTTCATCTCCAGCCACAGATGATTTTAATCTGCTTTTTGTTCTTCTGAAGAAATTTCCTGGTTATGGGGTTTGGAGTGAACAATGAACACTTACTTATAGTAACAGAACCTGTTCTAGGAGTGCAAGATCATTACCTGACACACTTCTGAACTGAACACAGAGTGCTAAACTCTCTGCCTTGCCTTTGTTCTATTATTAAGAATACTGGCTATTAAGGCCTTTCAGGCATAATTTATGGCTTATCCTCTAGAAAAAGAAGTATACTTTTAATGACAGATGTAATTAGTTTACTGCCACATTTGGAAGCTGAAAGTTTAAGGAGTTTCATGTGTTCTGCATTTCCCAAGTGACACAATGGGTCAGTGCAAAGGTTCATGTCTCCACTGTAGATGTTCCAAAAATTCCACAGCCTGTTGCTTCACAACAGCTCTAACACTCCTCATTCAATCTACACACCAGCAGATACTCCTCACACACCAGTACTGGAAATAAAAGGCAATTAAATCTAGGACTAAAGAAAATATCATGAAGTAAAAAAAAAAAAATATGCACAAGAATTAGTAAGAAGCAATACAATTTCATAGTTGTATTTTACTGCTTAAGGATTTCAGAATTCTATCCAAACTATAATGCATTACATTTCACATCACTCTGAATTAGAAAAATATTACCCCAATTGAATAAAGTCAGAAAGAATAACAGATTTACCCAAGGTGATTTTTCAGCTACCAGCAGAGAATTTATGCAGGGAATTTAAAAGCCCTGATCGTCAAATCTTCCTTCTAATCAGCAGCCCACTGACACAAATCCTTGACAGGTAAACTGAATCCACTTCATATTCAAAACAAAATGCAGAATATTTAAATACATAAACAAGCAGATCATCTTAAAAGTAAAGAAAGTACAACTACTCAAATTTCAAAATATTTTGACCAATTCTAACCTGTGTCTTTATCCTTTGGGTCAGGTAACAGCAACAGTTTGCAAGTAGGATTATTTCGGTAGAGAGGGACAAAACACACGCAGGAATCTTCAAGTTTAACCTAAAAAACAAACAAGCCCTGTAGCTGTTTGGACTGTAAAGCTCACGGGAAGTATTTCACGTATCAGATGCACTTATGACATGTTTTACTGACATGCATGGTATAAACTTAGCTCAGCATCCTCTCAATCCTCAACTTCAAGGCACTGAACTGTACATAATATTCTAATATTATCCATAAGTAATGTTAATTTAAAACGAATCAAGCTACTGAAGTTCCTGAAGCCCTTAATGCTGACTTGCTCCACTTTTAGTGCACAACCTGGCTTTGAACACTGTTACACGCAGACAAATGGCGTTATGAAAGACCAGACACATCAAATGAAAACAAACACAACTTGCACTTCTTACAGCATCCTCCAGCTGAGCACTTGTGGTGTTTTGCAAACAATGAATTAAGCCTCGGGGTACAGGGAGTATCAAAGCATTAGGGCAGTGCCCGGGCAGTTTATCTGCCAGGCACAGGGAGGGCAGATAATTGGCACAAGGTGGTTAAGTTGAAGGCAAAGCTAAAATCAAAATGCAGCTCTCAAGCTTTTGGTCTTAGACTAAACTCCTAAATGATGTGACACATAAACACAAAATTACTGTGCTCAAACAGCTCTATATGCATAGAAATGACGATTTCCATATGAATATTGCAAATGCTGTCATGTAAGTTTAGGTACAGGCAAAGAGCGTGCATGACTTAGCACAGTATGTACTGTACTCTCCAAAATCTGGTCCATTGTGTATGTGTGGGTGTGCCTCTCTCTCTAATTGCACCCATTTGTCAGTTTGCTGTGAAACTCAAATCATTCATGTGATACATTTAATATTTCTCGGTGCATGCAAGGAGCATGAATATGGATTATTCGGGATAACAACTTTAGGTTGAAACCACTGTTCACTAGTTTATGAGTGCCAGAATCCTGGAAACATCTATGCAAACACTGGACTCCAGGAAAAAAAACCCTGAAAACGGCTTGAAATCTGTATTCATGAGCTTGCCTAGATCTCAGTATGTCCTGGGGATTCAGTTATTCTTTGCATGCTTCAAACATCATCAAGCATCAATGTCATTATGGCACCTGGGAGCATTACCATAATTAAAAGGCCAGGACTACTTCCAATACTGTTATTTTGTTTGATAAGGTAATGTGCACTTTCACAGGTGTTAACAACACCAGCAGGAGCCAAGCACAGCTTTGTGTGTGGCTGCTGCCAACCTGCTCCCAGCCTGACCTGCAAGAATCCTTGCTATTTGTGCCCTGAACGCCTGACCAAACCATACCAAAAAGAAGTTCTGTGACCTGAGCAAGGGGGCTGACAGCCACTTAACTCTTGCTAAATAATTAATCACAGTTGCCAGTCCTGCCACTTGAAACCTGCTTTAACTCAGATGCAGAGGGGAAAAAAAACCTTGTAATGCAGCCATTATTCAAACACCAAAATCCTCATCCTTCAGGCTGTAGGTATGTAACAGAGATTGTTAGCTGGGATGTTCACTGGGAATGGGAGCTTTATCTTATTCCATTTAAATTATTTTTAATTGCAAAAATACCAAATATCAACATTCCTTGAGCTATTTATTATAGAGTATAAGGAAAAAGACAAGACAGCAAGAACATTACCATTACTTGTGCCCTTGACTAGCTGACTGCAGATTAGATTAGACCTGAATTAAATGAATGCAAAGAGAAATGTGTTGCTATGAGACTCAAATCAGTCATGTGATATATTTAAGGGCTGATGACAAGCCACAAAAGCAAGACACTTGTGAATCACAAGCCAGAAGTCCACCTTTAACTGCTCTCACTGTGTGCAGCTATTGCAGGGACACACACAGCGCTGCTGGGGATTTTAACTTCCCCTCCCTTCTAATGGAACAGCAAATGAGCTTCCAAAAGTACAGCCAGCCATGAAAGGCTGAGGTAAGGACACCGAAGCCCTAAACGGGGATCTTTGCATTTTCAGGTCCGTTTGTATTTAACCCTACAAGGTCCACTAGAGGGCATTAAAAGAGTATTTAAACCCTTTTACATTCCCAGCTCAAAGCTGAAGCTGAACCCACCTGGAACAGTGTTTTTCTGGAAACTACTATATATTATTTTCCTCAACTGCAGAAAAGCCACAGCATTCCAAACATTTATTTCACCTAATCCAATCTCTGCTTTTACAGTACAATAACAGGTAGCCCAACATACCTTTTATGACCTACAAAATGCCCAGAATGAAAGGCTTCACAGGTTCACTGAAGTCAACATTTTTAATAGGCCTGTTCAGTCACCCAGGTGGCTTAGGAATAAACTCTAAAGTATTGGCACCTATAGTATTTATACTGATCAGAATTCCTCTGTGAGAACCCAGACTCAAAATTATCAATCTAGTATTGGAAAGAATGGAAACAAACGAAACCATATCCCAATACCTGTGTGAACTGCCCGGGAGGGGCAGAACACAGAGCTGCACCACAGTGTGAATCTCTGTGAAACTCACTTGATTCAGTCCTGTAAAGCTGGCAGGTTGGGATGCAAAGTTCACCTAAGTTCTTCAAACCCTCTCCCTCACTTCCAGATGTGCAGTTTCAGCTTATCTCTCATTTACAGTATGCAAACTATGAAATAATGCAGATTTTAAGAGGTTTTTAATCCAGCCACACCAGTTTACCCCTGTTCACAGACAATGAGCACAACCAACAAACCAATTTCCCTGTATCTAACTTGCAGTATGAAAAACATCAGCCTACTACCTCTTGTCCTCCAGGAACTGAAAAAACATCAGGAGTGGGCAATGATTTCTTCACAAGTTTTTCATAGTATGTTTCAGCATCTCCTTGGAGAACCTCTGGATCTTCTGCTATTGTATCAACCAAGTAAAGGCAACCTGCAGTTAAAATAAAACACAAGCTATTTTGACTTTTTAAACGAACTACGAAACATGAGTTTCAAATCCTCAGTTTCCCCAGCAGCTGCTTGGTGTAGCTGGGGCCTTAGGGGTCTCACTAGAGCCTTTTGTATAATCCTAGTCTAAAATAGTAAGGCTGCTACAAAACTATCTGTTATTTACCTCTTGACATGCAATTTTACAAAGGAGAACCATGACAACATCAAATCACATTTGTCTCCTTTGAATTCAACATGCAGTCTCAAGTTTCTCTAGGTGTAAGTAAATTGCTTTCAAGCTGGAAGAGGAAAAAAACCTTCAAAACAAAGCCCAAGTAAGTACTGTCCAAAAATATAACAAGGAAAGAATTCCAAAGATTCCAATCTTTCTTGGAAGACTTCCCCTTTTTGGGTCAGTCCATGATCTGTTGTATATCTCTACATTTTAATTTCTCTTCTCTGAGTAACTTCAACCAGGCACCTTCAAAACAATTAAATAATGTCAGAAATACTAAAATACTTACATACACAAGACTTCCCCAAATAGTAACATCCTCTTTTATGCAACATAACTTTTAGCCCATGTGATTCAATGCTGAAAATTAGCAATTTGCTAATTGCATGCAAACAAAAATCACATACATTTGGTGCCTGTTACCTAAATGCAAAGTCCAACCCGGTGTTCCTGAAAAACCAACACCCTCCTTCTAACATAACAAACCAGACTGTCTGGTGGCTCATCACCAGCCCAAGCTAAAGAACATAAGAAATGGGTTGCAATCCAAATGGTGTCCTGCCAGTCTTCTATTAGAGGAAGGAAATAGTTTCAATTTAAGGGGCTTTCAATCAACGAGTTACACCAGCAACTCGTGTAAGCCCCAAACTGAGGACAAAATCTTCTCCCACACTGCTGTAGTTGGAATCTTAGCTCTGAATCCTCCATTTTCAATCACGGTTTGATCTCACACAGCAGCTCCTGGGGCTCAAGTTGAATGTGAAATAACTGCACAGATAGTAAGTGCAAATTAAAAGCCTGAGACAACAAAGAGTCTTAGAGGACTATTGCAAGAATATCTATATCAAGATTCAGAAATGATGAATCATAAAAGTACCACACTCAAAATGATGTATTTCCACATAAAAGTAGAAGCATGGGATTTGTAGTACCAGGTCACATTCATTCATGGTCCCACCATTCTCCCTCCAGCAGTGATCAGTATCTGATTCCTCAGCAAAAGGGTAAGAAACTGCAACTGATAATTCACCACTACCCAGCGCTGCTTAAAATGCTTTAAGCACTATTTTCCTGCCCTTTGCAGGCAATCAGCTCCAACCTGAGGCTTGACAGCAAAGCTGTGTAGTCAGAATACTGAACAGAAGCAACTCTGTAAATGGGTTTCATGGTATGTTTGTATGTGACAAAATGGGAGAGTAAAGAGCATTGCAACACTGGCAAGCTGGGTCACATTATAAAATCCCACTCAGAAAGTGCGTACAGTGTAACACCATCAAGCAAAGAAGTCATGTGAGGAGATAAAATAAATATTAACATTAAAAACTTCAGTAATTCACGAAAGTAAATTTACCAGTAAATTAATTCTCTACCAAAGAGCCACATGTAAGACCTAAGCTTAGCACAAAGAAAAACATTTGCCATGCTAATAAATACTGTTCATGAGGTGCAGCTTACAAGGCCCCCTCCTGCCATGGCTCAGCCAATGCAATGTCACAGCACAGTCATGTTTTCTGCTCCCTGAACAAAGCAACCAGTGCCTTCAGAGTTACATGAACCTTCTGGTACATAATATGCTCCTACTCTAAGGCAACAAGGACAAGATCGGGTCACAGATTAAATATTGAGGCCTTAGAGAAAACTTCTGATCGACTTTCCATCAATACAGCTTTGCACAGAAGTAACCTTTTTCCCTAAAAAATGGTTTTTAGATTTCCAGATAACTTATCTTTCCTGTGTGATACACTGAAAAGGCCCAAGTGAGTTAGGAGCACTCCTATAAAAGGGAAATCAAAATACTTTTCATGAAGAAAACTAATGTCTTGGCTTCTGTGTATAAGGGGAGGAGGGAGAGAGAGTGATGTCCCTTTAGGAACAAATGTGGAGCAGAAGTCTCACTGTAGGTACCTTAGAGGGTCAAGAAGTCAGTGGAGCTAAGGCTGCTTTTGTGACAAACTTGCACATACATGTATATGCCACTCATACTCTTCAGCTGCCACAGCCAGCAGAAAAATCGCTTGTTTGAATTTGTTTTTATGTGTAACTAATATATTTCCTAGTTTTCCTCAGCACAGAGTGACAAAATAGCATTTGCTCTGCAGTGCGTGTCCCTTTTATGTATTTTCTTTGTATGCAGACACAAGCAAAAACTCTCAAAGGCTAAACGTAACTATTGTCATTAAGTATTTGACTAAACCAATAAATACTGTTGGCTAACAGGATATTACCAAGGTTCCTAAATCAAATGCAAAACAATTTAACTTCACTTTTAAATAAAAGCAGAGCTATTCTCCCATGAGTGCTTCAGTCTGAGGCCCCTATCAGCATCTTGGGATACCAAAATCACCAAGTTCCAAGGACAGCCTTTTAAATTAATTGGAAAGACAGGATTTTATTTGAATTTGCTCTTACCTAGCAGCAACAAAAGAGCACATGGTGGCAGGCAGTGTGCCAGGACCCTGCCAGCAGCCCTTTGACTGGCGCTGTTCACAAAGGGTTACCCTGCACAGGGGAGGGAGCCAGGGCCGAGTCATAAAAGGGGCCTCTCGCTGCAGCCACAGAGGAGGGACCATAAACCATAAGGAGAGTAAATTTAGAACGGGAGGCCTCCTGCATGAGAGGGATTCCTGACTGTGGCACTGGAAGGGCTGGGACCTTAAACAGCCCAAGCTGGTGAACAAGGCCAGGCAGCATCGGGGGGATCGTGGGGCAGCAGGGATAGCGAGGGGCGCGCAGACAGGTACCAGGCTTTGTCTCTCCCAGGGCATCAAGGGTGGAAACCTGTGCAATTCCATGGGGGAAAACTTACCTAGAGACAAATAAATGAGAAACCTGAAGGAGAATATTTCCATTTCAAGCGTGCAGAGTAGATCTTAAAGCAAAAACTCGCAGTGCATCTGCTTCTCCTCTCTTTTGTTTCCATGGAGCAGCCTGGCCACATTCTCAAGCGAGGATGTGCAAGTACATCTCCTCTCACTCTAGTGATCTGTCATCAATTTGCACAAAGAATCTGATTTCTAAAGTGAAAAGCTACAGCTAAAACCAGCTATAAAAACAAGCAGGTACTGCCCATACCACTCAGTCAGCTTTAGGAGATTCTACCCTCCAGCACCTCGAAGTCCCTCAGCCTAAAACATCGTGCAACTCTGATAATAAAGCACAAACCAAGATCCCTGTTTCAGTCCTGATCCCTAAACTCAGCTTTCTCTACACCCACTGTTACTCCATCTCTGATCTCCTCCAGAAGAGAGAGCTGAATTTCATGGAGGTTTCATGAAATGGACAAATATCCTCCTTGAGAGGTAGAAGTCACAAATTTTACGTTACTTAGCACCCAAAAGTATCAGTATGTGGGAATCCAGATATATCGAATTAACATGCATATGTTCTGCATCAAGTGGATAAATACCAAATGCAATCACAAAATGGGAGACAATACCTTAAACTAGAATTTTAGATTAAAGACAGACTCCCATCATTATAGATTCAGCAAGAATTTCATTCTATCAGTTAAAGTAAGCAGGAAATATTTTTCCACGCACAGAAGAATTTATTCTCAACACAACAGAAAACACATGGTGCACAGAGGCACATGTGAAATTCAGCAAGTGAAATTACAGACTGCTGTATTACCTGAAGGACACTCTGTCTAATCAGATACTCTGAAGATTCTTTTTTGATGATCCTTTCATATCCCCTGCAACTAAACCCTTTGCCATAACAAAAATTGTTTAACTAGAATAAATAGATAACCACAGATCTGTCTCATGAATATAATGCTACAGCAACTCCAATCCCCATTACATCCCTCATGCTCTCTTTCACTAGACCAGTCATTTTAGCACCTATGTATTGCTTTTACTATTTTGCCATTATCTAACAAGTCAGTTACAACTTGGGACAATCAACTCTGCCTCATTGTAAAGACGCTTTAAATACTCATTTCAGTTTCAAATTAGTACCTACTGCCAATATACTTGTTGTTTTTGACCATGAAGCCAGTGCACAATTTATTAAACACGAGAGATTTCACAGAATCGTGGAATGGTTTGGGTTGGAAGGGACTGTAAAGATCATGTCATTCCAACCCCCTGCCAGAGCAGGGACACCTTTCACAAGATCAGGTTTCTTCAAGTCCCACCCAAGCCATCCTTGAACACTTCCAGGAATAAGTGAGGGATATTTGCTTCCACTGTTAATGACTGTCTATTCCTGCCTGCATGTGTAGCTAATACTGCTCCCTTAAGCCAACAAAGTTGGTGATGCAGTTTTTTCCAGCCTAGACACACCACTGGGTTGATTAAGATGCACTGAGGTATTGCTGGCACTCCCAGGAAAGACGGACTTGTGGAAATGCCCATTCCAGAGATTTCTAAGGGCATTTAGGATGCAGCCAGATTGTAAAGCAAAATACATCAACCTCACCGTAGATGAAGCATGAAAAGTGTTATGTCTGAAGTGAATTAATCATTTATCCTACAACTACTTTTTCATGTTCTACAAACACAGAGGAGGATACTACATGCATCCATTAAGAACTGTATGTCTGCAGAAGAGCCATCAGTCACCACAAGATTTGTAGCTGGACTTTGTACATTTGTGCAAATCTGTGCATAATTTTACATGTGAAAATATGAAAACCACCTCAGTCAGATTTCTAGTGGTGCAGAAACAAGACAGATAAAAAGAACATTTCTAACTTTCAAGTTTCATTATTTTTTGATTCAGTTTTGCCATGTCTAATGCTTGCAATAGCAATGGCTTTGTTCACTGGCTTTATTTTCATGCCAGTATATTGCACAATAACAAGAAAAAAAACAATCCCAAAAAGCAACTTCAGCAGGTTTTGTGTTTCTGACAGTACTGTGATTTTTTTGTCCAAGAAATATTTTCCCTTTTTTTCTTTTTAAATCAAAGCCCACTTTGCAATATGAGACAAATGTGCACCAAACCAAAATGACAGTGTATCATGTCAATATTTAGGAAGTAGTGTTCTGGTAATTAAACCACGCAACTGAGCCCAGAACTCCTAAGATTTATTCTCCACACAGGTGTGTTTTTGTGGCCCCTAACAAATCACTCCATCTTCTGGCTGGTTTCTTATCAGTTAAGTGTATGTCTTATCTACCACTTCAAAAAGGTTGATGATTTCCTTATCAGTGTCTCTGAAGTCACAACATCAGAAGATAAAGAAGTCATGTACCATACCTTTTTCTAGTTCTCCTGTGGACTGTCACACTATGGCAGCACAACCAGGGCAATGTCTGGGATCCAATCATCACTTGTTTTTTGCCCTTCTAAATCCTACACCCGTAAGTGAAGTGCTGTCCCTCACCCCATGTTAAACAGCAGCTCTTCTCCTTTCCTTCCCATGAGCCTGAACAACTCTGTGCATGTGGTTACCATTAGACAACCATATTTGTTTAACCTTTCAAGGGAAGGAAGAGGTCTTTGGCACGTTCCTGGGAGTACACGCAAAACCTGACTCTCATATCCTGAATTTAATTGAGCAAATACATGCCAAAAGCCCAAGTTCCAGTGCAAGTGAAACCTCAGTATCATAACAACGTGTGGTGGCCATGGAGCCAGTGGGCAAGGCCGTGGGGTGGTATCTGTCCAGCAGGGCAAGGCAGCTCCTAACCACGTGCTGCACATCATTAAGGAAAGCAATGTTCTTCCCCACTGCATTGCTGCTCCCCATTATGAACAGAGCAATAATTTTGAATAGAAAGGATAGAAAAGATAAACTGGTGTTACCAGGTCTCTACGCTTCCATCCAAAAATGCCATTTATATATCTTGCTTCCTATTCTATCGTAACTCAAATGGGCTTCTGAACACTAAATATGAGTTTCTGTGTGTAAATAATTTTCTGCTGTGGAATCAACAACTGAAGGCAGAAAGGAAAAAATAATCCTAATCCCATTCCCAATTAAGAAACCAAACAGATTAAATAGGTGAGTTCAGCTGTAGCTACTATACATGTCATTACTACAAGTTTTGCCTCTCAAACGCAGGGCAGGGCAGACATGAGGCATCCCAAATGCAGGATGCTATCCTGGCAGACAGCACATTCCCACTAATACATTTTTGTTACTTATTTCAGAAAACAGAAGAAAAAAGCTTTAAGTATACACATATATGGAGCAGGATATAGATGAGAAAAGGCTCTGAAAAATGCCAACACCTTCAGCTTCCACTCGATTCCATGAGCTCTGAAGGCCCTCAGAACCTTCTATTGCCCGGGTCTATAAAACATGTGCTATTTATTTTCCAAAATTTAAAGTAATCCACAATTTATGAAAAGGAAAAAAAAAAATTCAGATGAGAATTATATAATTGATTTAATTATTTAGCTCTTTTTGGAAAAATACCTAGATGAAACCACATTATTTGAAATGCGTTCAAGGCTGGAAAAGCAATTTCATATTGAAGGGAATCACATAATGGCAAGTGTATATTGAAGGGATATTTCCTTCTCTCTAACCTGCAGTATTTTAAAAGTTCCAGCCAACAGGTTCCTGCTATTTTTCCTCAGATGGATCTTTAGCAGTGTAACAGCAAAATAAAGTCACATCCAACTCATAGTACAAATAAATGAAAATACATCTGTGTAAACAGGCTACCCCTGTCCTATTACACACAGAATGCACATCTGGACTGGCATGTTTAGCACGAAGATCTAACCTAATGTAATTGAAAAAAGCTGAGGTATTATGGCCCAGAAACAGACTTTACAAATAAAAACTGCAGCATACTGTTAAACCATGCAAGTGCTACCAGCTGTAGCTATGACATATCAGGAATTCATACTTCTGCACATTTAACTTTCTTATTCACAGAGCTTAGATGTAAAAAAAAAAAAAGAGGGAGCTTATAGAATAATTCAGGAAAAAATGTAGTGCTGGAGAAAAGGGACACTCAGGATTGTAATTAATTAAGGCTTCAGGTTTTCTTCAAGGAAATTCCATTGACTTAGTGGGATTTCTGTTAAACCTCTGAACTTGTGAACATCAGCATTGAGTTCCTAATAAATACTGGTTTCACACAATCAAGAAATGGGCACAAATGTACCTGGGAAAGTCTAACTTCAACTGCTGAAGGCAGAGGTATGGATTTGGGGATCACAGAATGGTTTAGGCTGGAAGGAGCCTTAAAGACCATCTCATTCTGCTCCCCTGCTGTGGGCAGGGACACCTTCCCCTAGACCAGGTTGCTCCAAGCCCCATCCAACCTGGCATTGGACACTTCCAGGGATGGGGCAGCCACAGCTTCTCTGGACAACCTGTTCCAAACTTGTCTTCTCTTGCACAGGTAAGCAAAAAAAATTCTAAATTTGTCAACTTAATTATTTGTCTATCCCCTAAACAAAATATACAAGAAAAATATACAAATTTTTCAGAACTAGAAAGAGGCTGATTTGAAAGGAAGATGAGAGCAAAGATTCTGTGAAGAGCAGTAGAGCTTTTATGACTCTCAAGTTCGAATGTAGATAGTGGCAATTCAATCCTCTACGAAGATGGAAGATAGAAAGGAGGATGTGCTGGCCAAAAGTCATCCTGTAACTTAAGGGAAAAGAGGAAGACAATGAATGACCCTCATAGTGATAAACCAGGAATAGTGAAATGGCAGCGGAGTTTGGCAAATGGTCTAGCACAAAGATAATTTCCTCCCATGGGGAGATGCCAGACAGACTGACAGGACAGCTTCAGAAAATGACTGTATTTCAATAATTTTAATTTTTTTTTCTCAAACACCCACTGTCACAACCTGGCACCAGGGCTCTAATTTAAGTACCACATAAAATAATCTCCCTAATACAACCATCATTCGAAGGAGGTGCCAGAAACCCAAGGTGATACCACACAAACTATAGCAGTGTGTGGCACGCCAGGAGTACCTGAAAGCCCTGGTTTGCTATCAGAAAGGACAATATTCCCCAGACAAACAAAGCAGCAATGAAAATATGAGACAACTGTCTAGATTTTCAGAGATACGAGCTTCAAATACTACATCATCTGAGTGGCAAATGCTTTACATCTGACAGGCCTACTGCTCCCACCAGCAGAGAGCATAAGTCTGCCTAAGAAAGCCCAGCAGCCTTTCTCCAAATTACTTGAGAGGAGCAATTTGTTCAACCAGAATAAGCTCAAAATAAAGCAATTAATTTGGGGGGGGGGGGAAGGAAAGAAACAAACAAACAAAAAAATCCCTTCTCCCAGTAATTTCAACTTGGCTAAATTTATTATGTGGCTGCAAATTAATATGTCACCTGCACCAGCTATCACAAGCTGTCTCAGAACTTGCTTTATTAAACAGCTGCAAGTAGTGGAGTAAATGTGTAAACATCTCTCTTGCCTCTCTGTGCCATTGTGTCAGCTATTCTACATGTCTTTGAAGGTGCTCCAAAATCAGCATGGCTCTGCTTTTCCCTTTTTCTCCTTTTGGGAGGAGGAAAAAGCAGAGCAGGAAGGACAGGCTGGCAACAGAGGGATAACTCTGTGCTTGCTGTGCTCTTAACAGTGAGGCTGAGAGTGTTCAAATTCAGTTTACACAGGCTCTTCTGTAAGGACAAAAGAAACCACTGCTGGTGGTTAAAAATGCAAAAGGTTTTGATTGCAATGGCTTGACAATAAGCCAAAGATATGACTAGGGGGAAAAACACAGCAAGGCAGCTACGACCAGAATGGCAGAAACAAGGAAAAACACATGGCTCGACTTCAGAGCAGAAAATTGACTTAGGCTTTGCATAAATGACAGCATACCTCCAAGCCCGCCTGATCCACAGTCTGCCTGCAATGGGAACATGCAGGCTAAAGGCAGAGCCTATTAAAAGGCATAATGTTTCTAAACGGCATCTGTTACGTACTAATAAGCATTACTTAAAGGACACAGGCCTTAAATTGCTACCAAACGTGCACTTATCTGAAACTGCTGCAAGGCAATCGTTACCAGAATGTCACATGACACCATGGGAATCTGAATAATAGAAAATGTTTTTATTTCGTTTGGCTTGGAATCATTATGCAGAAAAAATATGGAGGCACTTTCTGAGATTTTGAAACTGTGCAACTTCACAGGAATGAAACACCAGCAAGAATTACATCAGCGGAGCCATTTGCCATCTGTTGTCAGTAATACTATAAAGACCAACCACCAGACAGCAGTTTGAAAGGTTACAAACACAACATTTTTAAGCATCCACAGACCTCTCAGTAACTGAGCAGGACACAGTTTACTTCAGAAATGTGCGACCTGAGGGTCCGCCAATCAATGTGCAAAGACAACATTCCAGAAAGGCGGATTGCCACGCAGAGTGTTTGGAAGTCTCTCAGTATGCAACCTTTACACAATGTGGAAAATACATACCAGCCTGTTCACGTAGGTTCCTGTAACATACTCACAACCAGAATGCCTGCACACCTCCCACTTGCAAACTGAAACCAGCTAGACTTTCTCTTGTGCTGTTTGTTTGCCCAAACTTTCCCCCAAGGGAAGGAGTGTATTCACTGAAATGCTATTATGGAAAAGGACTCTGGTTTGTTTGCTGGGTTCTGGACTGTATTTTTTCTTTGAGGGAAGTACTTAGCATTTTGTTTCCTGATTTCTTTTCTTTCCAGACCATAACTACATATTTGTGTTAAAGAACACAAGGTTTCAGTAACCTGCCTTACCTGTGGCAATGTTATGACAGCCTTAACCTCATACATACACACACTCCTCAGTCTGAGTAAAATTCTACCTGTTCCACCCAGGAGATTTTAGTTGCACTGCAGGAGTATGGCTGTTGATCAGTCTCATCTTAGAGCTTTGAGCAGCTTTTCTAGATGCAAGGCCACATTCATGACAGTGCCTACACGACACCTGAATTTTGTGGTTCCATCTTTCAGGCTGTTCACCTCCTGCCTGTAAAGTGGATTAACATGGATTTCATGGAGGGCAGGGAGATTTCCATCTTCCTCGAGAGACAGATGGAAATTTAAGGCTTCATTAATGCAATTGCTAAACTAGATGTACAGGTTTCTCATCCAGTAACTATTTCTCAGGCTCCAGGGCTGTATATACGTGGTGACTCGCTGGATGTCCTTCCTGGCCTTTCTGTTAGATGGTTAAACACATACAAATCTTTCTTTCAGAATGTTCTAAAATCAAAAGGAATTTGTGAGAAGGCTGAATTTAAAACAAGAACCTCAAGTTCTAGGTCAACAGCTGCCCTGCTTCTCAACAGCAAGGTCTGCTTAGGACTTAAAAGGGGGCTTAGAAACCTGGACGTGTAAACAATCTTTCCCTGTGAAAAACAGTTACAGGAACAGCACTCAAGACTGAGCTGCAGCATCTCAATTACAGCACAACATGAACTGAAAAGCACCATTTGCACAAGAGCTAATGGCTGATTCCAACATGCTCATAAAAGCCTGCTGCACACTCAACTTGCTTAGTGCCAATTGCTCCATAATGATTTTAAACATAGGTACGTCCAATTAAATAACAACACCAAAACTCAGACAATACCTAGAAACAACATCAGCTACAGCTACCACAAAAGAGGAAGGGGATAGAAGAACAACTATTCTAAGCATTCAATTTGAGAGTAGTGGAAAAAGGGAAAATGCAGACATTTGCTGAAGTGCCCAACAGTACAATGCTTGCTTGGACATGAAAAACCAAATCTTGCTCATCTAGAGATATTTTAAAACATCAGTAGAAATGAGAGTCTTCCAAAGAAAAAAAATAGCATTATTACAAATGTTTGACTTCTATAAGTGGTTGATAGGAGGGAAAAAATAGAGTAATCTGACTGTGGCACATTTAGCCATGAGCAGCTAGAGGAACTAATGAACAACATCATTATTTTAGTGAAGGGGATGAAGTAGGTGCTTTAGATAAATGGCAGCAACTTAAAATGTGTTTCAGAAGATAAATTCACTTTCTCTCCATTTACCTGCTAGCGTGACAAATTAAGAAAGAGGAGTATAAAACCAGAGCAGGAGGGAAAGCAGTGCAAAAGCTAACTGAGGTGATGCAATGGGCCCTTACCCAAACAAGTGCGTGAACGGAGATTCTTGGAAGTCCTCCTAGTCAAATATAAACCCAGAACACTGCACATGCCAGACTCCTTTGGAAATCCACGGTGGAGTGTGTGCAGAACATCCACCTGCCCTAAAATCGGGTCCCTTAGCAAGCGCTGGGAGCAGGGCCATTTGGGAACTGACATCAGTTCGTTTCCAAGCACTGTAAGCCCACCAGGCACTGAAGGGCTGAGCAGCATTTCACCCACCGCCAGAAACACCAATAAATTAACTTCTCCCAGGTATGAGGGGATGGGGGGAGAGTGGCTTTTTTCAAAAAATACATCATCAGTTTCCATGTACTTCTTGTTCTGCAGTGAGCTCATCGCCAGCAAAGCAAGGTTGTACTAATTTTTTAAAGGGTACCATATACTTTGTATGTAGTACAGTATATATGTACACGGTAATATATTTGTCTATTTGAATAGCATACTCTGCAGTGTACAACCTTTTATGTCTCATCTTTACACCAAAGCAGTCCGAGTGATGATGTTTGGTCAAGAACCAACGTGTTACTGCTCCTTTTGCCCCTGTTAGACCGTGGGCTCGCTCAGTTTGGGGGCCTGAGATCTGGCTTTAAAGACTGGTATTCCCACGCCGTGCACCCCCTGCTTCTCAGCAGCTCTCAAGTACCGAGTTATTGAAGTCCCGGGCACATCCCGCTGTGCCGAGACCCCCGAAGAGGAGCGTGGGGCCGAGCCTCCCGCAGCATCACCCACCGGGCCGCTCTCCCTGCTTCAGGGCAGGCCGGGGCTGGCCCGGAGAAAACCTGGAGAAGTTTTTACCTGTGCGTTTGGGGCACGGGGGGGGAACTCTGCGGCACCCGACCGTGCGAGGGCCGGCCCGGGCCNGGCTGTGAGAGCACGGGGTAGTGGGACAGGGGCTATGGGACAGGGCTGTGGGACAGGGGCTGTGAGAGCACGGGGTAGTGGGACAGGGGCTATGGGACAGGGCTGTGGGACAGGGGCTGTGAGAGCACGGGGTAGTGGGACAGGGGCTATGGGACAGGGCTGTGGGACAGGGGCTGTGAGAGCACGGGGTAGTGGGACAGGGGCTATGGGACAGGGCTGTGGGACAGGGGCTGTGAGAGCACGGGGTAGTGGTACAGGGGCTGTGGGACAGGGCTGTGGGAGCATGGGGGAGTGGTATAGGGGCTGTGGGAGCAGGGGATGGGGATGGACAATGGGATGGGGCTGTGGGAGCGGAGGGCAGTGGGAATGCCCTCAGCCCCGCCATGGAGGCACGGCCCAGCTCGGCCTCTCCACAAAACTCTTCGTCCAAACCCCAGATTATCTATTTAAAAGGCACAGAATGACAACCCAAAGAACTAGCTGCAGTTTCTTTCAACTCAGGTGGCAAAGGCAGTGAGTTTATGAGGGGAAAATATGTATAAAAGTGACATTTTTATAGCATTCTGCAGTGACCGTTGTCAATCTGAAAAAGGCTTTTGGGAAACCCAAGCAATGAGCCTGCTGTTCATTACCACAAACCATAAAACTGAGCTACAGGAGCTAAAATGAAAAATTAAAAGTAGAATTCAGGTGGTGACTCAGGGCAGCCTTCACACCCCCACAGTACAGTCACTCAATTATTTTTAAAATAACGTATACAAGTATCAAAGAGGTGAAAAGTACATGGAATAACAATACATTTGCAAAGAAACAAACTCACACCACCAGGTACACTGCTGTGATCTGGAGGCAAGGTCCCAAAGCAGCACCTCGAGAGCTGCACATCATGATGTCGGGTACTTCATTGCCTGAGAGCACAGTGACCAAAAACTCCTTAACTTTGCTTCTCTTTTCAAAGGCCTTGAAACACAGGGTAAATTAAATTTGTGTTTTCTTTCCTTAGCACAACAAAGCAATCTCAGCCTGTACACCGGATGCTCCAAAAAGCAGAAGTCACATCACCACACCTTACAGAACCCCAGTGGATTTCGGGACGTTCTCATGACCCCTTGGGGGTTTGTACCTTCCAGCACTCCCCGTGTCACACACAGCCCGGAGGTTTGGCCATGCCATGGCCCAAGGTCTAGTTTGATGCTGTGTGACCCTGTGTGAGTTTTTACTGCGGAAAATCAGAAAGTACGTGAGTTAAAGCCATGAAATTAGGCTGAAGTTGCAGAAGTGCTGTGGGGGGGAAGACAATAGTTAGCTGGTAAAAGATTCAAGAGTAAAGAAATTGAAAGGGAAAAAGAGGCAGACAACATGATGATAACTCAGTAATGCTGAGGATCAGCTCATTTCTATGTCAGAGAAGAACTTTCCCCAGCATACTACAAACTTCTGGCCAGCTAAAACTCATCAGTTTTCTTATCAGGAGTGGTAAGCATATTATTGTTCAGCCTAGTAATCTGTTAGTCCTAGCTATCCTATTTTGCATATTAGCTGATAAATAGTTACTTTGGTTGTGAGTATCCTGCTTGCAGGTCTCTTCATGCTGGTAAATGACACCTGGACAAAAGCAACCTGTTGCTCATGAGTTGCTTGTTCTCCTGCTAAAGTACTTTCTCCCTATTATAAACAAAAATACAATTAAAAAACCTGTCCATACACAGCCATTAGCCCTTGCTAATAGTGCAAGAAGAACAGAAATTAAATTGCAAAGCCACCCAGCAGTTTGACTACATTTAACTTAAATACAGTTGCAATTTTTTCCATTATTGCTGAGCACCAGATATAGACCAATGGATTCAAATCCAGAAGAACTAATATAAATGAGGCAGCAACAGAAATATGTAAGACTTTCTCTCCAAAGACAGGCATTGGAACAGGTTGCACAGAGAAGCTGTGGCTGCCTCATCCCTGGAAGTGTTCAAGGCCAGGCTGGATGGGACTTTGAGCAACTTGGTCTAGTGGAAGGTGTCTCTGCAATGGCAGGGGGCTTGAAACTAGATGAGATTTAAGTTTCCTTCCAACCCAAACCATTCTATAATTCTAAGGGAGGGGAAAAAAATAAATAAGTGAAATTGCCACTATATTTTTCCATTTATCATTTCTACAGATTTTGTTATAAAGAGGCACCGGTTCACAAGGAACAGGTGAAATATTTACACTGAAATATTTGTCTCCTCTCTTTTTGTGACATTCCATCTACCTAAAGACCAGCTTCAGTCTTTTCTGAGGATCATTTAATTTTATTAGAATGGAAAAGAAATATAGAGTGTTAGATCCTGAAATTTCTATTTCAAGTCTCATTATAGTTTAGTGTTAAATAGCATAACAGCTTGATTTCTCCCTCCTCTCATTAAGTGTTGAACAGCTGAGATAAAAATTGGAATACATTAAACACTTCCACTTAACAGTTTAGGACACTGGTCAGCGCCTGCCAATAACAAGAAATAAAAAAATGATATGTAAGTAATAATAAAAGAGATAAAAATTAAAGAGCTGCTTCTAAATGAAGGGCCATATTCTGTTCTTGTTACCATCTGCTAAAAAGCTACTCGAGCAGTGTGCTGGCAGTTCTGGTCAAAGTGCATTTGCAGAAAAAATATATTTTTCTCTTACTCAGCAGTTCAAATAATTTTTAAATGTATCAGACAATTGTACAGAAAAATATTCAAGGTGATAAACAGGACTTTCATAGTTGAGTTGCTTCCATTTCTTCTTCACCTCAAGATGAGAGCCATGCCAATCACATCTGTGTGTAGCAAGAACAAAAACAACCAGTGTTTAGCTGAGTCAGCTGCATCTGACTTCCCATTAAATATCAAGGGCTTGGATTCTTAATTATGGATGGGGAGATTAATTTGCACAGACCTCAAATACCCAGCGCCCCTCAAATCCATTGTTATGGGCACATACACACATAAGAGTGCTAATATTAAAGCTACAGTCATACTTTAACAAAAATTTCAAGAGTAGCTTCGACTTCAGCTGAAGAAATGCTAGAGGAAAGAAAAGGCTGAATTTCTGAATCAAATTCTGAGTAGAACCAGGGCCTAACCCAAATTTTTTAGTTCTTTTTTGAACCGTGTGGCAGAGCTGCAATAAATGCATTATTTCTCCAAGTATACTACCATGCACACAAAGCTTGGGATGAGGAGCAATCGATTAAATCAGTGCAAAAATTAATTTTGGAGCGCTCTGTCAAATTCAATAATCCTGTCAAACCATTTAAACCACTAGCATTCCTCCCACATTTGCACAATGCATACCAACACTGGAACCGTCTTGGAATCTTTACCACCAAATCAGCAAACCTCTGCTTATGGAAAGGGACTAACTTAACTATTGAAGACCATACTTTCCCCCCCCCAAAATCTCTATCAACTTCTTCATAAAGGCTTAGTGAAATGATCTTTGTTGCTCTGTATTTTTTCTACTCCCTTTTGCCAACTGTAAAAACTTTGAACACTAATACTACATTCCAAACAAATCGTATCAGTTGTTTCAGAGTGCATGGAACTAATAGACTTACATCTACCCCTTGGAAGAATAGCTAACAAAATACCTAATATTTTACAGCATTCAAGCAATACCCTTCATATATATATGTATATATATATATGTGTGTGTGTGTGTGTCTAAAGCAGCTCTAATGTCCCAAAGAAAACACAGTTTCTCATTCAGGAAATTAATTAAACAACTATAGACCTTAAATCTTGCTTCATTCCATAGAAGTGCTTTGTTCACCAGACCACCCTGCACTTAGATTTTTCTTTTTAAATATCAGAAGTCAGAAATAACTACGAGAAGACTTGTATGTCATTGCCCTGTTGAGTATAACTTAGAGAGTTTTACTGACTGGTCAAGGAGAAAAATTAATTGATAAGGATCTTGATCGACATAGGAGTATGAAGGGCTGCAGGATTTTAGATGCCAGTGGCAGATTTTGTCTTGCTTAGTGCTGCAGAGAGCCCTGTTTCCTGTATTAGCTACTCCTTCAGCCCCAGCAGCTAGCAAAAGTTAATTTTTCAAGTTGAATTAGTCAGGGGAAGAAATGGATGAAGGAATCAGAGAATCTTTGAAATAACGAGAACGCACAAATTTCTTTGTGTGGCAGCACAGGAGGATTTAAATGACAGACACAGGTCATAGCTCCAAACCTCATTCAGCCACACCCAACCCAAGAGATTTCTTCAGAGATTTTTTTTTTCCCTAAGGTCTCACAATTACCAGCTCTCTTGAGATAATATAGTGGCTTTCTATTCTTAGCATATTTTTCTCCTCCCTCTATCTCTCTCTCTCTCTCTCTCTCTCTCACACACACACACACACACACTTCCTACTCAAAACAAGACCCAGTGAAACCCTCTGCCCACATAGTTATAATTCCCAGGAGAACTTGCATATGCTTTTGTTTGGGGCAGTGACAATGTGCATATGTTTTGATTTCAGGCCCCCCTCATTGGTTCTCAGGCTCCAGTTCAATGAAGACAGACCAGCTCTTAAACTCACCAGCTTCAGCAAGCTACAACCCAGCTTCTAGAGTTCCTCTGACCTTACAAGTTGGAGTGAGATTTTCTAACATGTTGCCTGTTAAAAGGATATTGCTGACTAAATGTTTTGGTTTAGCAAATACACACATTTTCCTATTGGTGTTTGGTTTTAAAAGTGTACAGTGCTTTGGCTCCTTTAGAACAAGCCTAAGATAGAAATCAAGAGTAGTAAATTAGATAACTGCTATGAAGAGGAGCACCAAAGTTAGCCCTGAGTTTTAGTCAGTAAGAAAAAGTCTAAGAAAAGTAAAAATGGACAGATAAATTGTTGTTGTAGTTAAATCACTCCTCCCGATTAAAGTGAATTACAACTGTGCTAAAAATAGAATACCCACAGAGATATAGTAAAACTGATTCAATTAGCATGTAAACAAGTGGTAAAAAATGTTGTTGGATATTTTGCAAGAAGTTTCTTTAAGCTTTTCCTGTTCTTCCTAAATACTCTTACATGCCTGGAGAAGGGAGAAGTTTGGGGCAGTCCCAGTCAGACAGCTGGTCAGTCAGAGTTCTATCTTTAATAGAGACATAATAATTTTTGCTTTAAAAGTTACATGAGTCACAAATCATCCCTGTCAGGTGAATCCAGACACATCACAGTTGGAAGAAAAAAAAGGTGTTCTGACTGAAGTTTGCCACAGATACCTGAATTATAACACTGTTTGGAACTGAATTTCACCTTCTGGAGCATGGATTCCATGGATTCAAATTCCAACACTGTGGTGGTAACTGGTAAGGCTTTTATTTTATTCTTTGAGCTAGAGATGGTAGGCACGCATGCTTAATCTTTGTCATAAACAGTTTCCTGGAGGGAAGAACAGTAGCAAATGGTCATACTAACATTTCCAAATGGAAAATAACTTACTGTGCCTTCCTAAGAAAAATCAGATGCATGTCAGAGGAAACAGACTGCAGTCTGCCCTCTTTACTGCCATCCAGTTTGGTTTGTTGTTCATTCTCTCCATGTTTTAATCTTTGTTGACATTCTCTGTGATCCAAACCACATAGCTCAAGGCGGTGCAGCCTAGGATTAGATAAAGCTTACCCAAAAGAAGCTCTGAAGCAAGAAAACCAGGTTGCATCACAATGTCACATAGTCAGCGTCCAGAATTAGAGCAACACATGGCAAGTCACAGGGGCTCAGTTTCATGGCAAGGTAAGGGAGTTTTAAACAGGAGATGCTGCCTCATCATTGCTAAACTAGACCATTAAATTTAAATATACCAAAGGAACATGCCTGAACATGCAGCACAAGGGACCAAATTTGGAGTTTCTCTCGCTGGCTGTAACTACTGAGGCATCACAGTGGCAGAACCCCCAGCTAGAGAGCCCTGAGCTTTAAAAGGTTAAAGCTCTTAAGGAATGCTGCTACTTGCTGTTCCTCTTGTTGCCACTGGCTCATCTAAAGGCAATCATTACACATATCTTGACATGTGAGTTGCTGGATAATTTTCCACTGCAGGTCATCTGAGGACACAGGAATGAGGTTGAAGCTACATCAAAGAGATTTGCATCTTGCTGTTTTCAATTAAACACTTTTTTTTTTCTTAATAGCTGCAAGATGGGCAGAACTAGTCTGGCTTGCTCCAGACGTAACTGCAGATGAGCTGGATGGGAGTGCAGGAGAGGGCAGGAGGTATTTGCTAACCTCTCAAAAGGCTGACAGTCTAGTTCTCTCCTATGATATTTATGGCACTTTATACCCTTGGTAGGAACACTTCTTAGCACCCTCTTAGATTTTTCCTCCCCTTAAATCACCATTTATGTGCAGAAATCTACTTGTTCAAAAGGTTTTAGACTGGTGTGCCCTGTTAAAGGCACAAGTGCATCTTTAAGGTACTACAGAGATTATCACAGCTTGTCTCTGTCACATTTTCACCTGCTCAGAATACAATCCTGCTGGCAGGGAGCCCAGTTTATTATCTGGTGCCCAATAACATTCAGCCAGTTAGTTCTCCACATTGCTGCAGGTATTTCAGTAAAAGTCTTACAGTTAGTCATTTTTCACAGAGAAATTTTGTCCTAAGCACAAGTTTCTTAGGGTCACCGCTGACACACATGTGTTTCATTGAGAGCTAATTAATAACTTCATTATAATTCTGCAGTTCTGCACACACAGGTATGAAACATGTACAACAACTCCAGCTCCAAAATGGAGGAGCAGGTGTCACCCTAATTTTGCTCTCAAAGCAGAGTGGGACCAGTGGGGTTTAATGTTCCCTGTTAATGTGAAATGAACACCATTTCCCTTGTTCCCTCCCCACAGAGGGAACTCAAAACTGGAGAAAACATTGTCAAAAATACTAGCACCACCAAGCTTTTCAAAATATTAAAGAGAAAAGATGGAGCAGTTATGAAATAAGCATTAACAAATTAAGAAATGCTTAAAGTCTAGCACTAATTAAGCTGTCACAAGCCTGCATTTAGGCTTAATTGTCTCCACATACAAGTAGCTTTCACTGTGCAAAATAGCAATCATATGCTGTCAAGTATTTATTTGTCCATTTAAGGATTTTTAAATATTTAAGAGTTATAGCATTAAAACCATTTCACAAACTCATATTCCTGCCACCCAATAATGAAGATTTGGCAGCACTCTGAATTGAGAACAGTAATTGAGACTAATAAAGATAGTGGGAGTTTTTCATCAAACTTTTTAGTGGCAAAAATGCCATCTGCTAAAAACGATGTTTGTTTTTTTTTTCTTTTTATTAAAAAAAATGTCTTTAACAAAAAAAAGCATAAAATTGAATGTAATACTTTGGTTTCAAAGTGTGCTTTCTCCTTTTCTTCTCTCTTTTTCTTTGGAAAAAAAGTGAAGAAAGAGACTTCGAAGTGTTCATTACTTGAGATTAAAAAAATACTACAAATTAAATAAAATGTTACTCTTTCAAACATTGTCATTAAACATCTCTATCTTCATCTTCATGAGCTCGAACCATAAGAACGATACATTCACTGTGACCTGGGAGTATTTAACACCAGAACTTTTAGTAGTGGTATTTCTGGGGATGATGATCCTTGCCCAAAATCATCATTTACATGATCTGTCCTATTGGTTCCAGTACATTTACCAGCTTCACTTAAGGCTCTCTCATAAGAAAGCCCTGCCATGAATGAAGATTGCAGGATTAGTTCTTCAATCAGCGAACACACAAAATGAAAATACTATTCCTTAAGTGTTATAAAGGCTAAATTCTACCTGGAAAACTCAACCTCCATAACAAAAAATATGAAGAAAGAGAACAAATATGTGTGTGCAGGCAAGTCAGCCCCTAATCTGCAATTGCAGGGCAAGCACAGGTTAAAAACACCTTTCTTTCTTTCTTCCTTTCCAGGTTTTGGTCCCTTCAGACAATACCTGGTTAATTCCAGCTGGGAAGCAGTGAAAGTAAGCATAATTAAAAAAAAAAGAGAGACATTTTATTTTGTAGACATCCCACTACTTTTAGGCTTTCTGTTCCCTTCAAAAAGTTATTTCTCATGATTCATTAAACAGAATTCTGCCTCATGGAGCAGACTCCCATCATAGAAAACAAGAGGATAATGAAAAAGTGAAACATTATTTTATTCGCATGATAATTTTTGTACTATTTAAGCACTTTTCAAAATATTACTCTTGATTTTTGAAAAAGGTATTTTTCACCCAGGGTGCCTTCTCTGCAACTAATGCATATTGCACAAGTTATCTGTCTGCAGTAAATAGATCATCGCATACCATGGTTCATTTTATCATGCCTGTGTGAGGGGATTTCCTTCTTGTACAAGAGCAGCCTTTGAGTTCTCACTGCCTGCTTCAGGAGCACAGAACCAAACTGGGCCAATTCCAAGTATGTTTTCACATTTCAGCTTTGGCTTCCACTTTCAAATGACAGTGAAGTCTGCAGTTAAATTGAAAACAAGGTAATTCAGATTTTTTCCTCCTCCATACACCTTGACTAGCAGTAACAAGTCTGTGGTGGAGCCTTGAAAATTCCTGCTTATTTCCCAAATCTGTGTATTAGAACAAATTTAGCTGGGTGATACAAGGACATGTTTTGGATATCTGGCTTTCAGCATCAACTAAGTCATTCTCCCTCTCACAGTTACTCTCATAAGGTTCTTAAGAACAGAGTTATTTTGAGAGGGTCTTTCACACAAGTTTGTAGCAATCCCAAGGTAGAAGGAAGGTAACACCAAGAAATCTGAAACTACTTGGGGAACAGTCCAAACAATAAAATTGAATTAGAGCATTGGTCCAACATCTGCAAGAAACAACTGGTAAAAATGGAAAGCAAGACACATAAAACAAACTGAGAGGACTGCGTTCTTTATGAAGACTGAAATAAATCCATACATTTTTAAATTCTTTTGGCCACTGAAATGAAAAAGGCAGTTATAGGAAAATATCAGTAGTGACAGAAAGGTGATGGCTCTACAGGGCTGTAACCACAGAACAAATTTTGGTGACAGCTACTGAAGATCTGTTTTGAAAATGAAGAGCACTCAAGCCAAGATGATTGAAAAACAAGGAGCTGGTGCATTTTTCCAAAGACCAAAGCTATAGCAACTCCACCAACACATACATATTTTCTATTCTAGCTTTGCTGGGTGAAGAGTGCTGAGTGTGTCTTGGTGTTTGGTAGAATAAATCTATTGCCCCCTGCAAGTCATCAGAGTTCTTATTCCTGTAGGCTAACAAGAAACAAAAATATTACTGTGATACCTTTCCGTGCCCCAGTCATTACAGGAGGCCCGTAAATGATCTTAACTCCAACTTGACATGTGCCCTAAACCACAAATATTTGTCAGTTGACAGTGTTCTTGCTCCTTATTTCCTGATTCCTATTGGTTCTAATTTTGGGTGCAAGATCCTCCTTTTCTGGCTGAAAATAAAGCATGTTCTTTATCTGCAAGCAAAACAGCCTAAAGCAAGAAGGCTCTGATGAGATGAGTTTCCTGTAACAATGCCATGAGCTGGCTACAACAGGGACTTACATAACAGGGGCTACAGCATTCCATAACCAAACAGATGTCAGTCCTTGTGTATGGAGGAGAACAAATCCATTTCCCTCTGATGTGACACCCTCTGTGTGGAATTAATTTGTATTCAGACTGGGGATGCTGCTTTGGTTTCCTATTCCCTGGCAAAGGTGGTTAATTCAGGCAATTCAGAGAAATCTGCTGCAAATCTGGAAGTACTTTGGATTTTGATAGGCTTCTCCACGCTAAATAGCAATCTCATGGTATTGTTCCATTGGCCTTATTCACAGGAGTAGCCCTATGGTCTTCAGGAAGCTTATGCACATATATTAAAGATAGCAACATTTAGGATTTACATCTGGAAGCAATCCTGTCTTGGCTTGGGGTGCCTGCATGGATCACTGGAGTGACATAAAACCCTCCTGCTGAGTCTCTTTGCTGTGAACCAAGCAAGTGTGCACTCAGATTCATCCTCAGGAACGTGCTGAGCAGCCAGACCAGAGCCACTAACCGTGACTGCTCAGGCTTGTGCTTAATGCCTTCGTAGCGTTATCCAGAGCTATCCTAATTATTACCCCAAAATGAAGGGGGTGATTATCAAATGCCTTGTGAAAAGCCTGGATACCACGGCACCCTTGGTGATGTGGAAATGCTGATGCATGCAGTCTCAGAAGTTCACATCTCAGAAGGGTCCTCATGCCAAAAGCATCTGAAATCCTGTAAAAATACATTTAACAGTTCCAGTGTCCTAATTGCAAAGCAAAGCCTCACCCTCCACGCTTTTGAAATGGATTCTTTGCCAAAGAGCAATGGCTTCCCTTCTGTGAGCAGTACTTGTTTTTACACACAACTGCTTCCTTAAGATCCCTGTTACCAGCTCCTCCCTAAGATGCTGCTGATGGGATCACCCGTTTTCCTCGACCTCTCTTCTTGCTGCAGGGAGGATCAGAGATTGAGCCAATGAGCACACAGCCCATTCCAATAGTTGCATCCTTCTATGCCCTCACTGGGCACTCAGAAAAATCCTGGTTTAAAATTAACTATTTACTACTCTCACCTTTTTGGTGAATAAACCAATTTCCCTTTTCTGAAGTCCTCAGGAATCCAATGATAAATGTTAATAAAGCTCTCCAAATTTCTATTTCTGCTGGTTTAGAAAGAGTATTTGTCCTGCATTACCCATTTTGTAATATGAAGATTTCCAAGGATGTGAGGAGTACCCTGTTGTTCTTGCATGGACCCAAGTTCTCATCACAGCACAAGACTCTCACACAAGGCATTCATCAGCATTGCATTCATCATCCATGGAGTTCTCACTCCTCAGCAAGTACCCCTCGAGTGTCCAGGGAAAAGTGAAATCAAATGGATCTGAAAATAGAGGCAAACCTGTCAATTCAGGGTCATGGAGAAAAGCTCCCGAGCTCTTACAGACACTGTCACATGGCCCAACATGGTTGTCTAGCACTAGAAAGTCAACTTCTCTTTTAGAAGCCTGTCTCACTGAGTTTTTCATGACTCTCGTAACTCCAGATACCTGAAATACCTTCCTAAAATATGCAGGAAAGCTCCGCCAGCAGCACTTTTAACTCTGGAAGTGCAGGACATCGCTGCTAAAGGAAAACTCCACCAAGTAGTTACTCAGTGTTTGCTGACAGATCACACTGAGTTACCACGACGTGTTGGTTCTGCAGCACCACATGGGACCCTCAGAGTCCCAGATCCCTGAATTATTTATTGCATATTACAGATTGATGGCCCCACCTAATAACCCTTGATCCGACCTTGTTTCTGTGGCTCCTCCAAAAAGTCCTGTCTGCAACTTGGTGGTGAAATAACCTCTCAGGGCAGCCCACCATCAAGGTCAAAGTCCCCAGCTAACAGGCCCAAATGTAAGTTGAGTGACAGCATTCATAGTAATTAAAGTGATAGTGCAAAGAACAGGTCACATTTCCAACTGCTTCTGGGAACTATGTCTGCTATCAGGAGATGAGGATCAGATCTCCCAGTGCAGTTTTTCATCCTGCCACTGACCACGTGTCTCTGGAAATTTGTCATTTAATCTCTCTGTCTCTCTCCCTCTCTGCTTTAGTTTCACCATCTGCAAAACTAAGAAGACGTTGCTATTTAGGGCCTTCGTTTCTCTTCTGGAACTTTCTTACATCCCTAAAGCTTTAAAAAGGTATCTGCACAATTAGGGAAAAAACCAAACCAAAACAAAACCAAACCAAAACAAAACAAACCAACAAGAAACTCCAAAACCAGACACCTAAACAAAAAGCCACTAAGCAACCAAACAAAACACCTTTGTTTGCAATGCACTTGCAGTCTGACTGGATCAACTGAAAGTTTCTGGTTTCCTTTCCACACTAACACAAGCCATTCACAAAACATTTCCCTTCCAGAAGAACTTCCAACAAAGAATCTTCATATTTTCTTTCAAACCACTTTGCCCACAAAACAGTCCTCCAAATCTTTTCTCCTCCTTTGAAGTTTCCTCTGCTGTTTCAACTACACCGGACAGGCACTTTTTTACTGAATTCACTCAGCAGTGTGAGCTCTGATTTCCAGATGCAGATGTCCTCCTCTAACCATCTTCAGTCTCTCACCTGACATGCAAAAATCGTTCTGGTTAAGGCTGAGACAAGGAACAACCTTTTTTTATTTTGTTCCATGTTTGCACAATATCTGGCCTAACAGGGTGTAAGCCCATGGTTGGGATTCTTAGACAACACAGTTACTGACAACATGCTGAAATTGTTTAGGGCATAGCAAACCACCTTCCTTCACCACGAATTCTCAGCCCTTTGCTCTTGGCCAGCTTCAGTTTTGTACTGCACAGAAGTACTTCTGCATGTTTCTGCCATGGCAAATGATGGCAGCAGAATATCTGTCAACCCAGAGAGCACAGACAACGACCTTACAGCTTACTTTGGGTCTCCACAGTCTGTACCAAAGTTAGGGGTAGTTGAGTTCTCTAGGCCTTACAGTTAAAAAGAAAGGATCTCATTAAATGTAAAAATTAAAGATGCTTTAGAAAAGCAAATGCTAATTGTGAACCAGCTGGGGTTTTCTTTTTTGGAGGCTCAGGCACAGTACAGCATTCTTCAGCGAGATGATGCAATGGTCTCTCAAAGACTGTCAGTGCCCAGAGGAAAAAAGGCTGGCACTGTTCTCCAAATGTGTTTACTTCCCTGCAGGCATTCTTTCCTTGCTTGTGTCAAATACTTTATTGAGCACAGCTAATCAATGCTTCCGCTGACAAGAACATTGGAACAGTTTATATAGGAAGCGAGTGTTGAAGGGCAAATTTCCCAGAACTGTGGGCCTCATCTGCAGGGGTGTCCTGAGTGAGAGATGGAAACTTGAGAAGACAATGACATTTAATAGTTACAGGTTTCTTGGGCTAATCAGACTCTGCTGCTGACTGTTTGCCTGTGCCCCCCTTAGCCACTTCATCTGTACCATCCTTTGGCAGTGGGCTACTCAAAGGGAACAGGGATTTTCAACCACCATTTTACTTTTCTGGGACAAAGCTTTCCACCTCGGATGCGTTCCTTCTGCATCTTGCCATTGCAGCTGCTTACCTTCTGCTTAGAGGCTTATGCCTTGTTTGTTAGCCCTGTTCCACCGACCAAATCACTTCAAGTCATTTCCACGTGACATTTCTTCTCCAGAACATCTTCCAACCACATGACCAACGTGCTGGTTTAGAGTGCCTTTGTTCCATTGCCCTCAACTCTGGGTGTAATTTTTGTTTCCTTTGGGAAAAGATCCCACGTGGAAATTTACCTGTACATAAAAGACACAGAAATAAAATCCCAGGGACACTTCCTTTTAATCCACGTGGCCGTGACATTAGGGAACTGTTTAGCACATATCAGTCTCTCCCAGCTTAAAAAGAGGGAACTACCACGAAACAAATCCATTGCAGAGCAGTGTTGAGGAACTATGGGCTTAGGCAATGCTCTTTCAGGTGTTTTCTCAGCTCAATCAGCCCAATTTCTTTGTCACAGTCAGAAATGCAATGCTCTTTCAAGTCCCTAGTGGCTTTTTTGTAAACACAGGAGCTGTCCAAGAGAGGCCTTGGTGAAAACATCGATCTCCGGGTCATGCAGCTGCCCGTGGCTTACCAAAAAGCAAAGGAGCAAGTCATCAAGATATGGACAACTCTTCAGCCCCTGGTAAGTAGGGAGAAAGTTTCACGATTTCCTCCCTTCGTTTACAAATATGATGAGAGGACCTTGAAAAAAATCTCCAAGAGAGTATTGCAAAACATCACACAAATCTGGAAAGCGACTATTGAAACTATGATCAAGATTTCAACTCAAAATTTAGAGCACATGCTAACTAGCATTCTGTTTTAACCTCTTGTCATTTAAACAGCCTAAGTGATGCTGAACAAAGGAAAGGAAAAAATCAACCATAAACTGAAAAGGTACAGCAGCTCTGCAGTGCTGAGCTGACTAGAGACAACAAAAACTACAGCATAATTTGGTTCTCACTTATAACCTCTTATCAAAGACTTCTTTAGATGTGAGCAAGACTCCCCACCTTGAAGTTAGTGATTCACGTAACACTTGGCACTTCTGCACTACATGTTTCTAAAAAACAGGTCTCATTTTTATTTTCCTGTTACTCACTCTGGTGGGAAAACCAGCTTACCGTTCACGTAGGGCTGGCTTCATCCACCACAGCACTCATCCTCCTGGAGCAGTGTGGGAAGAACAAAGGCTACCAAGAGAGGGATGCTTGTGGCTTCCACCCAGAAGGTGCCTGCTGTGTGCGAGATGGCCCAGAAAAGATTGAATCTGCAATTAATATGAAGACTCTCTGGAAAAACATTTCAGTGGAAGGGATTGATATTGTGTTCTCCAGAGATGCGGGAAGGTAAACACGGCGTGTGGGGGGCTCGGGGTAGCAGCAGAACCAGCTCAGTCAGCTCAGCCTCGGAGGTGCTTTGCCATGACTTTCCCTCCAAACAAAATCACTTTGAAGCAGAGTCTTCAGAGGGGCACGAGCATGAAACTGGGATGAATTTAAATTTTATGTAAAGCAGCTTTCATGAAATACTACAGCCAGTAGATATTTTTCCACGGATTTGTAAATTCCAAAAGAAACAAGTTCCAACACAGCACACCCTGTGATGAACAAGCCCAGTAAACCTCAGCCATTAAGAGAGACTGAAAGCAATACCGACTGGTAGCAGGTTTTAATCTGTTTTTTCTCAGCTGGGAGGGATACAAAATGTAAATACATACACTGGAGAACAGCAATTACAGGTACCTTTGGAACCAGGTCTGTGATCTCATCATGTGTTCCAGTAGAACTGAAGCAATTTCCTACTATGCTAGTCTTCAGAGAAAACAGTAATTTTATTATTTTTTTTTAATAAAAACCAGTTAATCTTGGCCTCTAAATTCAGGATTTTCACTTGCAAGTTAAAAGGTGAGGGGATAAGACAAAATCTCTCCAGACTGAGAGATTTTATGACTTACACAAAAAACCTATGTTACGTGGTTGTAGTTTCCAGCAGGGTGTGTTACCTTTCCCACCCCACAAGAATTCCTGTCTTGTGATTTTTTTATTTAAACTTCTTTGTGGGTGGGTGTCTGAGAAACCAAACCATCAGATAAGCAACATTTGTTTCTCAAACTCGGTTTATTTCAGCATTTCCTTTATTCACTAAGCAAATATGTTCTTAATAATTTCATAAACCAGATCTGGTTTGGCTACTTAGAATATTTAAATTTAATCAAAGTTTACTGAGCCTTAATTCAGGTTTCTGGGTTTTGTTTTGTTTTTCATGTTGCAGGTACGTCTGTGATTACACCTACTACACTTCTCTGTATTATGGCAATGGCAGAGCAGCTTTCATCCATGTGCCCCCATTATCCAAGTCAGTAACAGCAGACTTTCTAGGAAAAGCATTACACACCATTATCTTAGCAATGCTAGAACAGTGTGGGGTGGATCATGTAAGGGAAAAAAAAGATGATTTCTTAGAAAGCAATTTCTTACCTCTTAAATGAAGCAAATCTAAAGATTATTTAACACCCCCCCCCAAAAGGATTTCATAGCCCATGTTATTTGCAGTGAAATTTCCCTGCAAAACCCAAACAACTGTTTTCATCTCTGAGAAAAACCTTGAGGGGGAAAAATCAATAATTGGCAGTTTGTCTTGCTAAAAATAAAGGTAGTTTCAGACTTCAGAAAGTGTGAAACTGCATTTAAAACATTTCAGATGATTAATTGTAGTTCTGTTGGTCATAAAGACATTAATAAAAGCCTTGCTGAACCGAGATGGACTCTCACAGCTGTAAGGAGTGGGTGGATATAACTGAGATCCCCCCAAGCCTATCTGAGCCCAGCTGAAGTGCCCACACAACTCGTGGGTGTGGGAGAAACTAAAACGCATGGAGGGGCTCTGGTACCTGAAGCTTTACAATTCTCCCTGCCCGACCTGCTGTAAATGCTGCTTTCCACATCAGCAACAGGCTCTGAACCCAGGGGGACTTTCACGGACAGAGAAAACTGGAATCCAGCAGGATCTGCAAGGCTCTTGGTAAATTCAGTTTCAACCTGAAAAAACAAACCCCAAATTCTCAGTCCCTGTCCCAGAGGAAAACACCACAGTCCCTCCAGAGAGCACAGCCCCAAAGCAAGCCTTTCAGCAGCACAGGTCATGGCCATTGAGGGGCTCACACATCAAAATCCAATAGCCAACCTGTCCCAGGAAAGGCAATCCTGAAGCGCTGTGCTGTGGGAAGGGTTAGGGCAGCTGATGTTCCTTAAAGAACAGGCACTAAGTGAGATCCCACACTGTAAAACCTGGGATCAGACTCCTGCACATCCCAAACAGAAGTACTGTGCCGTGGAAGCTGGGTACCCCAGGGCGTTACAGCACACAGGGGTGCCCACACAGCCTCCTCCACAGTCCTGATATGACACAAGGACGAGATGAAACGTGCTGGAATTTTCAAAGTCAGTCACTAGAACAGGACAGCAGCTTAATCCGGACACCTGGGATTTCTCCAGGGAAACAAAAGCCCGTTCCTCAAGCATCGTGTCACAAGAGACAAATATATCAGCACAAGCAGCTGATGAGGCTTTGGGCCACCATCGTGCCTTTAGTCCACACGCTGGTGACAAGAGCGTGAGGAACTGGAAATGCCAAGATAACGCTGGTTTTCTCCTGGCCGTCTTTCCCAATGCTGTTGCAGAAAGCCGATAACCAGGTGCTGGCTGGCTGAACACCTCACCTGGGGACTCCTGTGTGGGTGAAAACAAGGGGATTTTCCTCAAATAACGAACCATGCTTACCTTGCTCAGAGGAATCACCTAGTGCAAAATACAAATCTCACCCAAAAGGGCCCCCAAGCTCAGTGTCACTGGATGAAAATACTTCTGATTTCAACCCAACAATGGCAGTGCTGACCCCTCCTATGACACATTCAGAGTAGCTCAATTAAATGCAGCCGGAAAAGGGCAGAAGAAAACCAGAGAACCTTTACCCTTGGTCTTCTAATCTGCACTTGCTTTCCATTAGGAGCAACAAATTCGGAAACAGGCAAATGCATACAGAATTCTTTTATTTAACTTAAATCATGTAGTACTGAAACTACTAGAAAAAAGCAGAGTAAGAGAAACTAAAGGAGCCTTAGCTTCAGCCATTCAAAATAGACAAAGTTTCTTCTTTTCATAATGTAAAGAATCCCGAGTATATCGCAATAACAGGAATAAATTCTTACAACAGAATATACAAAAACATTTTGAATTTTTTTTTAATCTACTGATTCATTTTAATATAAACACAGGAATTTCTTTAGGAATAATTTACACACAGCAAGTCTTTTTTATGTAATAAATTGGCCATGTTATTAATTTTCTCTTAAAAAAATTGAAACAAGAAAAATTGGAAAATGTATTTGCAACTGCATCCATTCCTTAGCACTTTCTAGTTTTGTTTTTGTCCCAGAGGTAGACGAACTCTGGCCAATCCTTTCATCTCAAACCTCACTGGTTCAGAAAACAGAAGTGGTGTCCCTGTCCACGGCAGAGGGGTTGGATCTTCAACATTCTTAAATAAAAATAAATAGGGACCCCGCCTTGCTCGTTTCAACAAAGCCTCCAGCGTTGCTCAGCAGCTTTAGAGGCTGCACGCAAACTTTTAGTGATAAGGAATTTGCAAAGAGTTCTTCAATAGCAATCATGGAAACCACCTTCCCTCTTTGCTTACACAGTCAGGTCCTCCAGACCACGTGGCCGCACCGGTGCTGAACAGCCCGGGGAGCAGCAAACCCCTTCTGCTTCCCCGACCAGTGAGGCTCCTGTAATCCAAGAAGGGAACTGCCCTAGACAGTAAAGTGAAATGACCAGGTATGATGATCCCACCCCAACCTAGAGGGCTCTGGAAGACCAGGATACTGAAGATACAGAACATTTTCCCAACTCCTTTACTCTCTCGCTGTATAGTGGGACGCAAAGCTTGGGCGGGAAGGGGGAGAGGGACAAGCCATGAGTTGGACAAGTCAGCGATCCTTTTTGGCATATTGTAAAGCTAACTAGTAAACTGGTACCATGGAAAAACTGATCACAGACAGACACACCCACACACAGACACAGAAAAGTGCCCTTAAATTATATTTTAGGCATTTATAAACTACAACCATTTTATAAAATTATTCTATGTACTTACAAAATGCAATGAAACATTTAATTAGTTCTTGTAAACCAGATCTTTGTCAACTGACTACCCGTAATCTACTGGACTTAAAGCCCTATTGAAAATGCTAATTAATGGTTACTAATCAACGGAACGCATACCAAAAAAAAAATATATGAGCACACACGCTTATGCACACACACAAACTAGTGAAGTTCTAAGGTACTTGCCAAACAGCCCGGCTGCAGGTGAGGCAGATCCATACAGACCAAGGGCAACCCCTGCAATGCTCCTGGGAACGCATTTACCGCTCCCGCCGCAAAGCCCAGGGGTTCACTGACAAGTACCAGCGATCAGAATGGGGACACCTGAGCTCTGCTGCTGTCCCACAGATTAAGCTCAGGAGAATGCCTCAAACTTCTGCCAAGCCCCGTGTCTCTAAATCCCCACTGCCATGTCCTGTTTCCAGGTGTCTCCCCACAAACGTGTCTCCGTGCTCCCTGACCTGGCTGCTCGAGGGCAGAGGCTGCTCAGCGTCCCTGAGCAACCTGTTTCTGAACCGAGGTGTCCTCCAAAGCCCTCCTGCCTACTTGAGTTCTGTATCTTCAGCACCCCTGGCCACTTGTGTTGTTTCTACAAATCATTCTTCAATCCTTGTCTGCACATCTACTCACGGGTTAAGTTGCAATATCTGGCTTTATCACTGGTTAGTAAGGAGTGGATCCCTTGCACCTTCCTCCACTGTTGTTCAGCCCAGTGATTGAATACACGGTTGACAAACAAAATAAGAATAACAGGAAACAAGTGTTACTTGTACTAATGGAATGAAAAGGGTTTAAATATATATATCTATATTATAGATATACATATGCAGATATATATATGTATATATAGATATATATGTATGGAGTTACACCAACAATAGGAGTGTTGTTCACTTAGACTCAGATTGTATCGAACCCCCCACAGCAGCTCCCAGAGGACCTGACAGCAGCTCCCTCTGGTCACCAGTCGTCCTGGGCAAACTGGGCTTTCTTTCGTTTTAAGAGACCGAGAGGAGCATCAGCATGACCACAGCTGGAACCACAGAGCACTTGGAGCCAGCAGGGAGGAGCAGAGGCATCGCGCTGACAGAGCCATGGTGCGCAGGGGCTGGCCCGGCCTCACGCCTTCCTTGGTACCACCCCCCAAAACAGCATCTGATTTACACAGGAATCACGTTCCTTGGCCACCACAGCACCTCCCGTGCCCCTGAGCGCTCTGCAGCGTGGGCCAGCTGAGGCCGTGGCCAGGCACTGCAGCCACAGCCACCTGCTCCCCGCGGCGACGCCAGCTCCTCGGCCCACTGCAGCCAAACGTCTTGGGACCACTTGTCAAAATGCTGGTTTGCAGGACTGGGTGGGCTTTTGTTTCGAATTTATAAACAAACTGGATTACTTGAACTTTATTCAAACATAGCTGAAGTTCTAAATAAATTTTCCATACCAGACAAGCCAGTGGTCTCAGGGAAGAACAACATTACAAACCATATTATGACTCTATCAAGCCAACATTAATTCTCAGTTGTTCACATGCACAAACAACTCGATTTACTGTCCAAGGGAAGTCTGCATGAAAAACCCATGTGAATAAAGCTATTCAAAATGCACAAAACACAACAAAAAAAGCTATGGAAACAAACAGAACAAAAAAGGAATTAAGCTTGAATTGCAAACACAGAACGCAATGGTATCATGAAGGTGGTTTGGTCCAGGAGAGCTGACTGCCATCACGCACACGTACGTGAGGCCCTGTGACTGTCTTCTACTCAAGTGCTCTTTGAAATGTTTCTCGTGATGCTACGTCGTTAGTGTTTCTTCCTAATGCATTGTAAAACCACCTACATACAATTCTACAAACCAGGAACTCGGACAGTTTTAACAAAACCCTCCCAGCCAGCTGAAAGATCTGAGGATCTCCAGTTGTGGTAATCAATATGTGCAACGGAGGGGAACAGCCACTGCACCCAAAGGTCACTGGAACGTAATCAAACGTGGAAAACCAAACCAACCTAGTGAAAACTTAAAATTTCGCTGCTTTCCCAGGGCCAGGGAGCAATGCTCCCTCCAAGGACAAACTGCAGTAATTAACCACAGCACTGTGTATCCAAGAGGCCGTGTACAACTCCAAGTAGCCAAGCACCACATCACTCAGATACCACAACCAACACCTGCATGAACAGCTGCCAGAGCTGGAAAAAGGGAAACATTATACATCAAGTTGATGGCAAGCTCGTGTTAGTCCTGTGTGCTTGTAAAGCAGTTACACGCTGTCAGAGGGCTGTTAAAATCTGATGGCTGGTCCATCAGAACCCACAGTTATAAGGTGTACAAACAGGGGAAGAAAGGGGAACTGACTTTTTACTGGCACGTTAAAAGAAATTAATTCAATGTTAGTTGGCGGGGAGGGGGGATAAAAAAAATCAGTGCTTTCATCAAACAGAAGCAGCAAAGACCCAAAGCTGTAAACTCGATGTAGTAGGATCACCAGGCAGCCTGTGACAGGTTTTTGGGTCAAGAAAGCAATGCTATCATTCATTTATCAATACATGAGCCAATTTCACTTTGGGTTCAGCCAAATGTCTGTTTGGTGCTTGTGACATCTGAGCAAGAACTGGCAGGAATGACTCAGCCCATTCCACAGGACAGACAGAAAGACCATTCCCTTTAGTGTTTCTCCTGGGCCTTCAACCATTGTAAACAATTGATTTCTGTAACTGATTTCAGCAAATAGTCACAATTTGAAGTCCCCATATCAGGTCACCTACATTTGCACCCCCCTAAACACAGCACTTTGCTGCTGACCCAAGGACTGCTGTGACAGCACACTGAAAAGCCTCTGTTTCCTTAAAGAATAGTCACCTTAAGTCAGACAATTCTTGGATTTCTCCTCACGATAACGAATCTGAACCAAAAAACTGGAGAAACCCCTTGGAATTGAGTCAAACACTCTGAAGTGACCCTTTGTGACAGGCAGTGACTGTTCCCCTCCAGAACCTAGAGCATGTGGTATATGGAGTGAGAGGTTACCAGTATCAACGGCATTTATTGGCTGCTGAGAAATGTGAGATGTATTTTTTTTATATACACACATATAAAAAAATAAGAGTGAGGTAGATAAATGTTCGAAAAAAAAATCAAAAACTGTCCCCCTGTCATACTCTAAAACCCTTATCTTAGTATTTAAATTTATTATGGGGCATCTCTACAGTGATTTAAACTGATATCACAAAAATAAATAAAAAATCCTACATAGAATACCTTCTTAATTAACTTTTTTGTCTTTTTCATTTTTAAAAGGGAAAAATAACTACGGGACAGAGGCAAGAGAAGATAATGGGACCTAAACTACACAAGCAAAAAGCACTACAAACTTTTTAAAATCTCCAGTCAAAACTAGCAATCAGTATATTTTAATTCATTGTTCTTACTCGAAAGATTTGAACATTTCCATCCCAGAACCACCTCTTCCTGCCATCGTTTGGTTGGATCAGTGCTAAACAAAGGCCTAGACGCTGGAACTAAGGTAAGATGAGCAACTGGTACGACTCCTTGGTTGTCGACTTCCTGACGGCCCCTCCTTCCCCTCTCACCAAGGCTTCTGTGACTCAACAAGCAAGCTCGCTCGTTTGCTTTTGTTCTGAGGTTTGGTCTATGATTTAAGCCACAAGCTTGGACTCGTACGGGTTTCCATAGCTGCCAACACTTCACTGTCTGCCAGCCGAGCCGCTGGCCCCAGCTCCGTGCTCTCCACCCAGCTCCACGGGCACGGCGTGGCGGCTTCCGCTTGGTTAGTGCTCATTTTCCTCGCCGGAGGTGCGAAGCGCAGCCCAGGTGCCCTCCTCGAGGGCTCCCCTCCACCAGGGCTTTCCCATCGGGAAGGCGAAGAGCTGGGGTCGGCTGGAGCCAGGTGTTCAATGGCCACCCTAGGAATGCCTGGCATCACCAGCTGCAGCTGGCATGGCTCTTGTTCACAGGGTGGGAGGGTTCAAATAAGTCTTTTTAAAGATCAGTGACCCAAAAGCCTGGTGTCTGCTGTTGTACCCAACAAATAATTTAAAAGGAATACATGTCTGTGTGTGTCTGTGTGGGGATGGGCGGGTGGGGGGGGCGTGTGCCACGACCAAAACAAGCGGGGAAGGCGGGAGGGGTAGGACCCTTGTACAACAATGAATATAAACACTGAACGAGAATGTACTAAATATTTAACCTTTTGTTTCTGACCTGAGTTTGTATCATGCCTTGCACTGTAAGAGACTCCGTGCTGCCTGGGCAGAGGTTAGTGGGAAGGAAGGAAGNGGGGAGAGGTGAGGGGGAGGGAAGGAAGGAAGGAAGGAAGGAAGGAAGGAAGGAAGGAAGGAAGGATGGAAGGATGGAAGGATGGAAGGATGGAAGGAAGGAAACCTGGGGTTTAAAAACACCACACCACAGCACTGCCAGAGTGTTCCCGTGCAGGGTGTCCCTTCTTTCTCAGTGTCCCCCTTAAAAGCCCTGTAGCCCACACAGCCAAGATGTTGTAAAACAACTAATGGGAAAACAACAAAAAAAAAAAGGAAATTAAAAAAAAAAAGAGGAAATGCATTTATAAAAAGGCATTAAACTGTTCATGGCAAATCATATGAAAGGTATCGGTTACTGGGAAGGAGGAAGTAAAAGTTACACACTATAGTACAAAGCATAAGAAAATTTGTTGAAGTGGAAGGGAAGGGAAGGAGGGCAGACCTGAAGGTTTTCATAGATTAAATCCACAAAGATAAAGAACAAAAAAAATAGCAGCTTTTTTCTGTACAGACATA